>JAJKFI010000035.1:10305580-10321422 GCA_029204185.1 Lerista edwardsae | reverse complement strand
GTGTGTGTGTGTGTGTGTGTGTGTGTGTGTGTGTGTGTGTGTGTGTGAGTGCATGCCCTTTTTCACTCCACAAAGGAAACTCACAAAAATTCACCATGTGCTTACAAAGCGACCTATCCACTCTGAGCATGGACTGTGTGTGTATAGAATCCGATTTTACATTCCAGACTGAAGAAAAATGGCCCTCAATTCACATCACAGAGCCAATATTTTGAACTGGAAAAAAATCCATATTCCAAACTAGGGAAGTATTCGAGTCATCACTAGTTTACTTGCTGCTTTTGAGTTTTGAGAAAAACCTTTTGGCTGTACTGAGTCTATTGTAGTTGAAGCACTGGATGAGTGAACTCAGATAGAAAGAAGCCAGTTTTCCCTTAAGTATCCAACATGGGTGCCAACTAGTGGGGGCTTCGGGTTTTTCAGCCCCCACTTTTTTTTAGTGGGGGCAGAGCACCCACGTTCCAGCCAGCCCCCTCCGGCACCCAGCACCCCTTGCAATCAGTGACCCCTTGCTGAGGCCAGGGCATGTGATCACCTCAATGATTGCACGCCCCGCCCTCAGGAGAGGCAGTTGTTGGGCCGGCAGACCCTTTCCCAAAGCCAGGGCATGCAATCACCTCATGCCCTGCCCTCGGGAGAGGCTGCTGTCGGGCCGCAGCAACACTTCCCAAGGCAGGGGCGTGGGATCGCTGCAGCGATCGCACGTCCCGCCCTTGGATGATGACAGGGGACGTGGCCATGTCAGGGGGGCGTGACCAAGTCATTGTTGGGGGCGTGGCCATGTTGACGCCAGGGGCATGGCCACGTCAACGTCGGGGGCACAGTCATGGGCACCTCCGATGTTATAAGCAAGTCGGTGCCCATGGTATCCAGTAAGTGTACAAATGTGGTTCTTTAAAGGAGCAAAACACTAGACCAGCTATTTCCAAACAGTGTGTTGTGGCACACTGGCGTGCAGCAAATGGTCTGCAGGTGTGCCGCGGGAGTGTGGAGGAGAGTCACTTGTTTCTAGGGCCACTGGAGGATGTGAGTCCTCCACAAGCAGCCTGGTGTGCCTTGTCAATTGTGCCTGGTGTGCCCTGTCACGCTGATGGTGCACCTTGACATTTTCAGTGCCTTGTCAGTGTGCCGTGAGATGAAAAAGGTTAAAAATCACTGCCTTAGACTATTTGAATTGGGTAGGAAGGCTAAAGAGGAGGGGAAGGATAATAAAAGTTCAAAGTAGGAAAAAAAAGACCAAACATTTATTAGCAATGGGCAGAGGGGGAGCGCAATCTTAAATTGCACTAGATTGATAAGGCTAGCAGGCCTGTGCCAAATCCAGCTCACCTTAGGTGTGCTGGGGAGCCTTCCCGGGGCAAGGGCATGTTAGTCCCCTTGCCCCAGGGGAGGCTCTGGCCTCCCCATAGGGTTCCTCGGATCCGCACCTGCTATTTATTTGGCTCAGCGCAGAACCAAGGAAGCCACATGGCCCAAATCAGGGCCATGCGGCCTCCCGACAAGGTCTTGGATGTGGCCTAATGGCTGCATCCCAACCGCAACCCCTCCCCAGGCTGGCACGCCTAGCAGCCTACCCACCCCCGCCCAGTTCCCAGTGCATGTGCGTGTTAAAGCCACATTCTCTCTCTCCCTCTCGCTCTCGCTCTCTCTCTCTCTCTCTCTCTCTCTCTCTTTCCAGAGTACGGCTTGTAAAAGTGAACAAATAAGGACTCACTTGCACATTCATGTCAGTGTGGCGGCATCTGATTCAATTTCAGCATATTGGTTCCATCATAGCCTTCTGCTCTATGTAAGTAGACGGTCCTCAGAGATGCTTTCCGTGCCCAGCTTTGAGTTTCACACCATCTCATCAACATGCATGAATGTAAATTTGAGCGGAACATACTGCCTTGAATCATTGCTGCCTTCCCAGTTTTAATTAGCTCAATGCCAGTCTCTGGAAAAGCTGTTCTTGAAAATTCCTGCAAAAAAAACCCACATTTATCTGCATTAACAGAAAACGAAAAGTGTTGAAATTGTGTGCTCCTCTGAGTAAGTATCCCTGAATGCTGTGCCCCCAATGTTCTTCTGTACTAAGGGCTCAATCCCAAGCCCATTATCACCAGCAGGATGTGTGTACTGCCAGCTAATAGTGTTACACATGTACCATAAAGCACGTCCGCAACACCTCACCACACTCGCTGTGCCGAGAGGCCCCAACGCAAGCAGGCCCCAGTGCGAGCAGATGGGACAGCTGGCTCTCCAGCCGCGCTGGTCACTGGTAAGCATGTTTGGAACAGGGGGAGGCGGGAAGTAGGCAGAACAGGGTGGGGAGAAGGGCAGGACCCTGCTTGCGAGGGGGTTGGATCCAGTGGTGGCTTCCACTGGATCCACAGAGTGGCTTCCACTCTGTCATATCTTATCCCTGGCTTGGGCCCTGGCAGCCTGACATGGGGCTGCTCAATTCATCACTGGCAAAATAGCCAAGGAGCAATTCCCCCAGGGAAGCGGTCAAACATCCCCTTCTCCTAAGGAGAAGGAAGCTCCTAAGGAGCCTCTAGCAGCTGCCTGGTAGCCAGTTTGGTACTGCTGCTGCTACGGGAGCTGGGCAGTTCAGGTTTGGCTGCCTCTGGGTGGTCTGAATGATTAGCCATAAAGCTTTATTCTAAAAAATACGTATCAGCTTAGCACTGGAAGCAACATCTCCTCTGAGTTTTGGAGAGAGTCTCTGCCCCAGCTTGGGAAAGTGTTGTCCTCATATTCAGCACACATGCAAGAACGTCCACGTGCCTGGTTGGTGCTGGGTTGAGAGAGGGCAAAAGAAGTAGATCTAGAAGGGACCCAATTTCTGTATGCTGGAGAAGCAGTGGCAGAAATGCATACTGGATTGCCGGTTTACTCACAGCTTCTTTTGTGCAGCAGCACAGCATCTGTCCCTAAATTATTACCTCCCCACAAGCCTCTTTGAAGGTGCATCAAAAATGGAGCAGTACTTGGAGTCCCAACTGATACATGCGCAGTGGTCAGAGGTTGAGAGCATGGAGCCAGAGGATGAGCTGAAAGCCACGAGCCAGAGCCAGGTGATCTTTTACCTAGGCCAGACAGAAAGCCTGCTATAGCCCCTCCTACCTGGGAGGGACCAAAGACCAATCTGGATGGGCGGAGCTATGCTCTGATGCCATGATGATGCTCACCACAAGACACACACACACAGAGGGGGGTGTAGCCTCCTTGCAAGGCTACAAATACAGCTCTTGTTTCCCCACTGGGCTGTTTCATAGCTTCTGAAGACTTGTAAGAGCAAGGAAGAAACTGAATCATTCCCCCTTTCCCACACTGCAAAAATAGGGCTGAGAAATGTTTCAAGAACATCAGAGGTGTTGGCAGTGACTGTCCTTTTTTTTCCTTTTGAACTTTTTTTTTCTATCATTATTCCCCACCCACCCCCCAGAAGGTCCTGGGGAAGGATGCTGCATCATGACACCCAATCTGGGAATTACTGCCAGACAGAAAACCTGCAAAGCTGGGAACAAGATAAGGCCTGGCTAGAAACCAGATGAATTGAGATAAGACAATATTTACCATTTTCTGGGAAAGGTACTGGTAGTCATTGTTTCTCTTAAGGGGGGAAAAACAGCCCTTATTGATTCATGCTCCCTTGTTTCTGGTCAGCCTTCTGTTTTATAACTCAGAAATAGTGCAGAGGCGGATCTAAGGGGGGGCAAATCTGTAAGTTTTGCAAGAAGCCTTACCCTGTCATGTAAATCCCTCCTCTCCCTTGCTGCTGTAGCCAGTAAGCAACGCCAAGATGTTGCTGTTCCCTGTGAGGATTGGCTAGAACAGTGCAGGAGAGGAGTGTTTTCCACTGCAAGGTAAGGCTTCTTGCAAAACTTACAGATTTGCCCCCCCCCTTAGATCCGCCTCTGAAATAGTGTCACTCATGTTCAAGTTTGCGAGTGGTCAGTTATCTCTTAGGGATACAGCCCTAATACTAGTGGAAATTCAGCTAAAAACATGTGCTGAGTGACAGAAGCCAGCTACTTTAGTGAGTGAAGTTGCTGCTCGGTGACTTGCAGAATGAAAGTGGTCAAAATAAGCGTTGTCCTTGAATGATAGCTTTCTTATTTAATGATAGCTTTCACCAGAAAAGTGCCTCCCCATTCCAGAAAGTGCCTCACATCCCTTGTCCCCTTTATGGGTTGGTCCTGCCAACCCAACCCTCACCTGGCCAAATGACAGCAGCTACAGCCTTGCCAGTCCTTCTAACCTCGCCCTCACCATCAGCCTTTTCGACACCTGGAAGTGATGTAATAGCTAGGTGACATGGCATTCAGGATGCTGCTGCCCCTTCCTGGTCTTAATCAAATGGCAAGGGTGTGTCTCAAGGGTTACAGGGTTGCATTGCAAATGTGGGGGTGGTGGGGTGGAGCTAGTGTGTATCTTCAGTGGCGGGGGAGCTTAGCCATGTGGTCCCAAGGAGCCATGTGCATGTTTACTCTCTAGCATTTGTCAGAACTGAGGTTGTTCTAATCCTATGGTATTCAAAGTTTTTAGCACCGGGACCCATTTTTTAGGATGACAATTTGTCTGGGACCCACCAGAAGTGATGTCATGGCAGAAAGTGCCATCATTGGGACACCAGAGCCTGCTGCTTTCCTGAGAATGCAGCAATAAGTTGGGTTTTTTCCTCAGCCATTTTCCAAAAATGAATCAGAAAGGAAAAAAAGCCTATTTACAACCTTGACACAAGCAAAACAACCAAATAGCCCTCTCCTTTTCAACATTTCATCTTCCCATATTTTCAAGATGGCTGCTCTAGGCACTTCATGACCCATCTGAAATTGGCCCACAGGTGGGTCCCGAGTCCCGACCCACAGTTTGGGAACCGCTGCTCTAATCACACGATCAGATTCCTTGCCCTTTTTGATGGCATTTCCAGCCTTCTTCTGGGCCTGCTGTTTTCACATTACAGTTGTGGCTCTGTTACATGATCATGTAAGGCCATCATCAGTCCTTCCACATCTGTGAAAAAAAAAGCCTCCATTTTTGTAGCTATTTTCTTGATAAATGTATGCCAACTCTTCCTTCCTCGAGGCTTGCTGGATAGCGGCAATGCATTTCCTTCAGATTCCAAGAAACAATCTCCTTTGAAATTGTCTTAGAATATATTGCTTTTTCTAATTTACTTGCAACCAGAGGGAAGTTGCTCTTATCTGCTCTTACAAATGTTTACAAAATGGAATAATCTGTGTCCTGGAAATAGTCATGCATGTTTTCTAAGAAAGCACAGAAATTCATAGCACTCCTTGGGGGTCTCTCTCATTCCATTTCTGCAACACCCGTCCTGTCTATCATGATCCTTGAAAAAGTCTTCTCTTGTTACTGGAAGAGAACCAGGATCTAATTTCAGCAAACGTCCAGGGAAGATTTGTCCAGAGTTTACATTTTTTTTCCCTCTTAGAGAGCTCTCAGCTGCACAGTGGCATATTTTCAACAAGATTTTGCTCTTTTATATATCAGTGTAATACAGCTTTTCAGTATTTTGCTTTTATAATAAATCCACAGAAGAATAGACCAAAATGTACAAATCACAAGCTGAAGACCTAGATTTCTGAATGTTTGTAACAATACGGTTGCATCAATTTTAGAACGATGGTGGTTCTGACCCATGTTTGGATTTCCCTATGACTATTCATTTTGCTCTGTGTTGTAGTCATTGCCTTTTTTTTTTTTCCAACCTCCCTTCCCTACCTTTGTGTTAACAACTATTGATAACTCCATAAATTGACTCAGGGCCCAATCCTATCGGGCTTAAAGCAGGTGGTACTGCCCGCGACCGTGTCGCACAAGGTGCTTTAAAGCATCTCCAGTACCAGTGGTAAGCCAGTGCTGGGGTGGCACCATGGCAACATTGGCCCTGCACAGTCCTGAGAGAGCTCCACAAGCCGGTGAGCGGTGACTCCACCAGTCGCTGGCGTTGTGGGCTTTCTGGGTGGGGAGGGAAGGGCATTCTGGGGCAGGGGAGGGCGGGGGTGGGATGGGCAGAGACTCTCGCCACCTGATTCCTATCTCTGTATAGGGCCCCACGACCTTACATGGATGGCCTCGCCTCTGTGCTGGGTAAATATCTGGCGCAGAGGCAAGTAGAACACTTGTGCGCCCTGCGCCCTTACCATGAACAAAGGGGATGAGCGTCCCCTTCCCCTGCAGAGCCTCCCATGGCTGCCTACCTGCTGCGGGATGCAGTGGTAGCTGTCTGGCTATTGCTGCACTCAGTGGTGTCATCTACTCCCCAGTAGACGGTTCGCTGGGCGGGAGTAGGGAGTGATTGACAGGCCGTCGATTCACTTCCGGTTTCTTCGCGCGCCCCGCGCGGCTTTCCCTCACCTCGGAGGGGGCGCCTGCTCGCCTTGGGGGATGGGTGGGGGTCGCGCCAGGTGCCTGGGCGAGCAGGCGCCCCCTCCGAGGCGAGGGAAAGCCGCGCGGGGCGCGCGAAGAAACCGGAAGTGAATCGACGGCCTGTCAATCACTCCCTACTCCCGCCCAGTGAACCGTCTACTGGGGAGTAGATGACACCACTGGCTGCACTCCCAGGTGGTTTGGCAGTTCTGGATTAGGCTGCCTGTGATGTAAAGGCGCTCAAAATAAAATGAACCGCAAGAGCTATTGCTCAGCAAGAACCTGGGCACATCTTTTTTGCACTAGTGAAGTAATAAAAGATTTTAACATTCTCACCTGAATCACCGTAATATGTATACACATTAGGCAAAGCAAGACTTGCATTGTCTTACTAAATAATGGTAAACAGATGTATTCCTGGCTGCTACTGCAGATCTTCCCCCATCCTTCTAATTCAATGTTGTGTATTTCCTCCCGCAACACACTCTGTTGCGTTTTGAAATCCTAAAACACATAGAGGAACAAATGTTGCTGAAGGAAAGTTAGCATGGCTTCTGTAAGTCTTGCCTCACAAACATTTTAAAATTATTTGAAAAGATCAACAGGCACGTGGATGTGGGTGAACCTGTGGATATCGTATATCTGGATTTTCAGAAGGCGTTTGACACAATTCCCCAACAAAGGCTGCTGAGGAAACTTCACAGTCAGGGAATAAGAGGGCAAGTCCTCTTATGGATTCAGAAATGGTTGAGGGCCAGGAAACAGAGAGTGGGGATCATTGGGAAATTTTCACAGTGGAGAGAGGTGAAAAGTGGAGAGCCCCAAGGATCTGTCTTGGAGCCTGTGCTTTTCAACTTGTTCATAAATGACCTGGAGACTGGCATAAGTAGTGAGGTTGCCAAGTTTGTGGATGACACAAAACTTTTCCGGGTGGTGAAAACCAGAAGGGATTGTGAAGAGCTCCAGAAGGATCTCTCCATGTTGGGGGAATGGGCGGCAAAATGGCAGATGCATTTCAACGTAGACAAGTGTAAAGTGATGCACATTGGGGCAAAAAAAATAAAAACTATAGGCTAATGGGTTCTGAGCTTTCTGTGACAGCTCAGGAGAGAGATCTTGGGGTGCTGGTGGACAACTCAATGAACTCAATTAAGAAGGCTCCAGAAGCGGTGGGGCCCAATACAGGGCATTCCCGTGGAGCCCCCCTTCTCCACAGGTCTGCCCACTTGCCAAGAAGAGCGCTTGTGGTGCCACATGCAAAGTGACGCACCTGGTAATAGTTGGTGGTGACATGATGACATCAGTACTGCTTCCAGGAGGCCCATTTTGCGCCATTCAGAAGCAGGGACAGGTGGGAGTGCCCAAGACAAAGCTGCTCTGTTCGCGCCACTCCCCTACTGCCCATGGAAATCCTGGCTGCAGCGGCAGGTGGTATGCTTGCTGCACTGGGACGCCCCCCCCCCAAGCATGGAGCTCAATGTGACGACATTGTTCACGTTGGCTTAAGGCCGGCCCTGCCTGCATATTGCCATCACTGCCTGCAATGGCTCTGATGGTGAGTGAGAGGGGCCACTTGGAAGGCGTGTTGTGGCACCTTCAGTACTTACCATTTTGCCCCCCCTCTAGCTACACTTCTGGCTGGAGAGGCTATTTGTGTGACTCTCTAAGAAAGTGGGCCCAAGCAGAGAGATTCTATAGTTTCTATTTGACTGTAGACACACGTATTTCCCTACAGTAGTTCTCAGAACTTGCATAAAGATAATGCTGTTGCTGGTGCTCAAAGTGAAGCTCTGCAATTTTGCTCCACTGAGGTAACGTGGGAGGAAGAGCCGTACAGTAAATATTCAAGTGAGAAGATAATTGCTGTCTAGTGAAAGGGATACCAATATAAGCACACGAACTAAACAATGGTTGAAATGTTTCTTGCCTGAGTATTTTTTTCTGATAATTTTGAAGGCCGGCTCAACTATTTCAGCATTGTTTGTTCTAAAGCTTCTAGAGCAGTGCTTCGCAGACTCAACAGCAATAGACTGGACCCTCTTTTTAAAATGACAATCTATCATGACGAGAGAGAGAGAGGTTGGTTTAATTATAACATACTATTACACACCCATGGTATATGCAATGTCTTTAGCAGCTTCAGGAGCACAGCACCCCAAATATTATTATTATTATCATCGTCGTCATCTTTGGTGATGATGGTCAGTTCCCTCCTCTACTCAGATATCATTTTAGCTGGGAATATTCTATGCACAGGGGGGAAATATTTTGACATTTAATCCACTCAATGCTTCCCCACCTCCCAATTCCCCACTTTCAGCCTGAAGAGATACAGGCCAAGGAAAGGTCTTTGATTTGATTCTGCTGATTATATAAACCAGACCTTAGACAGTTTTAATATCCTTGCTTGGATATGCTCAGTAATACTGTACCATCAATTACGTTCTGAATCCAACTATCAGAGGAACATCATATCAGAGAGGCTGGCAAAAAATATATGTGACAAGCTGCATTTCAGAGAAATTAAAAACAACAAACCTCTGACAACAGGAGGGAAACTAGATTAATATGTCAACATCTCTTTTGATTTTCCTAAGAGCTTCAGTGAGGGTACAAGTTAAGCTATCAGTTCTTTGGCTCTTGTATTTTCCACATATTTAATGCAGTAGGATTAATAAGAAATAAAAAAGAGGATATTGGTTTCTTTACAGCTGGAGTATTAGGCCGGTTTAGCTGTTTTCATGTTCCGTCTCGGTGGTGTGCATCTGAAATCTTACATAATGCTTGAAAAACATGCACCAAAATGTACGCACAAGCTCTCACAATCTCGCAGACAGCATATTCCATAAACCCCAAATTAGGTTAAGCGCACACCAAGGTTTGCATCCGACATATATTTGACACCCTCGTGTGTCAGTGTTTTCATAGCTTGGATCAAATCAAGTCGATTATATGCCCGCTTTCATATCAAATGATTAAATGCAGGCATTTTCTTGTCACTCCAAACTATTTAGATCATTTGTGATGTTGAAATGAGACAGGCAGGTTTTCTGTTTTGAATATAAAGCAATCATCTGCATAGCTGAAGAGAAACAATAGGATGCTCTGCACAGACAAACATGACAAATATGGGCTCAGTCCGCAAGCTTTTTTTCTGTATGGAATCAGAAAATTCAGAGACTTGAAATGAATCTAGATTTCTCCAGGCCCAGCTAGTCATTCCATTGCGTCAACTTCCATTGTTGTCCGGAGCACTAAAACACAGATAAAACTAACAGCCTAATCCTAATACTGCACTGGAACAGGCAGGCCAGCGGGTGGCTTGAGCTCACCTCGGGGTAAGAGGATATTTTCCCCTTACTCTGAGTAAGCCCCCTTGGGGCTGCTTGGATCTGCAACAGCGAACTTGCCCTAGGACGGGGGTTAGGATTCGGCCCAACTGCCAGATCTGTGCTCCCTTCCACTTCCCAGGCTGGCTCGCCCATGGGCCCGCCTGCTGACTGCCCTCCCTCTGTGCCGCCCACACCCTGCCTTCCCCCACCTTCCCCAAGCCCCTGCATTGGCCAAATTTGGCCAGCATGGGAGTGGCTTACCAGCTGGTCTCCATGGTGTTCCTGGGTCAGCACGAACGCCTGTGCTGGCCCAGCACCTCTTGCGCTGCTGCATTTGTGCCTTACGGCCTGTTTGCAACAGCCCTGGTCTGATTGGCCCAGGGAACATGCATTGGCCCAGGGGTGATGCAGGATTGCGCCCTAAGTGACCTTCAGGTGCAGTCCTCACATGCATGGGAGACATTTTAGTGACTGGGGACTGCATGCAAACGGAATAATTGCCTGTGTGGGACCAATCTTATGGGTTGTTCCCACAGAACCAATGTATGCGATTGGGCCTGCCCATAGAGCTACATCACTCACGTGCAGTCCCCAGCCACATGGAAACAGATCACGGAAAAGCAACCCTCACATCTAAAGCTGTGGCTCAGGGCACAATCTTAAGCAGCGCCGGACTGGTGAGGCCGACGGGCCAGCACCATATCCAATGTTGCTTAGGAGAGGCTGGAGCCTCTCTGCAGCAAGGGAACGTGCGCTCCCTTACCATAGGGGAGGCTCTAGCCTCCCCTATGTGCTCCTCGGAACTGCACCTGCTAAATAACAGGTGCAGATCCGAGGAGACTGTGCAGCCCAAATTGGGGCTGTGCGGCTTCACAGACAGGTTTAGGAGACAGCCCTATGGCCGCCTCCCAAGTCTGCCCATGTCCCACTCTCCCCCCACCCACAATCTTGCTCCCACCGCCAATCCCACTGCCACCTCTGCATGGAGCCTCCCTCACGCCTGCTGGCTTCAGTTGACGCAAGAGAGGCTCAGCGCGTGCACAATAGGCACAATAGGATTGCGCTGCCCATGTGGACATTTAGCAGACTTTGCAATCAAGCGTGTCCTGCTCCCCTGACCATTATTCTGTTGCTGCTGCAAATTACGCTGTTGCTAACTAAGGAGAAAAGTGCAGGCAGAGGACCAGCAGGCTACAAGGTAGGACACATACACACAAAGAGTATGTGCTTGCATACAGGTGAAAGTAACATGTGAAGATTTAGATATCAGAAGCATTGTTCATCGTGTAGCATGAAACAAAGGGATGAGCATCAGCTTTCCAATTCTTACTTAAATAGTCCTCTAAGTAAGAGAAAAACAGAGAATCATTTCACTTATTCACTTACAAGCACACACTCACAGTTTAACTCTAATCAAGAATGTTACTTAATCCTTGCCTAAACCTGTACGAAAGAGAAGGACTGAGCTGCACTTTGAACCCTATGAAGTGGTAAAGACAGACAGAGCGGTAAAACACATTCTGGCAGCGGATAACCAGTGCTGGAACCCCAAAAGTACTTACCTTCAAGGACAGCCAAAGATTCAGCCAAATTGTCATCTGAAAATCGTACAGGGACTGAAAGAGGTGGATAGGATGCAAAATGCATCGTGAAAAACCCAAACAGATCTTATTTTGTAAGGAGTGAGATGCTGTCACATGACTTTCACCAATCATGCTTAGCAGTGTGAAGGGAAGAAGTCCTTACCAGGTGCCCAGGGCAATGCGGGGGGCATATTCCCTCTCCTTTGGTACTATGCTGCAGTGTTTTCATTGCCCGCCTTCTTAGCACAGCAGTTGTGCTATTGGCCAGCAGCAAGTCAATGAAGAATGAGGATAGAAGATACAGGGGTTTTGTGACCCAGCTTTTGATCATTTTTCTTCCCATTTAATTATATAGGATACCTTGTCGGGTGAGCTCAACAAGGAATCTAATTTTGTAACTAGAGGGGAACATATCCCCTTGCCCCCGCTCTGAGCTGCTACTGCCTCCTAACATGGTTCGGATGCAGTGCAGGTGAGCCAGCCTGCCTACTCCAGCGCAGGTTAGGACTGGGCTGCCCGGCGTCCACATCTACCGTGTATTTTGATACAAAGTCACAAGTGTCACAGGACTAGCTTCCATGCCTTTCATACTTTTGGTGTGCAACTTAATCATTAGAAATCTCCTCCATGGTATTTCATTGATTTTATTAATGAGATCCCATCAGAGGCATTTGGCTGCTGCACATCTGTCGTAGCTGTAAGCTCAGGGTGATGATTTATTGAAAAAGATAGATTTTCACCTGCTATAAATTGACACTGCTCATTTACAGTGGAAGGAAGGTTACTTGTACCATTGCTATGAAACATTCATTTGACGCTAGCGGTATGTCAGTGTCTACATTTTATTGGAGGACTGTGAAAATTACTGGAAATTAATGGGAAATCATATGGAGGGAGAGCCAGCGGTGTGAACCCCTATTAAGATACTCCTCAAAGGAAGTGATTTTCTAGACACGTCAGCCTCACCCAATTTGAAGTTCTGCAATGAAAGCGTTCTCTTCCATGTTTGTCTTGGTTCAATAAAATATACCTTAAGTAAAATTGTGTCATTTTCAGTTATAAAGAAGAAAGATTCAACATGTTGTGACTAAGGGCGCAATCTTAACCAACTTTCCAGTCCCAAGGTCAGGGAACAAACATTCCCTTACCTTGAGAGGCCTCCATGACTACCCCTCCCGCAACTGCAGAATGCAGAACATGCCCCATTGGCATAGCTATGTCAGTGCTGGAAAGTTGGTTAGGATTGCGACTTACAGAACAATCCTATGCTTGTCTAATCAGAAGTAAGCCCCATTTGTGGCTGTGAAAGCAAAGCTTAAGAGTGCAATCCTATACTGCGCTGGAATGGCGAGGGTGATGGGCTTGCGCCATATCCAGTGTAGTATAGTGGAGGAGCCTCCCTGGCGCAAAGGCACGCTCATGCCCTTACTATAGGGGAAGCACCAGCCTCCCCTATGCGCTTCTCGGATCTGTGCCTGCAAAACAGCAGGAGCAGATCTGAGGGCCCAAATTGGGGCCACACAGTCTCCTGAACGGGCTTAGAATTCGACCAAATCCCAAGCTGGCCCCCCTCCTGGGCCAGCATGCCTGCTGACCTACCCACAGCCTGCCCAGAACTGCCCTCCCCCTGCCCACTCCCTCCTTTGCATGCTGCAGCATCTGGAGGTCTGTTGAACAGTACTTCCAGTTCTTGGATGAAAACTGGAGCTAAAGTTTAAAGGCCTTCCGAAGGCTTCAGAATGCTTTTGGAGGGCCTGCAGATGTCACACAAGGCTCAGGAAGCTCCAAGCTTGGGGCTGCTTTGTGGCTGCATTGGTGCTGGAACGTTGGATAGAACTGGGCCCTTAGTTATATGAAGGATGGAGTCAGAAGTTCCCTTTTTGCTCTTCTCTTCTTGTTATCAGATAATAAAGTTGTGTTCAGCACATAGAATGGTACTCTTTGACCTTCTCATGACAAGCTCATACATTACTTCTTGCATGGAGCTGTGTCATCTGGGCTGTTCCGGCGTAGGGTTTTAGAATGTTTTCACTAGAGCTGAGCATTAGACCGAGGTGATGTTGTAGTCTAGCCAACAAATTTCTCACGCTGGGGGGGGGGGTTATTTAGTTGTAATGAAGTGAAACAAGTTTCTTGTTGATTGTTAGTTTGGAGTATCCACCGCATATTTATATCTGAGCAGGCAGCAAACCCTTGTTAATAAAATCAGAAGTACTGTTGGAATCATCACATGGATCTTGTACCCATTCTTGACATGCGGTGACTCTATGGGACTATTCCATCTTTCATACACCCACTCCTTTCTCTGGATATATCAGAAGGAAGATAACGTTCACAGCTCACTGTGTGAAGTGACTACGCTGGAAAGCATTGTATCTAAGGCAGCCTGACATTTCCTGGAACTTCTGATTGTACTGTTTGATCTATGAAGGTTCTTTCATCCATTCAAGCCATTACTTTATGGTGCAGTCACCATGGTGCACATGCAAATGAGAACGACTTCTTAGTTCATTCACTTTTCTCCATGGAAATGGAAATGAACACTACAACTGCACCAGTAGAACTTGTTAATGCCTTTCTGTTTAAAAGCGGGTTTTCTCAGGGGGATAATGACAGCACAAGCCATGTGATGTAGAACCAATAGGATTTGATGATTCATGTGTGAATTGTAAGTAAAAGCTTGAGCAGATGCCAAGAAAGGAAAAGGAAGTCTGTAGGTCAATATGTCCTGGTCTCCAGAATAATTTGCATTGCATAGACTGGGATGGAATAAAAAGAAGCCATAAAATAGATTTGAATTGATACGGTACTATTACATGCCAGTATTTTATCATTTAACTTCCTATTTAATTTGAGGTGAAAGGAGATATTCATCTAAACAGGCATATGTAGGCAGTGGCGTCCCTACAGGGGGGCAGAGCTCTAAGTTTTTCAAGGAGCCTTACCTTGCCATGGAAATCGCGCCTTTCCCACGCCATTTTAGCCAATCCTCACAGGGAAAAACAACGTCTTGGCTTTGCTTACTGTCTATAGCCACAATGGAGAGGAGGGATTTACATGACAGGGTAAAGCTCCTTGCAAAACTTAGAGCTCCGCTCCCCCCTGTAGGGACACAGCTGTACGTAGGGCAAGGTACTTGCCTGGAGAGGCCAGTAACATGACTGGACTGATGGTAAGAAGCCACAGAGCCACAAGCCATTGAACTACGTAATCAATCCCCTCCCCTTCCTTAGTTGGACCATAGAGCCTACTGTTCTAAATCCAATGGAGCCTTCTTTACTCTTTAAATTCAAATGGAGTTTTCACACCTTCACAACATTTGAATAAAGCCAACCATCTCCAAATCTTGCTGGAACACCATATATGTGTGATCATAGCCACCTCCTATAGACTCTGGAGTTTGAGAAAAACCATTTTGTAAAATAAAGGGAATGCTTCACACTGCCATTGGTCCTCACCAACCCCGTGACTGAGATCAAATCTAGGAGCAAGCCAAAGAGCAGCCCAACCCTATCCAGTGCTGGTGTAGCAGGACCGCCAGGTTCCACACCATATCCAGTGTTGGATTTGAGCAGGTGGAAGGTCTCCTTGGGGTAAGGAAACATTTGTTTCTTTACCACATGTAGAGCCCCAGCCTGTTCAACCAGGCAACTTTATTATTACTATTTGCCTGTAAACCGCTTTGTGAACTTTGTGTTTAAAAGCGGTATATAAATACGTCTTCTTCTTCTTCTTCTTCTTCTTATTATTATTATTATTATTATTATTATTATTCTTATTATTATTATTATTATTATTTATATACACAGTCAAAATGATAAGAAGATAACAAATATCACAGACTGGTCTTTTAATTGGCAATTCAAGCTCTAACCAAGAGCCTAAGAATTGTCCAAATATCTGCGTAAGATGTATGATGTTCTCAACAGCGTAGATTTTTGTAGGTCAGACATTTTTATATCATTGATCTTCAAAGTTTCTAGATGTTTTTGTAAATTTTTTGAAATACATCCAAGTGCCCCAATGACAATTGGCACTACTTTGGATCGTTTTTGCCATAATCTTCCAATTTCAATTGTCAAGTCCCTATATTTTATGATTTTTTTCAAGTTCTTTGTCTTCAATTCAGCTATCACCTGGTCTATAAGCCATACTTTTTTCTTTTCAACCACCGTTATATCTGGTGTGTTGTGTTCTAAATGCCAATCAGTTTGAATTCTAAAATCCCATAAAATTTTTACATCCGCATTTTCAACAACTTTTTCTACTTTATGGTCATAGTAGTTTTTTGATACTTCTAAATCATATTTTCTACGTACGTTCCAATGAATCAAACTGGCCACTTGGTCATGCCTTTTCAAATAGTCAGTTTGCACAATAGTCAGTTTGCACAATAGTCAGTACAACATCCACTGATTAGATGATCTACAGTTTCATCAAATTCTTTGCAAAGTTGACATTTTCTGTTGTTACTGACTTTCTGAATTTTTGTTTTCATAACACTTCTTCTTCTTCTTCTTCTTCTTCTTCTTCTTCTTCTTCTTCTTCT
>JAJKFI010000035.1:10294746-10305570 GCA_029204185.1 Lerista edwardsae | reverse complement strand
CTTCTTCTTCTTCTTCTTCTTCTTCTTCTTCTTCTTCTTCTTCTTCTTCTTCTTCTTCTTCTTGTTACTACTACTACTACTACTACTACTACTACTACTACTACTACTACTCAGATCCAAGCCAGCTATTCAGCTGGCACAGGACCAAGTAGCCTCATGTAGGCATTGCTGTCATTCAGCTGGAACGCTGGGCGGGAGGAACGGGTGAGCGGCAGCCCGCCCATTGCGTTCTGGTTCATTTTGTCGTCTTCCCTGCCTCTGCGGGGGTGGGGAAGACAGCGAAACGAACCGGAACGCAATGGGCGGGCTGCCACTCACCCGTTCCTCCCGCCCAGCATTCCGGCTGAATGACAACGCTGCATGTAGGGCTTTGAGGCTCGGGGCAAGGATACCGCTGAGGCCTGCTCCATTATCTCCACCCCTCCTAGGCCTGAACCACCCCACCCTCCCTCTGCCCTCAAAAACCCCTGCCCACCTCTTGAATGCCCTCCCACCACCCTCCCCCATCCCTCCTCTGCCTGGTGTCCCTGTGGTTACATCGGGCGGGATGCAGCACCCGTGATATGGCACAAGACTTCCTGCTGGTGCTGCTTACAATCTGGGTGCAGAAGAGTGATTTGCAGAGCTTTTACAACATCCAGTGCCAGCACTGTCCAATCACAGGATTGGGCTCAGAATCCAGCTAGTCACTGAAATCTCAATTGGATGGGAAAAGAAAGCTATTGCACACCTTCATCCTCATCTCTGTTTTTCTTTCATCACCAAATTATACAGTTGGTCATTTATATTTTAAATTCAGCTAATATCATCCTGACTCACATTTTTACCAAGGAGCTTCTGACAAATCTTAACATTAGCTGAAGACTGTAGGACAAATTTTTGTGTAATACATTTCTCTTTACCAGTGAACAGGAAAATCCATTTCTTCTGAATGGACCAATGAACAATTCTAATGAATAAGGAAGACAAGAATACAGTTCTTATTTTCTCATTCATACCATTCTTCAACTGATAATGAGGAAGATTCTTTACAGCACCATATGACACCCTTCAATTCTGGGTCAGAAGAATCACAATCTAGACATTTCAGCTCAGACTCCCTGATTCTGTGTGGTTAATGACTTGAGCTGGGAGACTGAGAAGCTAGACCAGAGATCTTCAACCTTTTTCATCTCACAGCACACTGGCAAGGTACTAAAACTGTCAAGGAGTACCATCAGCTTTCTGACAATGCAGCTTTCACACCATGCTGCTAGTAGGGAGTTCACCTCCCCAATAGCCTTACTAATAAATCAACCTTCTCCAAATACCCATGGCACACCGGCAGACCATTCAAGGCACACCAGTGTGCCACGGTACAGTGGTTGAAAATGTCTAAGCTAGACCATGAAATATCGCAAACAGGAGGTTTACTAAATACTAGGTCACTTTCCATGGAAGACTAGTATGAAGCCTGGAAAATCTACAGCAACAATTTTCAATTTTTTTCAATCTTATGGCACACGGACAAGGTGCTAAAATTGTCAAGGCAAACCATCAGTTTTTGTAGAAGGCATACAGTACCATGCTGCTAGTGGGGGGCTCACATTGCCCCATGGCCCTACTAAAAAATGACCCTCCCTTCCAAATGGCACACTGCTTGAAAAGAACTGATCCAGAGGTTTCCAACTGTCTGTCAATTGCCAAGACCATCACTACCTATCCATATTCCTTTCTGGACCTGACAAAGGTACTGAGGTCCGAGCACATAATAGTGTATGGTAGCTCATTTGTTCAGATACTACTCTCAGCAGTGGGGTCCTTACAGGGGGCGGAGCTCTAAGTTCTGCAAGGAGCCTTACCTTGCCATGGAAATCACTCCTTTCCCATGTCACTTTAGCCAGTTCTCAGCGGGTGGCTACAGCAGCAACTGAGAGGAGCAATTTACATGGGAGGGTAAGGCTCCTTGCAAAACATAGAGCTCTACCCCCCCCCCCCGTAGGGACACCACCGTTAGGATCCGGAACGCCCGTTCTGGTCCGTTCCCCCTGAATGACATCACTGGTTGTGAGCCAATTTCAGGTGGGTTGCACAGCACCAAGTGCAGCCATCATTGAAAATATGGGAAGAGGGGATGCTGGATGGGGAAGGGCTGTGTAGTTGTTTTGCCTGTGTCAAGGTTGTAAATAGGCTTTTTTTTCTTTGTGATTACTATTGGAAAATGGCTGAGGAATAACCCAACTTATTGCTGCATTCTCAGAAAAGCAGCAGGCTCTGGCGTCACAATGAGGACACTTCCGACCATGACATTATTTCCACATCATTCTAAAACGTGGGTCCTGGTGCTAAAGTATTTGAGAATCACTGCCTTACAGTGTATTGAAGTTGATACATTATGACTAATACCAAGGCAAGCATAGATTATGTATCTTTCACAAGGTAACATTACAGAGAAGTTTCTCCAGGCTCCTCAGTTTTCATTGCAGAAAACCTTCAACCATTTTCTACCAATGATGCGCTGGAGTTTGCATTTCTACCAATGTAGCTCTAACACGTCAATGGTAGAAAATGGATGGAGGTTTTCTGCAATGAAAGAAAGTCAAGATCCTAGGTTTCACTTTTATCTATCATTGTAGCAACTAAGTTCTAATTTCCCCTGGTGAAAGGGTCCTTGCTTTGAAATATGTGTATTATACATAGCACAGAGTAGGATTTGCTCCTTCATAATTTGATTTGAACTTTGGCTATAGCCTTTGTCAGGAGGCAGGTGGCCACCACTAGGAAAGAAAGGGAAACCAATGCATGTGTAAATTTGGAAAAAAAAAGTTTAGCTTTCCATGTAATATCAGTACTTATGGATTCCTTATACTGTTGAAGAATTCCAAGCAGTTTGCGCCTGAGTTTTCTCCTGTGTCCTACCCAGCCCCCAGCTTTTCGCTCTCAATTAACAAGCACACTGAAAATTCATAATGTAATCAGTCACTAGTGTTTATGTAGCACCCTTCATGTAAACATCTCTGAGTGCTTTACAGTCATTAAGATCAAATTAAAAAACCATCTTAGTAAATATAGGAACATGCACATTAACGTTCATTTTATTATTAGCCCTGCCTAGCTGCTGTCAAGCTACTCCTTGGAGTTTCTAACTAACCTAACAACCTAGTTGAAACCTTGACTATTGTCATGTTGATGAACTCAATTGAATGCAGTGTATTTGTAGGCCCTCAGGGGTATTTGTTACAGTGTCAAGATTCTCCATTATATGCTTAGGGCTTTATCTCTCAAAAACAGTAGAGATGCCAAAACTATGGCATTGCCTCAATATCGCAAACAGCCATCTTGGAAGCTGCAGACCTGCTATTTTCCTGTTGTGAGGGATAACATTTCCAGCTGAAGGTTTGTTTGGTTGTTGTTTTTTTAATTGTTTTTAGTTCAGTGCTTTTACATAATATTTTGACCTGGCTTTCTGTCAGATATGCTTTCTTGTTCTGCAATTGCTGTAGTCCAAGAATGCCAGTTTGCATTCCAGGTGTGTCATTTGATTATGTCACAATGATGGCACTTCCTTCTTGATGATGTCAGTTCTGGCTATGACATCACATCTAGGTTAATGACATCACTTCCAGTGGGTCCCAACACTAGTGCCATTCAGAAAAGTGGGTCCCTGTCTAAAAAGTTTGAGGACCACTGCTATAGAACATAAGTCCCTAAACACAGACAGCTACATTTCAAGGAGACAAGTTATCATGTTTTTGCTGGCACACATGGAGGTTTTATACATGTATTCCCCCCATTAAGAAATATTCAACAATATAATATACACCATTTGCATTCTCAAGTGATACAGTGCAGAAACGTTCTACTACTTGTGAGCAGTGGTGGAATCTAAAACGGGAGGATCCGGAATGCTGGGCGGGACTAAACTTGAGTGGCAGCCCGTCCGTTCAGGTCCGCTGCCTTCCTGCCTGCTGCGCGGGCTGCCCTCCATGGACGCGCCCCCCACCCGTCCCCCCAGCGAGCAGGTGCCCCCTCCAAGGCCACGGGCGCTTTGCAGCGCCATGGCCACCACGGAGCCGGGCAAATGATGGCGCGTGGGTGGAGCTAGGCCAGAGTAGCGTTCCACTCACAGGTTAGTCCCGCCCAGCGTTCCGGATCCTCCCATTTTAGATTTCACCACTGCTTGTGAGACATATGACGAGGGATAGGATGGAGCAGTGTGTTTCTTATCTGAGGTAAACTAGGTGTGCTGGAGGCAGTTTTGTTAGACAGGATTGTCTCAAGCACCCAGAAGCAGGGAAGATGGGGTTCAAATGTAAAAGCAAAGGGGTCACAAGGGCGCAGAATTGTTACCCCTCCTGCCTCTTACTTCCCAGCAGCAAACTGCTTTTCTGTTCAGTTGAACCTTTATAATCAAAGTGACCTCAGCTGAGGAGAAACGTCCTTGAGAAGAGATTGTTTCTGCACACATCACTTGCATGTCCTTAATACACACACACACACACACACACTCCACCCCCCCCCCATTTCTGTATGATTGGGTTAAATTCATGCTCAAATTTGTGGAACTGCGGTGGTGATGTTTGAAGGACTGGCCCTCCCCCAAAGAGGGCCGCTTTTAATTTTCTTTGCTCTGACCCCTTTCTGGAAATCACGACAGATACAGCTGAATCACTTCACACTGTTTTGGTTTATAATTTCACCTGCTTAAAAAAAAAATGCATGTATCGATTTTTTTGTGAGACGTGGAGGTTATAGTACTCTTTGTAAACTGCATAAATCTATTCCTTGGCTGAAAACTCAGTCCTTGCCCATGGTTATCAGTTTACAAGCACAGAGAAAAAGCCCCTTCGTATGAAATTAAAAATGCATTATCAGCCTATCCAGCAAAGGAATGAAATTATGGATCCAGGATAAATCAATCATCTCAGTGGAAAGTGATAGCATTCAGAGAAGAACTGGTGGGGCTGTTCGTTTGCTTTTATTGCTGTGTGGGTTATTCTCCCCAGCAAAGTTACTTTAGAGTGGCGATTGGTTCTCTCCTGATAGAAACTCAATCTGTGTTTTAATTGAGCAGCCTTTGGAGTTGAACAATAGATTTTGCTGAGAAAGAGAGACTGTTGTGTAGCTGCTTTATATATAAAATTGGCTTGGCAATCCTCAACGCAGAGGCGAAATGCAACATGATAACGACTCGGTTCTGAAGGGAATGTCAACAGTGTAAAATACCTTTCACACTCCATGAGATTACCACTAACCTTTTTCAATTAGCGTAGGGTGATGTGGTTCCCTGGGAACTATTGTAATACCGTTCTACAAAGAGGGCCTGGATGTGTTGACATGAAGGTCTTTCCCTCTACATTTTGCACATTGGTCTCCAGGAGACATTTTAATCCTGTTTTGATTTGGCTTCACTTGCAGTTTGCTCAGCACAATACTTCTCATGCCAAAGGAAAACAGCTGCATATTTGCCTGTTCTTCTGCAGAATGCTTTGCTTGCTGATCAGGCTGGAGGCTTGGAGGCCCTGAGTTCTATTTACCTGAAGGGTTGCTAGGTGGCCTCTGTTGTCACAAAGGATAGAATACAATATTTGGAAGACTGGCAAGGAGCCCTAAGTTCCAAACCTGATCTAGCAACCCCTCAAGGAAACTTAACACCCTACTTCTCAATTCTCAGTATCCTCATCTTTGGGAGAGGGCAGCAGTATCAAGCCATCAAACCCCACATTCTGACCAAAAAATGAATGGTAAATATAACTAATCCAAAATGTTCTAGAAATAATCTGTTGTGTTTCTTTTTCAATTTAGCCTAAACTATATGAGAAAAATTCAGAACATAGTATTGGGTGCAGAATTCCACTTCCTGAAAGTATCGGATTTTATTTTTTAAAAAGCAACTTTCTAGACCTCATGACTGTTGACATGTGCTCAAAAGTGTGGTAACAATGCTGAACCCTCAAAAACCAGAGAGGAGCCTGAAAAGAGATTCCAGTGGGCAGGAATTGGAGCCCTTCATAGTTTGTTGTCCCATCCAGTAATAAAATAAACTAGAATAAATTGTGTAAAATAAAAATTAAATCAAATTGGTTTAATTTGCATATTTATATAGGTTACAGTTTGGGGGTGCTGCCATCGTGACACCAGAGCCTGCTGCTTTCCTAAAAATATAGCAATAAGTTGGGTTATTTTTCAGCCATTTTCCAATAGCAAGTGATGGGAACATCTCCCACTTGTTGAGATGAAAGGTATTTTAATAACGTGACCCATGTCGTAGTTTGTCATATTTCATTGTGCTGTCAAATAGTTTGTTTTTGCCAATTAGCACTGATTTCCCGATAAGCAAGCACCTAGCCTATAAAAGCCTCTGTATTTGGCTATTGCTTTGCTCCCTCATGAGCCTTGTGATCAACGCTGAAGGGTGCATTGCTTGGGGTGGTCGCCTTGCCATGCTCTCGAAGTCTGAGAACATCTGTAGAGTCAGCTGAAATGCTGTCTGATGATGGCTGAAGTTCCATGCCTAAAGATGCCTGTATGGGAAGCCTTCTGTCTGAAACTAATGTAAGTCTGTGCCTGGAGATGCCTCTGGAAGCCTAGAGGTACTCCTGTCAGTTAATGCTCTTGTGCTTTAGAATAGTCCAATAAAACTCTTTTATTTTGAGTGGCCTTGGGCTAGACTTGCTCCTTTCTCTCATCCAAAAGAACCTCCAGCCCATGGCCATTGCCACAGGCTGGAACAGCAAGTGAATCAGAAAGAAAACAAAAAAGCCTATTTACAACCGTGACACAAACAAAACAACAGCCGTGCCCCTGTCCAGCATCCCATCTTCTCATATTTTCAATATGGCTGCCCTAAGTGCTTCACAACCCACCTGAAATTGGCTTGCGACACACTGGTGGGTCCTGACCCACAGTTAGGGAGCCACTTCCTTAAGGACTACCTGCTTCTATATGAGTCTGGTTAATCCTTCAGGAGGTTCTGCAGAGGTTCTGCTCTCTAATCCGCCACCATGTCAAATTGAGTTGACGGTTACCAGAGTCATGGTCTTCTCAAGTGTGTGAGAACTGTGTCATTCCCTCCCTAGGAAGATGAGGCTGCCTCCCTCTTCTTTCCGTTTTTAAATAAATGCAGAAGTGTTTCCAGTTTCAGAAGGCTTTTTGATTTGTCCTGTTTTGATTTTTCTATTGAACTTACAACTCGATCTTGTTCCCCAGTCTTATGACAATGGCACACAGGGCAATGTGGGCTTACTCAGTTGGTCCCTTACTCCAGGGATGCCTCCTAAACAACCCTGCCCCCATAGGATGCAGCACATGCCTCCGCAGCATCAGTGCTGGTAGCCTTGGATAGGACTGTGTGGTTAGCCCGTGCGGATGCATCCTGAGTTGTTTTTAGAGGTTTGAGTCGAGATTGCTGTTATTTTTAGGGTGCAATCCTAACCTGGAGTTAGGCCAGCACAGCTAGGCCACCAAAATTTAGCCTGCACCAGGGCCACTGTACAGCGTGTTTGGATCACTCTCAGAGTCAGAGAGGCCAGCCCACAGAGGTGCACTAGCACTCTGACACCGAGAGTGGTCCAAACTTGCTTTATAGTCCTTGTGCCAGCCAAACCTTGCTGGCCTAACTGTGCTGGCCTAACTCCAGGTTAGGATTGCGCCCTCCAGCGCAAAGCAGGACATAAATATAGAAAATTGATAAACAAAATGTCCTGTATGTGGAGTCACTCCACCTCTACTATAATGTCCACAAGCATTCATAAAATACTGGGTTTAATTTGGAAAATCTATGAAACCTTCTGTATTGTTCCTGGGACATTTCCAGGTGACTCTAAATAGATATTCCATGTTCAGGTCACTTATCTGTTCCTGCAAACTTGTCATTTTTGCAAGGATAGGATGTTCTGAATGGCTTGTTTGTTTCCTAACGCAAGTATAAGTTGTTCTGTCTCCACAATGCTGACTTAGCTTGCTGTTTCACTGAGTTCTGGGTGGTTTCTCAAGAGAGCAGACTCTTTTTTGCATCCGTATTCTGCATGATGGGCTTCAGTACAAAATGAGTCATATTTTTCCATCCTTCTTTTATTTCAAGAACTGTGATCACTGCTTGGAACTGTTGTTTTCTTCAGGACATTTGCTTGTAACTGTGAATGTGTGATTGTTGCTTTGGAAATAATAATTTTTTAAAAAAACATAGATCAGTGGTTCCCAAACTGTGGGTTGAGACACATCAGTGGGTCATGAGCTAATTTCAGGTGGGTTGCAAGGCACCTAGAGCAGCCATATTGAATATATGGGAAGATGGGATGCTGGAATGGGGGAGGGCGGTGTAGTGGTTTTGCTTGTGTCAAGGTTGTAAATAGGCATTTTTCTTTCTGAATCATTTTGCTATTAGAAAATGGTTGAGAAATAGCCCAACTCATTGCTGCATTATCAGGAAAGCAGCAGGCTCTGGTGTCACAATGACGGCACTTCTGGCCATGTGATCACTTCTGATGGGTCCCGGACAGATTGTCATTCTAAAAAGTGGGTCGAGTGCTAAAAGGTTTGAGAACCACATAGAGTAGCCAAATTGAAAATATGGGAAGATGGGATGCTAGAAAGGGGCAGGGCTGTGTGGTAGTTTTGCTTGGATCAAGGTTGTAAATAAGCTTTTTTCTTTCTGAGAGCACAATCCTAACCTGGAGTTAGGCTGGCACAGTTAGGCCAGCAAAGTTTGACGAGCCACTGTAAAGCACGTTTGGACCACTCTCAGGGTCAGGGAGGATGGCGCACATCTGTGTGCTGGCCTCTCTGACTCCAAGAGTGATCCAAACATACTTTACAGTGTCCCTTGTGCCTGCCAAACTTTGCTGGTCTAACTGTGCTGGCCTAACTCCACTTTAGGATTGCGCCCCCAATCACTTTACTATTGGAAAATGGCTGAGAAATAACCCAACTTATTGCTGCATTCTCAGGAAAGCAGCCTGTTCTGGCATCACAATGATGGCCCTTCCAGCCATGACATCACTTCCGGTGGCTCCCCAACAGATTATCATTCTAAAAAGTGGGTCCCGGTACTAAAAAAGTTTGAGAACCACTGCCATTGATATTGGTTGCACCTGTAATGAATAATTGTCTGGACCAAGCAAAGCAAGTTTTTAAATGGCCCCCTGGCTCTAAATAAGATTCACTTTAATATGTTTGCTAGGGGCTGTTAGCACTTGTTATGCATCCACCAGAATAAGCTGCATTTAGGTGCAATCAAGGATGGTCTCTAGAAGGTGGAAATCAATAAAGTACTCTAGAGTGGTTTGAAATCAATTTAGGTGTGAGACACCATGCTGTGGGTCTGTGCCATACCCATATGATAATCATAATTAGGTTTTGTGGTCTTAACGGCATTATGATAGGTATGCCACAAAGCATGTTCTGAGAATTTCTGGCTGTTTAAGCTTTTTTAAAACAATGAAATTCCTCTATCTTTCTCCACTCCTCCTGCTTTAAACCTCATAAATCTATAGAGAAGCTGCGGCACAAATGAGACTTCAAATAATATTTAATAAGGCATTTCTGTTTAATCATGCCTTTCAGGATTTTTCTGGAGCTCCTGCCGAGTCACTGGTATGAAGCTGAGCTCTTTCAATAAATAGCTGAAATCTTTGGAGAGCTACTTCCTGCACTCAGAGTAATACAGATTTTAGCAAGATTGATTACAGCAGAGGAATTCAGAAATGTAAGCTATTAGTCCTTGTTCGGGGGTTGGATTTGCACTTGCTTGAGCTGAATTTGCTCTCCATTCCCTAGACCTTCCCTAGGACAGCAGTAATAATGTGAAATGGAAACTTCTGCTCCAAAATTGAAATAGTTTTCATATAACACACAGCACATCCCTAGGCATGTCTATTCAGAAGTAAGTCCTACTAAATTATTTGGGATTTACTCCTTGGGGAGTATGTATAGGACTGCAACCTTGAGGCACAATCCTATGCATATCTACTCAGAAGTTATTCTCATTGTATTCAATAGAGTTTACTCTATTGAATTAAGTGTGAATAGGATTGCAGCCTGAAGACATACACTTCTTTTCAACTTTTGAGGGGCCAAAATGAAGCAGGAAAAATATGCCACAAGCAAGCTGCTAATGAGCCCAGTTCTGTTGCTAAGACTCTATATGAGAATGTTTTTGAAGATCACTTAACATTATTCCAACCTACACTAGATGCTATGTGCAATATAAGATTATCTTCTCTGATGCTTGTTTTTAATATATAATTATGAGCCATAGTGGGGAGGGGAGCAATCCTGATTGAGACAAATTGTTCAAGCCCCTTCCCCAATTACCCATCTATGCACCCTCACATACAGTATAAACACATTCCTGCAACAAAAACAAACGTCGGGATCAAATGATCATGCAACATGATCAGTTGAGGGGTCTTATTTCAGAACTGAAGTGAATTTTTTTCACTGCCCCCACTCTGCAATTCTTCTCAAAATTGCCCTTTGTAATTTGGATGGTGATTCTGTTGCGCTGCTATCCATGAAATACTTTATTCTTACTATTTGCATTTTACATCCAAAGATTTTGCAACACCATCGCTATTTGACATTACCTGCTACGTAGCAGTCATTAGTTGATAGTAACTAACAGTTAAAACAGACATTGGCTAGACTTGGGCATGCTGCAATCAGCATTTGATAATATTTGACACCTGTCATGCAAGCAGCAGTCAATATTTTACAATATCGGACAGATGACTTACAGTAGAACTTAGTAAATTTCATAATGTATGCATCCATTCATCCATTCATCCATTCATTTATTCAAACAAACAAACAAACAAACAAACAAACAAACAAACAAACAAACAA
>JAJKFI010000035.1:10270066-10289507 GCA_029204185.1 Lerista edwardsae | reverse complement strand
ATAGATAGATAGATAGATAGATAGATAGATAGATAGATAGATAGATATGTCTGAACAGGAAACCCTGATTTGCAGGCTACCTGATCCTGCTGAGTCCACTGAATGCAGGCTGGGGATGGGGCCTGCTGCCATGATTCCACTTCCCCATGCAGGTTCACTCAACTAACACTGATTGTCCAAATAGGTCTCTAGGGTACACTAATCAAATGTAGAAGAATCAAATGCATGTGTGAACTGCCCCTACGTGTTGCAGTTCAAAAATAGCAGATCTGGTTGACAAATTGTTTCCCTAGACAAACAGTACTTCCTTTAAGCACTCATCCCGACTGTTGGTGTTACCTTTTTAAGGGAAAGGATTGCTGTGTACAGCAGGACTCTGAGGGCACAATCCTAACCAACTTTCCAGTCAACCAACTTGACATAGCTGTACCAATGGGGCATGATCTGCATTCTGCAGTGGAGTAGTAGTCCTGGAGGCCTCCTCAAGGTAAGGGAATGATTGGTCCTTTACCTGCATTGCCCTTGCCCTGGTGCTGGCATGTTGGTTAGGATTGCATCCTGAATCATACAAAGATATGCAAGAAGCCCAGGCGTGACAATGCAGCTGGAAGCATGACGAGAACACAAGAAGGGATACTCTTGAAGTCTGTCTTGCATGGAAAAGACGCCCTTTTGTTGGGAGACCAGTGCTACACTGGACAGATTTTTCTCTAGCATGCTTACACAGTCATAGCTCAGACTGTGATTAAATAGCGCTGTCAGAGTGGGTCAGACAAAAGGTCTTGTCTTGAGTCCATTTTGGCCATCTGGCCGAGCAACTTGGAAAACAATTTTTATCATTATGTCTAGATCTGAAGAGTGATGGACTGATGAGAATCTGTGTATACTGCAACATCCTTCTGCATTGCTTTTCTAATCAACTCAGTACTCAAGGCAGTTTGCAATCACAATAAATATAATGGGCAGCCCAGTCCAGAATTGCCCGACCACCCAGAAATGCAGTGGTAGCCAGGTGGCTACCACTGCATCCCCTAGCAGCCAGGCAGCCCTGGGAGGCTCCATGGTGAAAAGGGACATTGTCCCCTTTCCCCTTGATAAGGGCACAGGGCGGGCGATGGGTCTATTTGCTCCTGCACCAGCTTTTTAGCCAGCGTGACTGCGCGGCCTTACTCTGAGGTCAGGAACCAGCAGCAAGAGTCACTGCAGTCCTGTCCCTGCTCCACCCCTCCCGCTGCCCTGGAATGCCCTCCCGTCCCTCCCAGAATGGCCGCTTTGCTGGCAAGTGGGGCTCCCTTGGTAGTGCCCATGGCCATTGTCGTCATGATGCCACCCCAGTGCTGGTGATAACATCTTACCACTGGCATTGGAGATGCTTTATGGCACCTTGTGCGACATTTGCCCAGGTGGTACAAGCATATCGCCCACGGTAAGGCCCAATGGATCGGGCCCTAAAAGTATCAATGAACGTAGCTACATAATCTCAAAAGAAAACAATAGTAGCTGAAGGACAAACAGCCTCAATACCTGCATATTCAGGTGTCAACAAATTGCCAGATTTTCAGTGGCAATAATCTAGTGACTGCCCAATCCTATCCTCCACCATTAGTGCTGATGCATCTACTCTGGTGGAACATGCCCTGCAACCAATGGTGGGGATCAATCAAAACAGCCAGGCTGCCCAATCGCTTATGAGTCTTCTCGAACATATGCCAGCCATTTTGCTGGCATATGTCTGAGAAGAAAAAAGGAGCAGGATGGCCTTGGAAAGAGGGGATAGGATCTTTGCGCCCACCAGTGCTGCTGAGATCCACTTCCTCTCCTAACCCCCAAATTCCCCCTCCCTGCCCATGACAATCCTTGGCTGCTGACTTACAAGCACTAACAGAGGCCTCTGGAGCCACTGCTACAAGGCAATATTTTGTATAATGCAAGGCCACTTTTTATTATGATTGGGGGCACAATCCTAACCTGGAGTTAGGCCGGCACAAGTTAAGACAGCAAAGTTCAGCTGGCACAAGGGCCACCATAAAGAGTGTTTGGACCACTCTTGGAGACAGGGAGGATGGCACACATTTGTGTGCTGGAACATACTTACTGTGTCCAAACATACTTTATGGTGTCCCTTGTGCCGGCCAAGCTTTGCTGGCCTAACTGTGCCGGCCTAACTCCAGGTTAGGATTGCACTATCAATAAACTTAAATCCTGCAGTGACCCTGTCTACCAAACTCCTCTCCTTTTAGTGTGGGCACCAACACTGAGGGAGACCGATGCAAAAGTTCACTTCCTCTTTGGGCATTAGCACCCTGGCTCCAATCAGAGCTTGGCTCATGCATGCCAAACTCTGGTTTCCACTACCAACCCCTGGAAAGGGGTTCAACACAGCCAAATTGCTCAGCTCATCCCAAACCAGAAAGCCTTTAGAATGAATTTTGTAATCCAGTATTTGCCAATCAGCATCCCCAAAACAGGCAGCCTCTTGAGGTTGGTAGTGGCTTCCCCTCCATGCCTTGCAGAACGTAGGATACACCAGATCCCTATTTCTACTCCCAGGCCCATACAATACCTGCCAGAAGTAATCAAACTGGCTAAGCTAACTCAGAGGCATACCTAGAGGGGGATCACAGCACTGAGTTTTGCAAGCAGCTGCTCTCCCTCCTCTTCAGAGCCATTCCCAACAGCTAGAGCAAAACAGAGGCTTGGCTGACTACGAATGGCTCTGAAGAGGAGGGGGAGTGGCTGCTTGCAAAACATAGTGCTGTGATCCTCCTCTACGTATGCCACTGAGATAACAGTTCCCCATGTTTTGAAGGAAGTCACAGGCAGTGCACATTTCCCAGACAGCCTCCAGCCTTGCTCGAACCCTAGTAAGAGGTGACTAACTCTAGTTTCTCCAAAGCAACTTTGGTCTCAATAGTGTAGCGAACCTGGTGTGGGGGAACCACTCTCCATAGGGCTCTGCAGATTTGCCATGCTCTCTGCGGGGGGAGGGATGCACAGCGCTTGCCGCCTGGGCAGGGGCGGACCTAGTTAAAATGGTGCCCGGGGCACCCAATAGAAGTGCGCCCCTATGGGAACCCAGGTCTACCCATTGGGACCAGCCACGGGTAGACCTGCGCTCCCCTCGAGGGAGCCCAGGTCTATCCATTAGAAACGGCTGCGGGTAGACCTGGGCTCCCTTCGAGGGAGCCCAGGTCTACTCGTGGCTGGTCCCAATGGGTAGACCTGGGCTCCGGAGCCCAATCTACCCGCACAATGTTGCGGGGGCCACTGGCGCCCCCCTAGATGGCCCCAAGACGGTGCCCAGGGCTCTTGCCCCCCTGCCTCCCTAGATCCGCCACTGAGCCTGGGGACTTGGAGAGGTGGGCAGAGCAAAGATGAGCCCTCTCACTCACATCTGTGTCCATTTGGCTCTAAATCTGAGATGTGGTTGCAACATCCTGATGCAGAGAGGGTGATGCTATGACACAGGGGGTGAAATGATGGCGTCATCATGCCACCCTACCCCCTGCTGAGCCAGCTACACTGCTGTTTGATCTGTTATTAGATTTTGCCTAACATTAAATTCAGAGTAGGGTCCTCATTGAAGGGAAACTGAAAAGACTAGCAAAATTAGTTTCCCTGGGGGAGTCATTCATACTGCCCTCCGAATTGAAAAACTGAGTAGCATTTATTTTAGAAAAAGGTTTGATGCTCGTATTCATTGTTAACCATTTTGCATGCTCCAAATTCTGCCAATTTTAAATGCAGATTTTCCAAGTAGTCTTTTGAACAGTGTTCAATCAACTGATGTGTCTGCACACTCTTGATTCATTGATTTATTTGCCATACATGTGCAGTCCTTGCCCTTCCATTAAAAGTTGAAGACATTAATAATTAACCTTCAAGTGACACGTTTTGCTTGAAGGCAACTGCAGAATGATTTTTCCAATTACTTGAAAGTTGACGTAAAAAATCTGAGTAAAAAAGGAAGAATAAAGTATATTGTAATCGGCAGCGGCATAGGGGGAATATTAGTGTTCGCCATTGCTTCCAAGCAAAATGGAGATCTATCATAAAGTAATTAACCGCAAAGTGTCTGAACATGTTATCTCTGTTTCGATGAGTGAAAATGGGTTTGTAGACGTTCCTGGAATAGATGTGAGCAAGTCAGTAGAAGGGATGGTCATACGACAAGCACATTAAAAAGCAATAGCTGGAATGGGTGTGGGACGGTTGATGTCTTGAGTCTGACCAGTTGGCCCTTCCATCAATCAATCAATCAATCAACAGGTACTTATATACCGCTTTTCAACACAAAGTTCACAAAGCGGTTTACAGGCAATAGTAATAATAAAGTTAAATGGCTCCCTCCCAAAAGGGCTCACAATCTATTCCATCCACCATATGACAACCCCTTTCATGACCCTCCACAGTAATATCACGAGCCTCATGAAATAAGTGGTCTCTACATAATAGCCAGGAAAAAAACCTTAGCTGATGAAGTCTGCAATCCCATACACATTTTCCTGCGAGTAAGCACCATTGAATACATAATAATAATAATAATAATAATAATAATAATAATAATAATAATAATAATACATTTATTTATATACCGCCTTTCTTAATATCACTAGATTTCTCTAATGATTGAACTCAAGGCGGTTTACATAGGCAGACTTTCTCACAAACCCGAAGGTTTTTACATTTTACAGAATGTTCTATCTTCCAAGAACAGCACTCCTACAGATCTTTCTTTTTGGATTTAGCCTTCTTTCTTTAGCCACCCGTCTGTCGTCTGCTGGCTGATGAGGCTTCCCTGCTGCCACCAGAGATGCAGCTGATTTCAGCACACTCCTCCTCCCACAAGGCAGCTGAAACTCAGCTTTTAATCAGCCGCAGTTTCCAAGGTCTGCTGCTCGCAGAGACTTCCGGCAGTCCCGAGCTCACGACCTTGAGATCTTCAGGTGTTATCTTCGGGCAAACGGAGGCATTAACCCTCTCGGCTAAATCTTCTGAATACATGAAGCATACTTCTGAGTAGACATATATAGACTGTGCTGGAAATCATTTCCTGGATATTTTCCTGCTGGGTCACGACCAGTAATGGGATCTGGGAATGAAGTACTGGAACTCTGGGCGGGGTTTGGATGGGACTTATGCGTCATTGGCTGCCCATCCGTTTGGTCTGCCGCCCGCCCTGGCCTCAGAGGGGTGCCGGCTCGCCCGGGGGGACGGGTGAGGGTGCGCCGGGTGCTCAGACGAGCAGCGGTGGGGCGCGCTACCCAGGGGATGCCCGCACGGCCGGAGGGCAGCCAACGGAACGGAACGGGCGGGCTGCCAATCACATGTAAGTCCCGCCCAGCATTCTGGTACATAATTCCCAGATCCCATTACTGGTCACGACCCACCATTGGGACAACTTCCTGGGCCACTCCTCCTTAAGGGGAGTGGCCCAAGAATGGGTGCCTGACATCGCTGCAGTGATTGCGGCCCTGTGGGCACTCCAGGGGTCCCTACCTCAGTGGGGGTGTGGTTGTGCTGACTTCTGGCAGGCATCTGGGAGGCCCACATCCTCCTCTGCGAGCCTCCCTGAAGAAGTAAAAAGCTCTATTTTGCACATGGAAAGCACTTCCAGTTTCATGCTTTTCCATAATGAAGGAGGCACTGTGCAATGTGCTGATATCATAGCATGAATATCCTTTATACACTTTACTTAGAAAGAAAAGGGAAGACTAAATGAGAAGCTGCTGTTTGAGGCTGTAACTGTCGGGTTTTAGAATGGATTTGTGTCCATTCAGCAGAGTGTAGCCAGCAGAAGCCCTGCAGCCGGACGACGTGAAGAGCAGACTGGCAAGCACAGCAGACAGAGTCTCCTTGTAGAGGCTTTATTCTTTCACAAAGAATGTTACAACGATCCATAAACACACCCATAAACACACCCACACAGAGTTCTGGTGTTCCCTGCCTAAATACAGACTCTCCCCCAATCAGGGTACACCTATTAGAATATCTACAACATTTACATAATTGGCCACAGCTGTGTCTCTGTTCCAGCTGCCTCAGGCCTCATGGTTTGGGGGAAGGTTCCAGAACTCAGACACAAATGCTTGGCCTGTCTTGATTTACCACGACACTCCTCCCATTTGTTTCTGGGTTCTGGGTTCTTCTCTTGTTTCCATACACATTATACATGGTACAGTAAGCATACATGATACATAGTACAGGTATTCAGTCCATACCTAGCATCTGTACCCCTTTTGAAAACTTTTGCTCTGTCAGAGGCTTGGTTAAAATATCTGCTCGGTTCTCCTCTGATGGACAATATTCTAATGTGATTAGTCCTTCCTGCACTGCTTGCCTGACATTGTGATATCTTATGTCAACATGTTTGCTTCTGGCTCTCACTCTCTCAGAAGCGGCTAGTTTCAGGCATGCTAAGTTGTCCTCAAACACTTTGATTGGTTCCTTTTGTATTATGCCCAGGTCTGTTAGTATCTGCTTAATCCAAATTAAGCTTGTGCAAAGTTGTGAAAGTGATGCAAACTCTGCCTCACATGTAGACAAGGCTAAATAAGTTTGCTTCTTCACTGTCCAATCAATCAATGTATCAGCAAGAAGTATGGCATTACCTGATGTAGACTTTCTGTCTTCGGAATCATTTGCCCAGTCACTGTCTACAAAGCATGTTACAGTCAATGGACCCACTGGTTCAATATTTAGTTTGAGGTTTGATGTCCCTTTCAGGTATCTTAACACCCTTTTTAAATCTGTCCAGTTTTTGTGGTTTGGACTGTTGGTATACCTGCTTAGAATATTTACAGCATTACAGATATCTGGTCTGGTCCATAAGGCTATATGTTGTAGACTGCCTAACAGTGATTTATATTGTTCTACATGGGGCAATTGATCAGTGGCTTCTGCACTATTTTGGCTTCCTACACACATGGGTGTCCTGGATGCTTTACATTCTGACATTCTCCACTTTTCTAAGAGTTCCTTTATCTTTTGTGTTTGGTGCAGAGCAAACCCTTTTCCTGGAATTGTCTGTACTTCAACTCCTAGATACTGTTTTACAGGTCCTAGTTCTTTTAAAGTAAAGGCTTTCTCTAGACATTGTGCTGTTTGTTTTATTTGTTGTATATCAGCACTCAAAAATAATAAGTCATCTACGTAAGCCACTATCAACATTTGATCGCTGCCTGTTCCTTTTACAAATAGACAAGGATCTGCCTTTGTGGCTTTTAAAACCTAGATTTTCTACCTTTGCTTTTAAATGTTCAGACCATCTCCTTGAAGCTTGACGTAACCCATAAATAGAACGGTTCAATTTATAAACACTTTGTCCTATTCCTGTCCCAGGAATCTCAAAGCCAGGGGCTTGTTCCATGTACAAAGTTTCATTTAAAGTAGCATTCAGATATGCTGTTTGCACATCATAGTGATATACATGCCACTGTCTTTGTGCTGCCAGGGCAAGCACTAGACGTATTGTTTGTGCAGCCACTGTAGGGGAAAAGATCTGCTCATAATCTATATGCTGCCTTTGAGCATACCCTTTGGCTACTAACCTAGCCCGGTAAATGGGTTCTGCCCCGTCCTGAGGCTTGATTCTATAAACCCATTTGCAGCCTATTGCCTGGCTTCCTGCTGGTAAACTACAGGGAGTAAATACACCAAGCTTTTCCATGGCTTGCATTTCTTGTTGCATGGCTGTAAACCATTTCCTTCTCTCACTAGCTGGCAGCTCTAAGATGTCTTCATATGTCTGAGGCTCAGACTGAACATTGTATGCAACAGCTTCCCCTATTGTGAAACGTTGAGGTGGAACACCCCTTGTGGATCTTTCTGGCAATATTCTACGTTGCACTAGAGGACTTTGCTCCCTAGGTGGTGTTGCCTCCTGCTTAACTGTTTCTGGTGTCATGTAAGGGGTTAAAGGCTTGCATTCCTCTTCCCCTTTATCTGATTCTGTGGGCTGCTGAAGTTGCCTTGGCAACTCCTGCTCACTCTCCAGCAATCTTAAAGGCTCTGGTGAACTTGGAAGATAAACTTCAGTGTGCTGGGACAATAATTCTTGCTCACAGAAGTTAGCAGACCGGGAGATAATTATGCTATGTTTATCAGGTGCTAAAAATCTATAACCTTTGGTCAAAGGAGCAAATCCAACACATACTAATTTGCGAGCTTTAGGGTCTCCTTTCCTTCTCTGAGATTTAGGAATAAAAACCCAAGCACGTGTTCCAAAACATCTGAGATAGGACAAGTCAGGTGCTTTCCCATATAGCAAGCTATAAGGAATGTTATCTACGGCCCTACTATAAACCCTATTGACCACGTGTGTGGCTGCTTGTAATGCCTCACCCCAGAATGCCTGGCCAAGCCCTGATTGGGCTAGCAGAGCATCTTTCATTACCTGCAAAACTCCAGCTTTTCGTTCTGCAACTGAGTTTTCAGCTGGTGAGTAAGGGTTTGTGGTTCTATGCAAAATGCCTTTCTTTTCTAGCCATGACTGCATAACTTTGGCCATGAATTCTCCTCCTCTATCTGTTTGCAATTGCGCCACCTTGTGGTTGAAACGGCGCTCTACCATGTTAACCCAGCTTTTAAACTTCTGAAATGTTTCTCTCTTTTCTTTTAGCAAATAGCAAAAGCTAAATCTTGAATGATCATCAACAATCAATAACACATATTTGGCTCCTCCAGCTGTGGCTTTGAATGGGCCTATCAGGTCAGCGTGGACCAGTTCAAATGGTCCTTTTGAGCATCTGTTACTTTTCTTGCTCACAGGTGCTTTGTGTGATTTTGCCTGTTTACAGGAGTCACAATCAACGTAGTGATCACATTTTTGTATCTTTATGCCACGTGCCAATTCAGCTGTCTTCTGTATATATTTTTCATTGAGATGATTTAATCTATTATGCCAGAGATGTACACAGGATTTATGAATTTCTCTATTAGTACAGTGTGCTTGGACTGCCTCAGCTTTTGGAGCATTTCTTAACACAAACAGGTTGTCTTTCATTGGAACTTTCACACATTTTCCCCCTTTTTCTATGTAACACACCTTATTTCTAAACTGCACAGAAAAACTATCTTGCAATAGACATGATACACTTAAGAGGCTTTGCTTCAGGGAAGGTACACACAACACATTTGTTATTTCTGATTTCAATCCTGGCACATACATCTTCCCAGCCCCTTTCACTAAAGCATGTGCCCCATTTGCCAAACTCACGTGCGTTCTATCAGCTGGCTGTAACTTTGCATACAGTGTTGGATCACAACATATGTGATTGCTAGCACCACTGTCAATAAGCCAATGTCCATCTTCAGGCTCCTGCGTTCTCACAACTGCCACCTTTCCACGTCCTACTGCTCTCCTACGTCTTCCTGGTCCTCTGGATGTACAGAAGCGTTGAATGTGAGCTGTAGAACCACATCGGAAACATCTTCGTGTTGCATAGACTTGAGTTGTCTCCTCCTCCTTCTTTGTAGAGGGAAGGGCTATAGAGGGATGAACGCTGCCTCTCTTCCTCTCAGCTGCATGCTCCTGGTGTTTCTCTTGTTCTTCCAGAAGCCTTCCAGTGAGGTAAGAAAGAGTTAATGTGGTTTCTGGTATTGCCTCCAAAGTCAAGGCAAATGTATCCCAGCTGCTGTCTAATGAACTTAACACAGTCAGGGCTCGCTGCAGCTCAGGAATGTTCACTCCCACGTCCTCAAGGTCTTTGAAAGTTTTCTTCATGAGACGAAGGTGTTCTCTCAAATTCCCTCCGGGCTCAAGTCTTGTTCTGTAGAGGCGTCTGGACAAACTGATTTTTGAAGCCACAGACTGGCGTGTGTAAATTTCTTTCAATGCATCCCAGTACTGTTTAGCTGTGGTCAGACCACGTATATGAACTAAGAGTTCATCCTCCATACTCAGTCCTATGTGGGCTTGCGCCCTCTCGTCGATACGCAGATTTTCACCCGTCAAGGGGGTGGGGGTTGCCTCAATGAAGGACCATAACGACTCCCTCTTCAATAACAAACGCATTTTGTGCGACCATGCCACATAATTGGTATCATTGAGACGGCATACCGGATAAGGAGCAATTTGCTGCACCACTGGCACTGTGCCTGGTGCCTCTGCCCCTCCAGCCGACTCCTGCTCGTGCTCTGAGTCAGACATGCTTCAAGTGCTGCTGCTCACCGTTTCAAGAGCTCAAAACGACGTCCTTTGTAGCTGCAAGCAGCTGTCTTCCATAACTTGTAACTCAGCACGGTCCTGCTGCGCCCATAACCTGTCGGGTTTTAGAATGGATTTGTGTCCATTCAGCAGAGTGTAGCCAGCAGAAGCCCTGCAGCCGGACAACGTGAAGAGCAGACTGGCAAGCACAGCAGACAGAGTCTCCTTGTAGAGGCTTTATTCTTTCACACAGAATGTTACAACGATCCATAAACACACCCACACAGAGTTCTGGTGTTCCCTGCCTAAATACAGACTCTCCCCCAATCAGGGTACACCTATTAGAATATCTACAACATTTACATAATTGGCCACAGCTGTGTCTCTGTTCCAGCTGCCTCAGGCCTCATGGTTTGGGGGAAGGTTCCAGAACTCAGACACAAATGCTTGGCCTGTCTTGATTTACCACGACAGTAACCCCATGATCTGCATCACATCTGCATCTTCCTTCAAAATCTATATTTAGGAGTCTTCCCCCCCCCAGCCAGGCCTTTTATAACCTCTCATACTTAATGTCCCTCTCACTCTAAACAAATCATCTTGGATGGGAACGATGGATGGCCCTGGCTTTATTGTGCAGCCTCAGAAAATGCAGAGATATTTAATTAGTGAACAAAAGTTACTCTCTTGAGTTCTCTAATAGGGACAGGAGTCAGACTGATTTGATTTATGCGAAAGGAAACATTACCTGAGTTGTTTTGCTCACTGTGAGTGCTGTCAAGTTAAATTTTCTCTTTACCCCTTTGAAGTCAGAAATATTTAATTGAATGAGGATTTTATGTTACTTAAAAATGCAGGTGACCTATCATGCTCTGCTGTTCTTAAATTAGTAAAGAGCTTCCCATACAATAAACTCTGGGTCCAATCCTATCCAACTTTGCAGTATTGACGCACCTGCAATGCAGTCCTGAGGTAAGGGAACACATGCTCCCTTACCTTGAGGATGTTTCCATAACTGCCAACTCACTGCAGGATGCAGTGCATACCCTGTTGACATAACTGCATCAGCCCTGAAAAGTTGGGTAGGATCAGGCCCTTAAAGGACAGATGTGATGCTCTAAAGATTAAATGTCCAATGGATGTTGGGTAAGGCAGCTTCATATGTACTTTTAAAATGGGCAAAAGCATGTAGTACCTAGCTTCAGAGAAGCCTACTCTGGGATTCTGCACAATGCATTGTTTAGATTGGAAGAAGGCCAGTTCAGAGCGGCGACTCATGCAGGATTGCAACAAGGAGGTAATTTTGTTGAATTTCTGTATGGGAAGCAAATAGTGAACCCATCCCAGCTGATGCACATAGGGCAGACTGAACTACCTTCAGAGGAGGCTGTTGGGAAGTAAGTAAGCCTAGAGCAGTGAATCAAGATGAGATGCTGCAGGCAACCTCCTCAAATGGTGGATGTTTGGTTCTCACTAGAGCCTTTACTTATGTAATTTAATTAATTTATTAGGGGCACAGTGACAGTTTTTTTTCCTTTTGTGGCATACTAATGTGCCTCGTCACAACATTTGGTAATTATTGCTTTAAGCAGACAGGCTTTAAAAAAAAAAAAAAAAAAGCAATGACAGCAAAAAGAATGGGTTAAAGGCAACACTTTCCCCTTCCTTTTCACTGAATGTATAAAAGCCGTGTGCTATTCCTGCTGTATTTTTTTCCCTATGCAAGGCTGTTACTCATGATGCCGACAGTATTTTCTCTATGTAAAAAGAAGTTGGCCTGGAATACTTTACAGCTGGCACAGCTCTATTTTTAACTAACTGTATTAAAAGCAATTGAAATTAGCCTCTTTCTCGTCCTCCCTGCCCTTCACAATTCCATCTGCTACAATTAATATTAACATAGTTTTCTAACTTGTGATTTTTGGGTGGCTACATTTTTAGAAAGGCAACATGAAATGTTAGCAGGAAATGTGATAAAACATGCCTTCGGCATACGTATCCATCTGTTGGTAGGAAGCAGAAGGTTTCTCTGGCAAATGAAGAACCCATAAGTGGTGTTGTGGTGTTGCCGTGTTTGTCATTCATTGACCTACAGGGTTTTCATGCAATCTAATTGTATGGCCAATTGGTCTGCAACAAAATCACAGGGATAAACCGTTAAGAACAGAAGAGCCGTGCTGGTTCAGGCCAAGGGCCCATCTAGTCCAGTTTCCTGTATCTCACAGTGGCCCACCAGGTGCCTCAGGGAGCACAGGAGACAACAAGACACCTGCACCCTGTTGCCACTCCCTTGCACCTGGCATTCTGAAGTAAAATGGGTGTGGTCTGGAGACAGGGCCTTGTATGGGATACACAAAGCAGAAATTCTTTGGTCTTTTGACTTATGGTTTGCAGAGTGAAATAAATTGTGTGAGAAGGAGGAGCAGAGGGATGTTGTTTCCCCATAAAAAGAGAGTTATTTCAGGGAACTAGGAGCCTAATTTTGCTTGAATCAAAATAACTGTACTCTCGGTTTCTATTATCTCTTCTACTGACATAATCCCTTATGCTTTTTCTCTCCCTCAACTTTTTACCTAGGCACAAATTTCTTTCAGATACAATTTCTTTCTTACAATTTCAGAGACACACATAGATGCTCTCTGCCCCTATGCACTTTCCAAATAACATCGAGACCTAAGATCCTAAGTCCAGTTCAAAATAACATCCAGATCCTAAGTTTGTTCTTCCTTAGGCCCCCAGCAGGCAGGCTACTCCCAAGGAGAGCAGGAGTAGCACCATGCATGGAGGTCAGGCCCGACGGATGACAGTTTTGCTCCTTTGCTTTTGCAGGAAACTTGACGTATTGCACTCTGTGGTAGCCAAATAATTAAAAAACGTTTCGTGTATTAATCATTTTCTTTTTACATGATTGATTGGTTGATCACATTTGTGCAATTCGGAAATACCTCACTAACAACGCCTTTTTGAGATCTTGAAGGAAGTGCAAAGCATCTTACTAACAACTTAGCTTCTGCAGGCCTGCAGGGCACAGTGTCACTGCCTACACTGCATCTCGCAGGCCAGCCAGGAACAATAGCATGATGGAGAGGTACATAAATGAAATTGTTACTTACTTTGCCACCCCATGGACCCCAATCAGTAGAGGTGGGAGAAAATGGTGATAGCAAAATAACACATAACAACACTTTCTGCACTTCATATTTTTGAAGGAAAAAAATCTGCAAAGAAAAGAGTTTTATTTACTATTTTATGGGGGGGGTGCATAGGTAATAACTGTGGCTGCATCTGTTGACACTATACCACCTATATCATCTACCTAAAGCTTTTAAAGCTATTTCAATTCATAATTACAATGTAAATTTTGAATAAAAACACATAACACAGCTTTCTGCCCATAACACAGTTTTCTTTGGAAAACTCCAAAATCTGCAAAACAAACACAGTTTTCTGCCATTTCTACCCAATATTTATACTTTGATCTGTATCCGCTCTTTGACTGGCACAAGTCTGAGGATGCAATCCTAACCTGGAGTTAGGCTGGCACAGTTAGGCCAGTTAGGTCTGTGTGCGGGCCTCCGACTCCGAGAGTTGTCCAAACGCACTTTACAATGGCCCTTGTGCTGGCCAAACTTTGCTGGCCTAACTGTGCCGGCCTAACTCCAGGTTAGGATTGTGCCCTGAGTGAACCACAGGGAGCACGGCGAGGCCAGACATGGGACACAAGATATTGGTGTTGCTGTAGCCACTGATAACTGCCCCCTGCCCATCCCCTGCAGCCCTGATCCCCCTCCAATACTCTTCTCCCAGTCTACAGCCCACCTCCCCATGTCAACTTACTTCCTCCAGTTGTCAATGGGGACTACAGTGGCATGCTTGGCCTCCAAACTTTTGCACTGGTGGTTCCGCTACATGCCTTGTCTCCACAGCTGCAGCACTGAATGGGCCTTCTGCCAATGGAACACTCTCTCCATCAGTGGAACTCACCCTAGTGTTGCTCTGTTAGTATACAAAAACTGCAATTGCTTATTAAAGGCAATACTGTGCCATTATTAATATTGAGTTTCTTATTCCTTACAAACAGTAACACACTAGAACCAAAGCAACTGTCCCAAATGAATAGGTTTTCTCTTGGGCTAAGCCTTGCCATGAAAAATTTGCTTTATAGATTAACATCAAAGTAACCATAGTTGCAATCCAATACACATCTACTTGGGAGTTCATCCCATTGAACTCACTAGATCTTTTTTTCTGAGTAGACATGTATAGGCTTGCACTGTAATGCATTACTGAATTAATTTGCCATTTAAATCTTGGGGTCCTAGGAAGAACTACTGTTTCTCAGTGGGCAAGATGGACCTGACAACTAATGTATGTTAATGAGGTTTTGTAAGAAACAGATTCTGATAGCATTTTTCTGAGTACAGATTTGGTATCCATGGTTTCAGTTATCCACAGATAACATGGGTACTGGGATGCCTACAAAAAGATAGGGGAACATTAAATAAATCTCATTTTTTACCTTGTTGCAGCAAAACCACTGATGATCCCCTATCTTTAAAAAGGCATCCCCAGTATCCATGGTTTTCAGGTATCCATGGGGGGGTCCAGAACAGAATAGTGGATACAATTTAAGATTGTGAGCCCTTTTGGGACAGGGAGCCATTTAACTTTATTATTCTTGTAAACCGCTTTGTGAACTTTGTGTTGAAAAGCGGTATATAAATACGATTGATTGATTGATTGATTGATTGATTGATTGATTGATTGATTGATTGATTGATTGATTGATAGATACTGGGACATTCCTGTATAGCCCTAGCAAATGAACGACACATTGTTGTCGTGGCCCCAGTCCAGCAGAGTTCTTGTTAGCACATCTTAAGTATTTTGCTATAATACCGCCTATATCCGTGAGGATAATGCTCCAGTGAAATTACTTCAAAATGACGCTTTAAGTGCCACAAACTATTCTTCATAAGCACACAACTTCTTTCAGCTGTAGAAATTCTGAGCTGCGGAGAAAGTTCATTACCACTGGAGTCTGAGCTGGGTAATTAATAATAATAATAGCACTGAAATTTTGGGAGAACCCAACCGGCACACTCCGTATAGTACTCTACGTAAAAGAAAGATGTTAATATTTCCTGATTTGATCTGATGGAGTCAATTTTAGTTTCTACTAGTGGGGAAAAAACCAATAAGAACTAGCCGTACAATCCAGCTCCTGCAGTCACCCTCACCAAAAGCTGACACTCTTCACCATTTTAGCCCTTATTGTAATGGCTTCTAGTCCACCTGCCCACCCACTTCTCCACTGATGGCTGCTGTATCTTTTTTCACTTCCTCTGTGTTATGCACATTCCATCTTTTCTCTGTTCCCTTTAATGTTGGGATGTGCAGCCGCCCCCCTCCCAATAATTAATGTACAGTAGGCCTGCTCCAATTCTTGACTTCCTTCAGACATTCTTTTTTTGGCCCAAGAAAAGAACCACAAACACACTTTGGAGTGTTGCTGTTGGCAAAGTTCAGGTGGCAGTTCTGCTTTGTTCTGCTCTCCTACTTCACTCTGCCTTTGGCCATGTTGCTCCTTCCAAACCCCCTAACCCATTAAGTGCAGTCACTACTTACATGAATGGCTTTTTTTAAAAAAACTGGCCTATTTGTTGGTAACTGTGGAAGAGGAAGAGGAAAACCAGGGGTCGGCAGGGTAAAGGGTCTAGCATCCTGCCTTCCCCACCCCTCCCCTTAATGTGCATATGGCCTGGGGGCCCAGAGTCATGGCAGGGAGAGGGCTTTTCTCACACTGGTTAGCCAGGCTGGTGGAATCACCTCTCTGAAGGGTCCTGAACCTAGACATCAACCCTCAGGACTAGTCACCCTCCTCAGCTCTCAAAGCTGGAGCCATCCAACTCCTCATATAGGCCTTGGTCTGCTCATTGGCCTAGCTGGCCTCCTCTGGCCCCATAGATTGCCCTACCCACCTCCTAGGGCAGGTCCCGCTCCCATCATGGGCTGTCTTTGTTGTGCCTGTAGCCTGGTGCTCAGGAAGCATGTTGTCAGGCCTCCCATTAGCAAGGGACCACAATCGGGCAATTTGTCACAAGAGTCAGTTCCTGACAAGTCCAGGTTAGGAGAAGACCAGTTCACGAAAATGGACTGCAAACTGGAAATGTGCTTCAATATCAAATCAAGGGTTTTTGTGGCATTGGGGAGGCCCAGGCCCTAGACCCTTCAGGATGCCAGCACAACCCCCAGGTAAGTGCTAAGCCTGCGGCACCGCAATCATTGTGGCGCCTTTGGGACACCCCCACTGCCCCAAGTCCCACCCCCACAATGACTTAGCCTGATCCCAATGTCTGAATCGGGCTTTGTGAACCACTGAGCTAGAGGCATTTGCTAGCTGAGCTTGGAAACTGAATGCCAGACTTGCTGCTTGATCTTGGTCTGAACCAGAAAGGCAGTTCTCACATTTATTGTGATTTATCTCATATTTATCACATCTCCCTTTTTCTTTCTTCTTCTTTTCATGTGGGAGGTGTATTCGTTCATTCTTTTTTATTTTATACCAGACAATCAGCTAGTTAATACTGAACATTGTTTGAGATCCTCCTGCCATACCTCACAGTAGGAACACGGAATCGGCGCATGACTTGAGCTTTTGGCCCTCCTGATCCTGGAAGAGAATAATCTCAAATGGCACGGCATTACACTGGGAGTACAGGAACAGCAACGAATGGGTCTTATTGCTGTGTAAAATGCTGTGCATTTTATTAAAAGGAATTCTTGCATCCATAAAGCAAAGCATATACAAGCAACCAGTTTTCCTTTATGAACCATCAGAGTGTAGTTACAGAGTGCAATCGGTACATTTGCCCAATTCTTATTTGTTGCCCCTCAATGATTACAGCCTCTTTTCCTGTACCAGAGTAATTTTATTAAGCACTTTAGCTATTATGGCAGCGAAATAAATATGTATACTCAATTACTACAGTAATGAGTTAGGGGCACACTTTCTCGCCTTAAAGTGTTTTAATAAAATGAAAATTCATTAGCACTCATGTAATGACACGCTTTTACAGTGCCCACTCTGGAAAGCACTGCAAAATGGAGAGAAACAAAGGGGAGGCCTGATTGTTAGGCCAGCCTTGCAGCTGCGGGTTTTCTTTAAGCAAAGATGACAATTAAATTAATCTGCATATCTCATCGCTTTTGCTGAGCTTGGGCTCATTGCTATGCATAAATGATTGCTGCTTCTTTCATCTTGGCTTTTCTAGTTAGGTTGCTACAACTTAAGATCTATTTTTGAGTTTTTGGGAAAGGCAAAGGACCATTCCATCCCAAAGGGCCAGGCCTCTCTGCCCAAATTGAGTCTGTGTCTGTCTTTTCTCAGGCGGATGGGTTTGCTGCAAGACTCCATTTTGACTTAGTTTTTTCCCACCATTTTTCAAAGGTTGGCAAACGTGACAATCTTGTGAGGAACCTGCTGGCTCAGGCCAAAGGCCCATCTAGTCCAGCTTCCTGTGTCTCGTAGTTGCCCACCAGATGTCTCAAGGAACACCCAAGATAACAAGATACCTGCATCCTGTTGCCACTCGCTTGCATCTGGCAGTCTGAGGTAGCCTGCTTCTAAAACCAGGAGGTTGCATGTACCCATCATCATGGTTTGTAACCTGTGATGGACCTTTCTTCTAGAAATCTATCCACTCCACCCTCATCACCAGGACATCACCAGGCCTCATCCTAGGAATCTTTTCTGATGATTCCAATGTAGCAACCATATACTTTACAAATAACAGGGAACCAGTAGCCTAATTAAGAATTGGCCTGGAAAAACACATTATTTTAAAATCAAAAATAAGTTGTTTCCCATCAGCCTTTGTTCTGAACTGTCATCAGGAACATCAAATGCTATGGATCACTACCATAGTTGAGGGGGGGGGTGTCACGTGACCCCAGGGGGCTTTCTTGGGGGGCAGCCCTGCCCTCCCCACTGTGGCCCTGCCCTCCTCACTTGCTCCCAGCCAAACATGACTGGAGCTGTATTCAGGTCACATCTGGAGGGTGTTATGAGGTCCCTCTTTCTGCATCCGCCCTGCCTCTTTTTTACACTTGGGCTAGCGCTAGCTACAGAACTGACACAGTTCCGAGGAAACCCATTATAGAGTGTGTGCCTTAGAAAGAGGTAAGGGGCACTGAATCCCCTTTCCCAATCCCCCCCCCACTGGATACAGTCCACTCCTTTTTAGGGTGCAGCTGCACCAGAGGGTAGGGGGAAGGATAGATTGGGCTTTAGCAAGTAGAATTTTAAAGTGTCTTCTGCCCCCTTCCAAAAGCAGGCAATGATCTGAGGTGCAGAAGGGAGAAAACATACAACATGATATTTCACATTGTGTTCCAGGCACAAACATTTATGGGGAGAAGGGGGATGGGTGCAAAGAGTACTGCTTTCGGGGACAAAGCTGCATCTGATGCCCTCTTTAGTTCTTCTCTGAGTGCAAATGTTGAGGCAAACCTGGGTTTCCTGCTATGTCTAATTCAACCTAATTCAACGATCGCATTGCGTGCAATTGCATTTGGGCTTCACAGATGAATGTCTGGAATTCACTCAGAGTGCAATCCTAACCTGGAGTTAGGCCAGCAAACTTTGGCCAGCACAAGGGTCACCATAAAGTATGTTTGGACCACATACTGTTTGCTCTGTTTGCTCAGAGTCAGAGGCCACTACACAGACATGCACCATCCTCCCTGACTACGAGAGTGGTCCAAACGTGCTTTACGGTGGCCCTTGTGCCGGCCAAACTTTGCTGGCCTAACTGTGCCAGCCTAACTCCAGGTTAGGATCGCACCCTCAGTATTTTATGGCAAATCATAGGCGAGGCTTTGCATACGCCATAGGAGTGCTCAAAAGAATGTTGTATTGACTACTAATTAATCTCTTAGAACAAAATCCTAGATCAGTTCCCAAAATCCTACGATTTTGGGACCTTGTAAACAGTGGCGGGGGTGAGGCAAAGACTCCCCAGGATCGTGCTGCTACCCTTGGTGAAGTGGCTTATTTTACCCTTACCCCTCGCAGCACTGGTCTCTGGGGTGTGTGTGGAGCCCTGGGGGCACTTGCCTTGCATCAATGCTACGTCATTAGCGCCAACAAGGGGACACCAGGTGGCACCCCTGCGTCAGCGTTAATGCTTTGCTTTGCTTTGTTAATGCTTTGTGATTATTTTGCTTATGTCAAGGTTGCAAATTGTTCTTTCTTTCTTTCTTTCTTTCTTTCTTTCTTTCTTTCTTTCTTTC
>JAJKFI010000035.1:10236970-10270056 GCA_029204185.1 Lerista edwardsae | reverse complement strand
TTCTTTCTTTCTTTCTTTCTTTCTTTCTTTCTTTCTTTCTTTCTTTCTTTCTTTCTTTCTTTCTGAGAGCGCAATCCTAACCTGGAGTTAGGCTGGCACAGTTAGTCCAGCAAAGTTTGGCCAGCACAAGGGACACTGTACGTATGCTTACATAAAAAGCATGCTTAAAAGTATGCTTGGACCACTTTCGGTGTCAGAGATGCCAGCATGAAGATGTGCGCCATCCTCCCTGACTCCGACAGTGATCCAAACATACTTTACGGTGGCCCTTGTACTGATCAAACTTTGCTCGTCTAACTATGCCGGCCTAACTTTAGGTTAGGATTGCACTCTGTCAGCACAATCCTATGCATGCCTACTAATAGTAAGTCCCATTGTGTTCAATGGCACTAACTCCCAGGAAAGTGTGCATAGGATTGTAGCCTGAATCACTTTGCTATAGGAAAATGGCTGAGAAATAACCCAACTTATTGCTGCATCAAGAAAGCAGCATGCTCTGGCATCACAATGATGGCACTTCCAACTATGACATCACTTCTGATGGAACGCGGACAAAGTATCATTCTAAAAAGTGGACCTGGTGCTAAAAGATTTGAGAACCACTACACTGCTCTCGGCATTTGTATAGCTTGCTTGCTTTCCTAATAGTCATTAATGCCTATGAGCTGCTCCACTTGAGTAGAGGCTGAAGGAAACACTTTGGCAGTTTGGTGCACAGTATGCAATGAAGAAATGAGCCTGAGGATTGGCAGTTGGCTAGAAAGAAACTGTAGTTGAGGGCTGCATGTTGTTAGCTTTTGGGAATTGGGTGCTGCTTGAAAAATGTGCACTTCTCAGTGCATATATTTGTAAATGAGCATAAAAACAGCATATTCCTCCCATGGGATATTTCTTTAAAAAGATGGGCCCCTGGGACATCTAGCTGCTTCGTTGAGTGGAGGAAGTAAAAAAACATTTGAAAACAAGACACCTATATTAAGAGAGTTGTGAAAACATTAGCAAGATGCTACAACTTAGTTCTCAGTGAGGTGGTATACATCTGTGTCTGGTTACCCCACTTTGGCCAGCAGGTGAGGGCTCATAGAACCAAATATTCCTCCATACAAAAGCTTCCCTGTTCATCATTGCACTAGGCTAAGCTTGGACCCTCCTCTGTAACTTTGGCTTTCTATGTAGCGACATTGAGAATTGTGGGATGGGATGGTGTAAAATTCATTTACTAAAGCCCGAAGTAGTACGGTCTGAAAACCAGTTTACATTTTCCTTTACAAAATCTTCAACAAGACTTCATCGGATGTATATCTAGCCATGAACATATGTGAGCATCTCAGGAAAACAATTGATTCCACTTAATGTTTAGAGCAGTGTTTCTCAAATTGTTGGTCAGAACCCACTAGGTGGGTCGCAAACCAGTTTCAGGTGGGTCACATAGCACCTAGGGCAGCCATCACTGAAAATATGGGAAGATGGGATGCTGGAAAGGAGAAGGGATGTGGTTATTTTCCTTGTGTCAGGTTTGTAAATAGGCTTTTTCCCCCCCTTTCTAATTCTAATTTGCTATTGGAAAATGGCTGAGAAGTAACCCAACGTATTGCTGCTTTCTCAGGAAAGCAGGAAGCGCTGGTGTCACAATCACGGTACTTCCTGCCATGATATCACTTCCTGCCATGATATCACCAGTGCGTCCTGGACAGATTTTCATTCTAAAAAGTGGGTCCTGGGGCTAAAACATTTGAGAACCACTGATTTAGGGTATTAATTTTTTTAATGTATTTGTTGTGAACTGCCTTGAGCATCTTCGTTATGGGGGAGAAAAGGAGGACAGAAATGTTTTAAAATGAATAAATTTCATTCTAAAAATGTCACTGCCAAAACGTTTATTTTCCTTTATAAAACCAGTGAGATTTTATGACTTTCCAGGAAGAGTCATGCTTAAAATATTGTCAAAGTCATATAGTTAAAGAAATGTAGTAAAAAAAAAAGTCTCGTCTTCTCTTTGCAAGTCCAATTTTATGAGAACATACTCTATATTTTTAGTTGTGAACTTGTACACATAAAACACAGATCTAAAACAGAGGACATGGGACATATTTACTGAGCGAAAAGGAAAATGCTTACCATTCATCCCTAAAAGCAGCAGAGAGGGGCAAAGGTCAAACCTGGAGCAGACAGATTTTAAGCCTGGCTGTTGCTTTGGGTCATGCAATCTATAAGCATGATCAAAATTATTACTGTTAAAGTATAACCAACTGTAATTTTTTTCAGGATCTGCCAGAAACTATGTGAACAATCTGCTAGCCTCTCATGATTTTTAAAGAGATAGTACATATTTTTTCAGATGTAAGAGATTTTCAAGGTAATTTTGAGTATATGCAATATTGGCTTTACACTCCAACAGACCATAACCCTAGTGTAAGATGAGGGGCTGCAAAATAATAACTGCCAAGATGTTCAACAATTGAAATCAACTATCATAGGATGTTGAAAAACTATCAACTATTCAACAAAGTTCCAGAAAATATTACAGTGTTGAGAAACTATATGGAGACTATTCAGATTAGCATTTGCTGAGTATAGCTTTGATAGCTTCTGGAGGCAAATGTCTTTAAACTTTGGCATCATGATGTCGCTTAATTGGATTGCATTGACTGACGGGCTTCGGATACGGTCACACATTCAGGATAAACAAATATCTGGATTGGTTTTTTCATTGTGTGTTCCCATAAAGACTATATGGATTGGATCCAAAGCTGCCCTTCTGCCTGCGGAAAAAGAGTTTGCCCACGGAAAACTGTTTTACACCTTGCATGAGAAAAGTGAAACAACATCTGAAGATGTTCTAAGTTCCAATGAGAACTGCTAGACAACCTAACTGTCACATCACTGCACAACCACATTCATGGAAGAGCTCAAGCAGTGCTTTTTCTTCTGCTTAAGGTTCTTTGGCTCCAACCCATGAAGACGAGACTTGGCAATGATTTCTGGCTTTAACATACCTCACTGATCGGCGTCCCTCCATGCTATAATGGGCAAGACTGCAAGAGCAATGCTCCCTATTGCTTGTTTCATCGTTTCCCGACTGAGTCATACATATTGTTCTGCTTTGTGCGGCTGTAATTTTCTCTGTTACAGTCTTATTAAAGCAATTCTGTATAAACAGCAGGATGACTGGGATCTGCGGCTAGGTAATTTCTTCGCGGCAGGGATGTGGCACCATGGCAGTGCCACCACTCGTGGAAACTTTTTAACCTATCATTCGTTACAGCAAGTCCTCGACGGCGCTCCTCAGTTGCCATTGTCAGAAGACCCCCTGCATCCGTGATTTCTTAGCCACATAACTTTGACAGCTAAACACTCTCTTCATGGCTTGGTCCCTTTATTATATTGCTAAGTCAATCTTTCTTTTTGCAGCATCTCCTGTGTTTTTCAACCAGGGATGGATTAATGAGGGGAGGCAAAGCTTCCAGAAAAATCAGCGTATGCTACATTAATGTTTCCTAAGTTTTTTTTTTTTTTTAAATTCACTCTTTGCCTGCAGCATTTTCTCCCACGTTTCTGCTTTGTGGTTAAGGCTGTGGGAGAAAGACAGTATTCAATTCAGTGTGGCGAGATGCAGCTGGGAAAAGTGAAGTTTTGTGCAGAGGAGGCAGAGAAAGTCAGATACATTTTCAAACCGTATTTTTGATGTTCTTTCTAACCACCACCATCACCCCCCCCCCAAAAAAAAACACCAAACAAACTTACTACCAAAGTATAAAACTTTTTTCTCTAAAAGTTTCCTTTGCATGAAGCCCAAAATATTTATATTCTCACATAACCCAGCAAAAGACCTTCTTAGATTCTGGGCCTAAGAGTTTGAAGGTTGGTAGTTTATGCCAAGCCAGAGGTGAAGATATTAGATGGCCCAGCCCTAACTAAGCTTTCCGACAGTGGTTCCATTATTGTAAATGGCCACATGGCAGTGTGCACAGTGCACCACCCATGGCTGTTTTGGAATGGTCACCACAAATGGCAGCAGTGTCGGCAGCCCACTGCTACTGCCCGCTTCTCAATGGAGTGCAGGTAACCCACTATGGGGAAAGGTTGATGGGAGGAACAGGTTGGGGAGGCAGAGAAATGGACAGGACAGAAATGGGGTGGAGAGGAGGCAGAGGAGGCAGACTAGAGGAGGGAGGGAGGGGTGGATCCCATCCTCATTCGCTCTTCCTTCTCCCTTACGTTCCTTAGTTCTGCACCAGTACAATGGCTGGTGCACATCCGAGGAGACCCATTTTGGACCCATTTTGCCCCAGGGTAAGAGAACCCAAGCTCCCTGACCATGATGAGACCTCTGCAACCACCCCTGCACAGGATGTAGTGCATGCTCTGTTGGCACAGCTGCGTAGGTGGGTTGGGTGTGGGTGGATGGGTATTGGTCGGAGTGGGGTGTCAAGCCTCTCCACCCAGCTGAACTCCAGTGCAGAATTTGCCCTCATTCCCATGGATTTTCAAAGAGAATCATGACTGCTACATGGGTATCTTGCTCTTAGGAACTCTTCCTAGTTCCTAAAGTGTTCCTAACAAGTTCCTAAAGTGGAAAAAATACTAAGACTGGAAGAACATGCTGGAAAAGGGGTAGGTTAAAATTTAGAATGCAGACAAGAGGCTGTGAATGGTTCTGGTGAAAAATAGCCTCCTCCCACCCGGTTCCTATTCTGAGATTCCACTCCTTTTCTGGGAGATTCTGAGGGCAAAACTGCATATGCTGTGAAACGCCACTGTGGATTCATGGGTTTAACATGCAAGTGGGCTTTGAACTGGTCCTTTTACATCAAGAAATCAACCGGGGCTGTGTGTGATCCAACCAGGTACGATTGCATATAGTAATAATGTTCTATGTATGTTTCATTCTGAAAATTGCTTGCCCTGTCCTGAAGATGCTCTTTGCTCCAGAAAGTCACAGATCGTAGTAGTTGGTGTATGGGAAGCAGCACATAGATGCACTGTTGTGCCACTAAAAATGAACAATTGATTTTCACTGCAAGGTGACTTACTAGAGGTCGAACTGGGGCATGGGAAGAATCCAAACATCTGTTTACTGTGCTGGCAACTGTACTTTTGGAAAGATATGTGATCTGATTTTACTCACGATCCAGATTCAGGAATTGAAATCTGCCAATGATTTCACTTCAGAAAATATTTAATGCTCAGGCCCATGAACCAGTGGTGTCATTCAAATAAATTAACAACCGGTTCTATGACGTCATAGCCGGAGCAAAAAAAACCCCAAAGCCAGCTGAGGTAAGCAAGTGGGCAGGGCCCGGCCGTTTAATAACCGGTTCTATAGAACCTGGGAGAACCCCCTGAATACCACCACTGCCCATGACCTATGGATTTCCTTAGGTTCCCTGTTCCTTCTCCTTTATTTACATCCTACTAAACATTGCATCACTATTCAGACAGCACCCATTCCTGTGAAATTAAAAGGAAGACACTTATCTCTTCAAGTGGTTGTTTTTTTGCTTTGTAGCATGATGATTTCATTTTTTGATTTTATTTTCTGTTGTGGCCACAAGATGTTGGGACAGTGTGACCAGAAAGCCACAGTGAAAGCTGTCTGAACGGTGTCATGCTCACTGGTTGTGTCTTAATGGCTCCATAATAATGATGCCATTCTGTCTCCAGTAAAATGTGTGCACAATTAACAGTAAAATTCTAAGGAAGTAGTACACTCTCTTGGCCAGCCCTTTGCAAACAGCTTGCCAAACTGTGCGAGCAAAGGATGTGCATAAAAGAAAGCAGAGGTAATATACAGCTTTTGAATTTCATCCAGTTAATAATAGTAATAATAATAATAATAATAATAATATAAATAATATATGTTATTTATCATTATCATTATCGTTATCAAGAAGAAGAAGAAGAAGAAGAAGATGATGATGATGGAGAAATAGCAGATTACCAAAAGATCAGGAAAAGTAATTCAAACAGCAGCCATTGTTCCCTGGTCCCTTTTGTTTTTCCCAACCCTTCACTTTCCCTTTTAAAATCTGGAGTGCCTAATATTTATTGTCTTATTTTTTCATAGTGCTTAATTATATTTCAGTGGAACTGAAAAGGTTTCCATTGTTCAAGCAACTTGACATGCTTATTCTCCCATAATAAAAGGTTAATTTTAATCACAATTCAGGCCTTTCGTATCCAGTCCCCTTTCATTGGCAGAGTTCACTTTCTCCAATGTTGGTTGATCAGAGTTTATGCTGTAATCAGCAGATTGTTCTCTAAATAGTGCCATTTCTCCTTTGCCATTCAACTGGAATATCCCAACAACACAATATGAGTGGTTCATACCCTATAATTTCCTTGATTATCAAAATTATGGTTTCTCAAAATGAGTATGCTAAAAGTCTTGTCCAAAAAGTGCCATCTCCAACATCTGGCACAATCCATCTCATATGCTTCCTTTCAAAGGGATATAATGCCAAAAGTGTAGTATTTTCCAAAAATTCTCACTTATCGCCCAATCCTATGGTGGCCACCAACACCCATCACCCCCACAGGGCAAGGAGGCTGGAAATTTGGGGTAAATTTTCTAAATATTATTGCATATTCTTCATAGACATTTCCAGATTATTCTCAATCATTCTGGATAAATATCTGTTGGTAACATTAGCCTTAGATATCTGACACCTTACCCATGACTGGCCTGTGCATGAAATGCTGCTTGCATTGAATGACAGATTATGGGGAGTGGTAAATAAACAGCCAAATCATATTGAAAGGAAATGGTGGAGCAAGAAGAACTTGTGGCAGTGTAGGGAGCTGCTATGCTAGCGGAGCGACTGAGGACCGCTGGAGCAAGAAAGGCCAGTGCAAGGAGTTGAGAGGGGGTTGACCAGGGTGGGGAGGGCAGAATACAGAGTAGATAAGGGTGGAGGATGGACAGATTGGGCCTGGGAGGGGGTGGGAATATAACTGGCAGTAGTCTGAGTTGACTTTTTGTGACTGCTGGGGCTGGCACAAGTCCAAGTTGATCCATGCAGGTGGATCAGGCCCAAGTAGGAGTCAGGAGTCAGCATGCATTGCAGATCCCAATACTGCCCCCTCCCAGGTCTGATCCACCCTCCTTGTTGCCCACTTAACCACCCCATTCCACCCACCTTCTCTTCATTCTGCTGCCCTCCTGCCCTGTTCAGCCCTTCCCTGCCTCCCTCCAACCACCTGCACTAGCTTACCTGCTCTGGTGGGTCTCTGTAGAGAGCTGGCTTGCATGGGAAAGCTCTAGCCTTCCCACTGGTGCTCTGGCAGTGCACTCCACTGGAACATGCTTTACAGCTGTTTTGCAATAACTGGCACCAGCAGAACGTGGCTTTGCACAGAATAGAGATTTAGCTAGAGAGTAGGCCCAAAGCTTTTCTTATATTGCAGGTCAGTACAGATGGTTTTGCAATGCTGTTAAGTTTTGCTGTCCATTTTTCTAATAATGAACAAAACCAATTATAAACATTTTAGGTATCCCAAACTTCCAGTTAGCAGGATGTGGATGTCCTCTGCTGAATAGAAGTCTGTGGAAGCTTCTATGAAGGTAATCAAATGATTATATAAACATTTTAATTGTTTCTTTCCTTTCCCTCTCCAATGTATCGGAGCTACTTGGGCCAAGAGCAGTTGATGAACCAGTAAATTTTGGTGCTCAATCTCATTAAACCTTAAATATTTTTATTGTGATGGATTGTATTGGGGTGGGTTTTAAAAAAAAAAAAAATAATAATAATAATAATAATAATAATGCATACATCACTGGGAGTGTCTTCAGAGAGAGAGGCAGCTTGTAAATTCTATAGAGTGAAATAGAATAAATCCACCCAATAAAGATTTGACAGCTTCTTTTCATAGAATCTTAGATAACTGTACCATAAAATATTACCCCAAAATGCTAATTGGGTAACATCATTATGTAGCAATCTAATGCAGCGACTCCCAAAGTCCTAGTCAGACATTGGGAATGTGCTAAGTAGTTGCAGGGGTGGGGCCTGGGGCTGCAGGGGTGTCCCGATGGCTCAGCTGTGATCCTGGGTCCAAGGGGGTCTAGGAGGTCAGCAGCCTCCTCTCTGCAGGCCTCCGCGATGCAGAATAAAGCCCTGTTTTTTGCACAACAAGCACATCCTTTCAGCCAATTGGATTGCTCTGCCCAAAAGCCTTTCACACTTTTTCCCTGTACAGGAGCCACCAAATTGGTCTTGGATGATTCTTCAGGTGGAATTCATTTGCAGTCAAATTGATGAGAATTCCCCTCCCCCCATTTTCTCTAATCAAAACTCTTTGGCATCCGTCTTGGATGTGTCACTTGAATAGGAATTCTGGGCTGCCTGAGGCCACCCAACTCCACAGGGTGTTGGGACCAAGACTCTGCCAGTTCCCAAGAGTAGCAAGGATCATCATCATGATTTTGCTACTATACTCACTTTACATGGGGCACACTATAAGATCCAGGGGCAGCATGAAAACATTCTTTAAATACTGCTGCCTCTTCCAGATGAAAGGGGTCCACAGTGGGGTCCCATCGGCTTCTGAAATCATAGAACAAGCACTCTTCTCCAAGTGCTTTTAATGACCTCTTATAAACCAAATGGTAAAACAGCTGGCAATGCTTTAGGAATCCTGACTTTAAATATACATACACATACACATACACATACACATACACATACACATACACATACACACATATACATACACATACACATACACATACACATACACATACATACATACATACATACATACATACATACATACATACATACATGTGTGTGTGTGTGTGTGTGTGTATATATATATTTCAGAAGGCTGTGCATGGACAGTTTGCCATACAACCTCCAGTGCTTTCTGTTCATTTGTGTCCTCCCCCCCCCCATGTTATTGATGCACACTGATGTAACATTATTAAATGACAATCTTCATGTTTGGGCATTTGAAGGTATCTAGGTGCTTCTGGTGAGCTGTTTTGCTGATTTTCAGGAATGCATGAGGGCTAAATCCTATCCAATTTTCCAGCCTTGATGTAGCCATCCCAAAGGAGGGTGTGCTGCATTCTGTGGTGGTGGTGGTGGTGGTGGTGTGAGGTCATGGAGGCCTCCTCAAGGTAAGACAACGTTTGTTCCCTTACCTTGTTGCTGCATTATGGCTGCACTGGCACTGGAAAGCTGTATAGGATTGGGCCCTGAGTCTATTAGTAAAATGCTGGACAAAAATACTCTTGATGCAATCATAAATACAAGTACAGGTATGCCTTGGTATCCACTGATTCGGTATTCACTGTTTCAGTTATCCACGGAAACTGGGATGCCTATTAAAAAAATAGGGTATTAAACAATCTCTTTTTTTTACCTTGTTGCAAGAGAATCACTGATGTTCCCCTATCTTTAAAAAGGCGCCCTCAGTATCCATAGTTTCAGGTATCCATGGGAGGGTCTGGAACGGAACCCCAGCAGATAACAGGGCGTGCCTGTATACCATGTTTTGCCATGTAATATCAATTAGCAAATAACATGGCAGGAGGGAATGATACAAATGAAATGAAAGGATTGAAAGGATTGAAATCTGTGGCAACTTGCACATGTTCTAATTTCAGAATGTCTCCTAGCTACAGCATAATCCATGAGATGTTGAGTGCAAGACAGAGCATGAAAGGAACAAAACAAGGAAAAACGCAGCTAGCAGGAACATTACATTCCAAGAAGAAAGAAAAGCTGTGATGTATCTGAAGCGGCGCACTTTGGAATGTGTTGCAGTTGCGTTTGCGTGCACATGCACAGAATGCAGGTAGGAAAATGTTCCATCCACGATACAGTATTTATCTTTTCTGTGGGCAGCAGACAGTACTGGAGTCAGATATTTTATTCTGTCTTCATCACTCAGCATCAATGTGCTGTGTTAAGTGAGCCTGTCTTCATTTTTGAGTACTTTCTGCCTCCCTGGGTCGAGGAGCTGTTAGTATGCTGGCTGAGCTTCCATCAGGAATCGGAGCAGGTTAATATGTGACACCGATCTCTCTGCCACTCTGGGGTGTTTAGAGAACGCGTCGAGGTTCAGTAGGCTGTAAAGCAAAAGAAAATTGTCAGAAACACAAAGAAAAGAAGAAATCTTATGCAGCAGGGGGCAGCTTCACATTTGTAAGAGTGCTGGCTAAGGACATTTCATGAGCATAGACCCATCACACTCCATTAGAAACTTTTATTTTTAAAGTACTCGGAGAGCCGGTGTGCATTACAGCCAGCATGTGGAAGCAACTCTAGCTTAAATCCTTTGATGTGGCAGCCGCCATTGTTTGGTGAACTGTTCAAACGGAGCAGATCAGACAATTTTCAACATCCCACGTGGCAAACAAGGCCAGTGACTGCCCGATCTGCATGGTGAACCACTGACAGTGAACAACTGAGCATGTCGTGACAGCTGTCATGTGAAACAATATAAATACATCAGTGGTCTCCACAGGGGAACCAGCCTTCACACTACATATATAGAGAACAGCCCAATCCTATCCTTTTAACTATCATAGCATGCAGGTGCACCAAAACAGTCTGCACTGCATGCTATGATGGTGGTGGTGGTGGTGGTGGTGGGGGCTGATCAAGAGGCTTGGGAGAGGAAAGGGAAAATACTCTCCCTTATCCCTCCATAAGCCCCTCAATTGCCAATGGGTCTGCTTGGTCCTGCATCTGCTCTTTAGCTGCCACAAGTCTGAGGAGACCAAGGGGGCATGTGGGCTCACTCAGATCGCATCTGGCACAAGTCGCTTGCACTGAGTGCTAGTGTTCCATGCTCTAGCTCCATGCACTCTCAGAGCATTCCATACAATGCTGTCATGCACCAACTGCCCTGTGGGATTGAGCATGAGTAACAACCAGTGGCAGTGAACAGATATCTGTGCCCAAAATTACCCTATGAAAAGCCACCAGCTGACCTTTTGGCGGATGAAAATTTACTTGGAGAAGAGGACACTAAGAAAAAGGCCTTTTTCTGGGTCTGCCTACTTAGGCCTTCTGTCCAGGACTGAACATTTATAAATTGGGGGCTGTGTCAGATAGAGAGGGTGGTGGGCACATTACAACTGTCCTACAGGTGCCACTGAAGCAGTTATCCATCAGCCACTAACATTTGGAACAGCTGCAAACATTTATTTCTTTTATATTAAAATTTCTAATTTGCTTCTCAACTCAAGGAGCCCCCAAAGTGGCACACAACCATATTGATATAGAGTTAAGGAAAGGTTGAATAAAATCAACAATAACCACAATTCACCGTTTGGACAATGCAAAGAAATGCCGACAACACAGAGCCAGGCAAAGATCTTCAAATCAAGGGGAACAAATTAATTGATATAAAAAGCTCATAAGAACAAAACAGTCACTGTTTCCCCAGTGATCAGGAGGAATCACAGAGCCATAGAATCATAGAATTGGTAGGGACCTACAAGGTAATCTAGTCCAACCCCCTGCCTGTAACAGGAAATCCTCCTAGAGCATCTCCAGCAGGTGCCTGTCAAGCCTCTGCTTGAAGGTCTCCAGTGAGGAAGGATCCACTACCTCCTTTGGCAATCTATTCCACCATCGAACCGCCCTTATCGTCAAGAAATTCTTCCTGATGTTCTGCCAGAATCTCCCAAAATATCACCAGCATAAGCATAATCTAATCTCATTTGCAATTATCATCCATCATCATCATCTTGGTCCTGGGTAGGATTCAGGTTCTATTTATTTTCAACAGTATACGTGCAATTTTTGAAAGTTTCCCCATGAATCATAGGTTCAGTCAAACCCGCTGTGATTCCTGCTCTGATTTGTTTTCTGTACAGCTCATGACAGTTGAAAGGTGAAAGGTTTAAACTAAGCCTGCATCATCTTCTCCCAAATAACCCTTACTGCAGAAGGGTAGATATATGAGTATTCCCTGCAGCAAACCTGACCTTAAAACAAAATATTTCTAGCCATTTATCGCAGCCATTTCAAATATCGCAAAATATTTCTAGCCATTTATTGCCATTTTCCACTCGCAACCAGGTGGGATGATGTTGTGTTGTTGGTTTTTTAAACTGTATGGCTCTGACCACTTTTACTCTTTAAAAATGCCCATGACATTTTTTTAACAAATGGAACAAAAATTCCAGCTAGAGCTTTCTATTCTGTCTGCCCAAATCCTCGTTGACTTTTAAAGTGGATAAGCTGTTCTTCAGCATTGCTCCTAAGAAACCCTTGTTAGCCCAGTAAGATGACAGGGAATTATTGCTGTGCAAGACACAGCACTGAAATGCACAAAGATGAAAGAATGTGGGACTATGGTGAAAATCCCCAATTTTCCCCATTATTTGCTTGCCTCATTTTTTAACCAGCTTTGAACCTTTCTATCACCCCAAAGGTTTTGATGATCCCACAGCACTGCAAGGGGGCTGCTAAGTCACCTCGGTGTCGCAGCCATTGTTCTTCTTGTCGACTTGTTGTGCTAAGTTCTAATGTGCTAATTTATTTATTTGGAAAATTATCAACTATACACACTATATATAAATGGTTACTTCGTACATTAGTATGTATAATGATATGCCAATCCCCACCAGCTAGGAAGCTCAGAAGGCAACATTTGGAATATTTAGTCTATGAATGCATTGGATTTCCATCTCCATTCTTGGATCTCTTGGACTAAAGTTGGCTTAGCTTCATCCTGAAGTTTCCTGCCACATCAAGCCGGGCCCTTAAAAATAGGAATGAGGCCCTTCCAAGGCCACCTTCTTCCTCCTCACTCCTTATCAGCCCTTCCAGATTGCCTGGAAGCTGATTTTCCCCTTCCAAATTTCCACTGTTTACAGATCTGGATGCAATGGCTATCCTTTCTCATCCTGTCTCCCATTGGACCAATAGCAAGCGTAGGTTGGTTGTTCGGGTTCCATTCCTTGGGAAAATGGATGTGTAAATAAGAGCAGCCAAAAAAAAGTTACCCTGCATGAATCTAAAGCCCGACGAACTGTATGTCATGCTAAGTTAATGCTCCACACATTGACCAAACGTTTCAAATGATAAAAAGGCCCTTTTTATTGCCTTTTTATAATTTGTCCAATGATTGTCCAAATGTTTTGATTGTCCAAACATGTCAAATTATAAAAGCCGAACGTTTCACATTATAATGTCTCCACCATGAGCATGGGAAAATATAGGTTGTTCTTCCTTTAAATCAGAATAATTGGATTAGGAAGCTGAATGCAATACTAACAGTACACTAATGTAATTTTTCCCCCAAGCTGCCTGCCTGCCTCACATTCTGTACTGAGGAGATTTATCAAGGAAATTTACTCAGTCTAACTGCTGGAGATACAATTTTTCTTGCTTTCACAAATGCCTACACATTTTGCATTTGGTTCTCTCATTCAGTACCATTCCTCTTTCTGTTATCTTTAAACCTCTTGTTAAAGCACACACGCACGCGCGCGCACACACACAGAGGGCCCATGGGTAGACTGGCCTAGGGAGGAGGGTGAAGCCAGGACCTGGAACTTAGGCCAGATCCTAACCCCCATCCCCAGCCTAGTCAGCCCTACACAGCCCACTCCGATTTGAGTCAGCGGTTTAGCTGGTGCAGATCCAAGTAGCCCCACAGGGGTGGCTGGGGCTTTACCCAGGATAAGGGGATAAACGTACTCCAAGTTGCGCCACAGTAACCTCCTAACCGGGTCCGGGTATGGTGCAGGCCAAGTGCCCTGCCTATTCCAGCCCTGGTTAGGATTGGGCTGTCCATTGAAAACCAATGATTTTTTTTTAAATGAAATATAGTGTGCTGGGGAGAGATTGACTCTGAGTGCAGCAGGGGCCGTCTGCACCCCCCGCCCCACCCTGCAGTCTCATCTGGTTTCACTGCTGTCCCCACTTGCTGTTTATAGTTAAAGCAAACATCTCAAGTGGCTCTGAAGTGACAGAGATCTCAACATACCTGCACTGTAGATATAAGTTGTGCCAAATAACTGTATGACCGTTTGGATTTTCAGAAATCACACCGTCTGTTCTAGAAGCAAGACGGGACTATCCCATTATCTGAGCTTCTTTGCATGACGTCTGAGGTAATACATAGAATATGCAGACCTTCAAAATTATGAAACCTGAATTTTAATTTCCCCAGTGATTATACCCATTTTGGATTTCATTTCTCCCACTTCCGGATTTTAATTTCTGGTTATTGTATCTTAAATTAACTATAATCAAATTCAGTGCGTGTCGTTGGCCTGCCTCCAATTTCTACCATTTCTTTAGCTGTAAAAAGCAAGTGAAACTGAGAAGGACAAGAGCACTCAACAACTGTTTGAAGTATTAAGGAATAGACTTTGGGGCCTAATCCTATCTAACCTTCCAGCACCAATGTAACAGCAATGCAGCCCCATGGGAAGGGAACAAACGTTCTCTTATTTTGAGGGGGCCTCTATGGCTGCTCCCCCATTGCAGGTTGCAGCACACATCCCCTTGGCCAGCGGAAAAGTGGGATTGAATTGGCTCTTGGTTAGGGCTACCAGATACAAACTGGGACAGAGTTCCTATACCTTTAACCATTGCATAGAAGAGATAATTTTGGCAGGTGCAGCTTTTGCAACCCTTCTATGATGAGCTGCACCTGCCCAAATTCCCTCTTCTATGCAATGGTTAAAGGTACAGGCACTCTGTCCCAGTTTGTATCTGGTAACCCCACCCTTGGTCACTAAACCCTTGTTCTGAACCACAAAGCCTTGATCAACAAAACACACTTCATCACTATAACAGCAGATCCTCTCCTCTGCTCCCTAAACTCTAACATAACGTAAGAAGAGCCCTGCTGGATCAGGCCAAAGGCCCAACTAATCCAGCTTCCTGTATCTCACAGTGCCCCCCCCAGGTGCCTAAGGGAGCTCGGTAGACAACAAGATGCTTGCATCCTATGGCCACTCCCTTGCACCTGGCATTCTGAAATAGCCTACTATTAATGTAAGGAGGTTGTACCACCCATCATGGCATATAGCCCACAATGGACTTTTCCTCCAGAAATCCGGCCAGTCCCCTTTTAAAGGCATCTAGGCCAGATGCCATCACCACCTCGTGTGGCCAGGAGTTCCATAGCTTAATTACCCACTGGGTGAATTCTGGCTCTGACCCCCCATCATTCCTTCAGAATTAAATCAGACCATCTGAATTTCTCCAATTTCTGTTTTTTTTAAATCCCTGAATGTACTTTGAGCCCAATGCTATCCATTTCCCCCCCACCTAGTGCCATTGCCCCCAAACCAAAAAGATACACAATGTACCTAGCCGGGGCAGATCGGGTGGCTTTGGAGAAGAAAGGGGAAATATTTAAGACTCCCACTCCTCAGATCTGTCCCAGTTCTGCAGAATTTAATAGATGGAAGTTCCAGGAACAACTTTGTGGATAGAAGTAAGAGCTGCCTTCAGAAACAGATGGAAATAGCAGGCACTTGTTATTGGCAGGCAGTATGAAGCTTCTAGATTGGGCAGGTCAAATATACGTAGTGTGTATGGTGGTGGACAGAAATGCATCTTGTGCATGCTTCCATCCATACCAGGATCTCTTTTTTATAGTATGTTACACAAAGGAACTCACAGTTGTTCTGATGACCATCTGATTTGGATGCAACCTTGCAAAGGTCCCTCTGGTTTATTTCTGCAACCACTCCTACATGTAAAATGTACTGTGATTTTAAATGTTCGCATTTCTTTTTATTTTCATTCACTGTAAGAGGCAAGATCGTATCATAACTCAGTCCATTCAGTTCCAGATGGCGGAAACACAACGATTGGCTTGGAGGGTTAATGTTCTGAGGCCAAGTGAATTTCTGTTTATCAGAAGTCAAGGTTATGCTTGTAATGTGATGATGAAAGATTGAAAGTTTTGACCTTTGCACCGGCAGTTACTAATCATTTTATTTATACTTTTTTTTGCCCCTAAGACATTTCTGTGTGTGCCTTTACATAAATCAATGTTTTCAATGGGATGTTTCAGCATCAGCTGATGTACCTATTGAATATGCGTTTCTACAGCAGATAAAAGCCATATAAAAAGACATTCTGACTTCATATTAATTATGTTTTATTCTTTGATGCCAATGTAAATGTTCCAGAGGGGGGAAGCTTGGTGATTTCTTATACTGGGGAATGTGCCTCCAGCTCAAAGCTTCTCTGTGTGCAAATAAAAAAGTCATCATTTAAGCATGTTACTGCTCGGTTTAGCTCTGGATGTTAGTCATGAAAAATTGCACCCACAATACATCAATTTCTTAAAATGAATTGTTCTTATTCACTGAATTGATAGTCATCACAAACGTTTTGAGCCGTGAGCACCAGCAATTCACTTTTAAAAATAAAAGTTCTGACTCGCAGGACCATTCAAATGCCACGTGTTGCCCAGCTCATCTGTAATTTCTGTTTAAAATAACAATACCGTAATCCCAATTTCTTGAATGAATGAGCTCACGCAACCAATCAGATCTTCATAATTCTTTTCCAATGGGGAAATGAAAAAGTGAAAGTGAAGTCAATGGGGAAATGGAGTGAGGGTCTCCTTCATCTTCCCCATACATATGCTGGGATGGTTAGAACTATTTGGTTCCATCCATGTGGAAACTTTTTGGTAGAAAGTAGAATTGTTAGTGGGATGCTCTATCCAAATTTAGACTGAATTGTGGAAACCAGCATGGATCCCACAGTACACTTCAAACACAGACAAGAAGCTCTATCCGATCTAAATCTTCACACAGTGATGCCGGGGCGATGGCGCAGCTTCTCCTACATCCAGCTGTGGGATTTTTGGCTGCTGAAAGTTTCCTTGGTATAAGAAGGTATTTGTCCCCTTGACCCATGATAAGCCCCGGCAGCTGCAATGGGCCAACTTGGACCTGAACCAGCTGTGTAGCTGGCAAAAGCCCACATTGATCTGTGCAAGCAGATCAGGCCCAGGAAGGGAATCAGGATTTTGCACATGCCACTGTAGCCGAGCCAGTGTCCTGTGTCTGACCCACTCACTTCTGCTCCATCTCTTCCCCAGTCTGTCCTCCACTGTCCCATTCAACCCCTTCTCTGCCCTCCCCTTCCCCATTCTGCCCCTGCTCTGGCAGCCTTCCGTTGCTGCACCAGGACACACACAAAAAGTCACTTGCCCTCCCGTCAGTGTACCAACATCTTGCAGTGTCACAAAGCACTTTATGGCCCTTTTATGGTAGCCAGCACCAGTGGAGCATTCATTCTGCTAGCAGATACATTTTTTGGGATTCGGCCAAAAGGCGCTTTGTGCAGCCAGGCCTCAGAGGTCATTTTCTCACCTCATTCCTGTGGCAAAAAGAAAACAAAACTTAGGGTGCATTCCTAACCAACCTTCCAGCATCGGGGTAAGGGCAATGCAGCTCTGAGGTAAGGGAACAAACATTCCCTTACCTTGAGGAGGCCTCTGTGACTGCCCCCCCATACAGGATGCAACACATGCCCCATTGACACAGCTATGTCAGTGCTGAAAGGTTGGTTAGGACTGCACCCTTAACTATTCATTACTAACTAACTTATCATATGTAATGAATGAGCTTTGGGAAAGGCAGGATATAAACATCTTAAATGAAAAAAGGGCCCAATCCTAATGAACCTCGTGCGGGCGGGACAATAGTTCTGGTGCAAAAGGGGCTGAAATGCACCTCCAGTGCTGGGTGCCAGCCCAACATCAGGTCCCACCACCCAGAGGCGGCAATACTTCTTTGAAAAAATCTTGATGAGTCCATTGAGATTTTACTACTCTTTATAATGTTGTATCCACTATTACATGTGAATCGTGCATTCCATTAATTAATCCAATTTTCATACTTTCAGGGTAGGTCATTAAAATGGTACCATTTTACAGGTAAATAATGGAGACAGTTAGCTAATGATTTTTTTTTTCCCCAGAACAATCCAAATTAAGGCTATCGTCTTGGATGCTTTTGCATAGCTTCTATTAGCCACGGTACGTTTTATACAGCCAGGCCTTCCAGTGGATGGTGCTCATAAGCTATACCCAATTAGATTTATTTTAGAGTAAAGCTTTCAGATGAAACAGATGCTCATATTTATTTTTCTAATAATGACTATCAACAGCGGCAATAAAAGCAAATTTCAGGAGCATTTCAATGCATTCAAAAAGAGACCAATATACATTACGACAATATTTAAAACTCCTTATTACTTTGGGAACAGAGTGCTTTGATCTCATGTTGAAAGGGAAATGACATCTTTTTTTTTTCCTTTAAGGAGCTCCCTATTATATTTTAATTCAGCTTCTTGTATGTCTCTATGCGTGTGCCCTTTATCCAAACTGAATTTTCTTTGGTACCCTATGAGGGATGTGATCCTTCATCTCTAAGTGACAGCAGGCTGTAGGCCAGAGCAGTTCACAGTACAACGTGGCGGCTAATGTTAATTGCCAGCCTATTTAAAAATGGGTGTAATGCAACTGTGAGAACGAGTAAGTTCATATGATGTACAGTCCTGTAAGATTTATAATTAGGAATCTTTCTGAAAAATGCATGAAACTGCCAGGAGGGAATTTAAGTGTCATTGCATGACGGTTATGCAAATCCCTCAGCTGAATAAATGCTGTGTTTGGTCCCTCAAATCTGCCTGGGTTGCTTCAAGGCTGGCAAATTCCATAAGCAGTGGAGTCCCACTCCTCCCCCACCATACATATTGTCTATCCCTTGTGTTCACCTGGTAATATACCAGTATTCTGCGCTGTTTGTATTATACCACATTCTGTATTCATTTGGATAAACCTCAGCACTCGGGTGAGTCCCTGAAGTGAAGAAATGTTGGTTACAGCAATGCACTGGGTTGTGAAGATATGTTTAATTTGAGATTTAGATGGTATAAACTCCTTGGAGAAGGGACTTACTTTTTATTTTCTTGTGCTGCTCTGTAAATACTATTGATGCTCTCTCTCTCTCTCTCTCTCAATGTTCTGTCACACTCTAGTGCAGTGTTTCTCAAACTGTGGGTTGAGAGCCAATTTCAGGTGGGTTGTGACCATCTCAGGAAAATAATTGATTTCACTTAATGTTTAGAGCAGTGTTTCTCAAATTGTTGGTCAGAACCCACTAGGTGGGTCGCAAACCAGTTTCAGGTGGGTCACATAGCACCTAGGACAGCCATCTTTGAAAATATGGGAAGATGCAACACTGAAAAGGTGGGGCTGTGTTGTTCTGCTTGTGTCAGGGTTGTAAATAGACTTTTTTTCTTTCCTATTCACTTTGCTATTGGAAAATGGCAGAGAAATAAACCAACTTATTGCTGCAATCTCAGGAAAGCAACAGGCTCTGGTGTCACAATGACTGCACTTTCGGTTTTGACATAACTTCCAGTGGGTCCCGGACAGATTGCCATTCTGAAAAGTGGATCCTGATGCTAAAACATTTGAGAACCACTGCCCTAGTGTGACCAAGAAACAGAGCCCAGGTTGAGTCTGTGAAGATAGGAGCAATCTCAGTGGCTCTACAAAATTGTGCTCCCACCCCAATATTACACCCACTGTTTCACTGCTTTGCTCTTTCTCACATCACTGAGAGCACAATCCTAAACTGGAGTTAGGCCGGCAGAAGCTAAGCCAGCAAAGTTTGGCCAGCACAAGGGCCACCATAAAGTGTGTTTGGACTACTCTCGGAGTCAGGGAGGATGGCTCACGTCTGTGTGCTGGCCGCTCTGACCCCGAGAGTGGTCCAAACATACTTTACGGTGGCCCTTGTGCTGGCCAAACTTTGCTGGCTTAGCTTATGCCGGCATAACTCAGTTTAGGATTGCGTCCTGAATGACTGCATTAACTGCAAATAAGGTGCAGCACTAGGAGACAACATGGTTGTGGGGACAAACGTTGCCCATCACGCCAACATGCCCCAGCCTCTACCATCAAGGAGCAATGCCCTTCTCCTCCCCCTTCTGAAGAAATGTCAGAGTTGAGAGGAAGGGGAAAGCCTTCCCCTGCACCCCCAAGGGTTGGGAAAGAAAAAGGAAAAATGCCGAGCATTGCTTTCCTCTGTTATCTGTGCAGATACTGTTGTCGCTCAGGAGAGAAGAATGTTCTTCATCACCTTCTTGATTAGGCTGGTGTGTGTGTGTGTGTGTGTGTGTGTGTGTGTGTGTGTGTGTGTGTGCACGCGCGCGCGTGCGCGTGCGTGCGCAAGGCCAGGTTTGGATACGTTCAGTGGACCAATCTTTTTTCAACATCTGGCAATGTCCTCAGTGATGAACAGAAAAATGAGGGTGAAAAATGTAGGCAAGGAATAAAATTGGGGTAGGACTGGAACAACCTAGCCCTCCTTCCAGCCTTTCATTTCTGGTAGTAGCAGCGGCAGTGGCAGCAATAATGATGTTTATTTTCTGTGTTGGAGACCAGATGTAATGGTGATTATGAGGGAGACTCTGTACGTTGATAGTACAGCTTCCTTTAAGAGAAGGGCTTTTGTGATGTTCAGTGGAGGGATGTCCCCTTTACATGCAGAAGCTCCCAGGTTCCATGCTTGGCATCCCCACGTAGGGCTGGAAAAGAACCTTTGTCTGAATCCTTGGAGAACTACAACCAGTAAGAGGAGACAATGCTGATTTAGAGGAACCCATAAGCTGACTTTCTGTGAAGCAGCGTCATGTTCCTGCAAGAATTCAAGATACCTCTCTGAACATTACCGGTAGTTAGTTTTAAAATATATTATTTTTTTCCTTTGGAAGCTCAGAGTAGCTTTGAGATTTCTACTGTCTATAATTACTACACTTAGGGCCAGTGGCGTTTCTACAGGGATGGCAAAGCTCTAAGTTTTGCAAGAAGCCTTACCCTGTCGTGTAAATCCCGCCTCTCCCTTGCTGCTGTAGCCAGTAAGCAACGCCAAGATGTTGCTGTTCCCTGTGAGGATTGGCTAAAACGGTGCAGGAGAGGAGTGATTTCCACTGCAAGGTAAAGCTTCTTGCAAAACTTAGAGCTTTGCCATCCCTGTAGAAATGCCTCTGCTTAGGGCCCAATCCTACCCTCTGGCAGCACCACGGATGGAGCACATGCTGGGGTGTGTGTGACCAGATGGTGTGTGTGACCCAGGAAAGGGAAATAAAACCTTTTCTTACTTACCTCCCTGTAGGTCACCTGGCTTGCTGTGGGCCTCCTCAGACCTATACCAGCTATTTTGCTGGTGTAAGTCTGAGGAGGCTCGGTGGGTGGGGGAGTAGAGAGTGTGGAAAGGGAAATAGGATGTACCACTGTCACCAAGATGCTCCCCCTCCTACCGCTGCACCTCTCCTGCCAGGTCCGCTTCCCACTCCAAACCACCCACGATCCACCCCCAAACTGCCCCTGCCGCCAATTTACTTGCTCTGGCAGGGCCTCTGGGAACTTCTGCCATGTGTGCACGGCCTGCTTACACCAGCAGCCCCCAGGTGCATGATGGTGGAGTGGCTTTTGCACCACCGCTCTGGGGCTGATGGTGGCAGAGCATGACATCTGCCACCGCAAGCCCTGCATAGGATTGGGCTGCCAAGCAATATTGTGGTGCTTCAAGGAGCACAAATGGCTTTCAATTTTTTGCCTTTCTGTTAAAGAAGTTATGGAACATGTTAATGGAGAGATATTCAGTTTGTGCACCCCCTGCCATGCTCGGGAGAAAAGAGAGCTCTGTAGAGAAATTGGTGGCTGCCTTTTTCCAATGTCTGGGACACTGTGGGAAAGACAAAATGATAGCAGCTGGAAAGTTGCTGTGTCTCAGCGCCTGCTTGACAGGTTTTTGAAAAAGAAAATAAAGCTTGCTGCCACTGCTGCTGCCATATGAGGAACAAGACTCCCCCCCCCCCAAGGAAAACAAATGCCAGTAATGGAAACAAATGTAATGTTCATAAAAGAATAAAGCATCAAATGTAATTTTAATGAATCAACAGCAAAATGAAGTATTTGATAATGATAGAATGTTAAATAGAAACTGTTTTTCTTTTTGCCTACATCTAAGAAACTGTGCAGGCCTGTCCTACAGTAGCCTAATATTTGATTAGGCTCACCTAGAGGGCAATCCTAACCTGGAGTTAGGCCGGCACAGTTAGGCCAGCATAGTTTGGCTGGCACAAGGGCCACCATAAAGTGTATTTGGACCACTCTCGGAGTCAGGGAGGATGGCGCATGTCTGTATGCTGGCCTCTCTGACTCTGAGAGTAGCCCAAATGAATTTTATGGTGGCCCATGTGCCAGCCAAACGTTGCTAGGCTAACTGTGCCAGCCAGGTTAGGATTGTGCTCCTAGAGACCGAAGCTCTACCCATAAGTTCTTTTTCATGGTTTACTGTAAGATGGCAAACTTTATTCCCCAAGTCCCTTTTTGGGAGTCGCATTGGGAGTCTGCCAGGTCTAGTGGTAGTCAAAGGCCTTATATGCCATTGGTTATCAAACTGGGAAACAGCCAGGGGAGCTATGAAATCCACAGGAAAAACCCACTACCCTATACAGTGCATGGGATTGTAGCCCTAATGGGGAGCCATGGCCAATCGCCCAGTAGGTCAAGGAAGCTGCTGATCGAAAGAGTTTGGGAGCCACTGCCTTATGCCCACCTCTGAAACCTCAATACAGGGGGCAGTGGTATTGTCCAATGTGCCATCAGGAGACTGGCAGGGAGGCTATGGGGGCCCAATACAGGGCTCTGTCCCAGGCTCCTGCAACCTTTCTCCGGCAAGTTCTACTTTCAAGAATAATTGCACGAGGTTCTGCTTAAGACAAAAAGGATTTTGCGCTCAGGCAGGAGTGGCCATATACTGCTGAAACTAAACTAAACAGCGTGCATACTGTTTTGTAGTTACTTTGCATGTTTAGCACATCACTGCAATACACTTCCTCGCACAAAGGTCTATTAAACATTTTCTATAGGGAAGCCTCGGAGTTCACTGTTTTAATCTTCTATTTGAAAGCAATCAGGAGCGGCATTCATTTGATATGGGGCTTGGTTTCAATTTACTTGTCTCTCATGCTGGCATTTACCACTTTTTTTTTTCCATCAGAGAATATGCAAGTCTGAACTGTTATGACATTTTGTACAATCTACCAATGGGCATTTCATAGGAAAAGGCATTTTGTTGAAAAGTAATTAAAGAGGAAGTTCTGCCGCCACTATTCCCCAGTCGGAAGAAAACTATTCCAACTAATGATCTGCCTGAACAACTTTAAGTTAAAATCCTAACCATGCCTATGCAGAACTCAGAACCATTCAAATCCATGGGACAAGTAATTCATGGCTTACCATGGCACCATAGATGGCATCCAAACCAGCCACTCCTTTGGTTTGGCTTCATATTGCTTCAGGGCGCAACTTTCCAGCACTGGCATAGCTGTGCCAATGGGACATGTGCTGCATTCTGCAGTGGAGTAGTAGTCGCAGATGCCTCCTGAAGGTAAGGGAATGTTTGTTCCCTTTCCTTGGAGCAGCATTGCCCTTACCCTGGTGGTGGAAAGTTGGTTAGGATTGCTCCCTCAGTATGGTCAGTCATGTAAGGAATTGAGGATGTCATGTCTCACCTTAGATAACATTGTTGTTTCTCTCATTAGTGGTCTCTCAAGTCATCCAGCCACTGGGAAGGCTTGACATGGTTAACTGACCAAACCTATGCCCCACCATTGGCACTAATGCAGCTGCACTGATGGAGCATGTGCTCCGTCCAATGGAGGGGACCCAATTGGTCCACCAGCAGGAGGTGAGTAAACATATTTTCACTTACTTCCTGGTAGGCTACTTGATCACCTATAGGCCATTTTTGCTGGTGTCTGTCTGAAGCAAGAAAAGCCACTGGAGAGAAAAGAGGTGGGGCAGCCTGAGAAAGAGGGGATATGATCTAGTGCAGCGGTCTCCAAATGACGTCCCCCGAGTGAATAGGGATAATTCTGCTGGAGAGCCACCATTCCATGCCACTGATCACTCCTGAACTGTGCAATGGCTGGCTGCATCTGCCTAGAAATTCAGGCTCAAAGCCTACTGGGGTGCAGAACCCAGAAGCAACTGGCTAGAGTGCAGTTTGGTGGGTGATCATTGGCACAGAATTGTGGAACAGTAAGGCCCCCTCACCTGGAAGATGGAGCCAGACATGCACTGAATTTGGCCCATGGGCCAGGGTATAGAAAGGGTTGATCTGGTACATGCTGGTCCTGCCAAAACCCACTCATTCCCGCTCTCCAGCCTCTCCCCACCCTGAAACTGCCTCAGCCCTGCCGCTCTCCACCCACAACACTTACTGGTGCTGATGGAGTCCTCTTGAGCAGTAGCAGCCCAGAAGCACATAACATCAGCCTGGCTTCCATGCCACCACAAAAGGCCTTGTGCTGATGGAATGCTAGTTCTGGCAGTACAAGGCCCCAATTGGGGCCTTATACAGCCCCATCTGGTACAACAGAGGACAGTATGATGTGTTTTGTTTAGGGCTCAACACAACCTGAACTAGAGTTGTCTCCTGCACTTATATTCCATCACAGTCTTCATGATAATTTGGGAATGTTCTCTCTTATAAAACTTTATGGACTTATAATAGTATACAGAAAGCCATTCCTGGTAGCTGTTCCTTCATTTGAGATTTCTCTTCTCTGAGGACTTGCCATGTGCATCTTCCAATGTGATGTAACTTTTTTTTCTTTTAGCATTAGCTTTTGGTGGCCAAGGATAAAGTTGAATAATCAGCATATTGTTATCAATTCCTTGTCCTTGGACATAGTGGGCTGTGTACAACTTCCAAAATAAGTGTTCCATTTCAACCTTCTAGAGACCCCATTATGCATACAAAGTAGCCTATATATTATATACACATGGACAGTGGTGTCATTCTATAATTAACTACCGGAACGCAGGCGGGACTTACCCCTTGATTGACAGGGGCCCCGCAACGCGTCGCCGCCTGCTGTTCTGCCGCGGAGGGCTTCTTCCGGGTGGCGCGCCCCTCCGCGGTTCTCCGCAGCACCCAGCGCGCCACCCAGGCAAGCGGGCACCCCCTCCGAAGCCAGGGGTGCCCGCGCGGGGCTCGGAACGGTGGCGACGCGTCAGACCCGCGCAGCCAATCAGGCGGTAAGTCCCGCCCACCGTTCCGTTAGTTCGTTACAGAATGACACCACTGCACATGGAATATACACATTATGCATGTGTGTATCTGGTAGTATAGAGACAACATTCGTAAATGTCTCCTTCTGGTAATCTCACAGCCAAATCTGTCTTCAGAATAAAATAAGACTACCAGATTCAGCAATGTGGAGTCAAAACCCTGAGTCTTCCCCCACCCCCAGCAGCTACTGTGCTGCTTTGATAACATATTAACTGGGCTTGTGTACTTCCACATAAATATGTTTGGAATTGCCAATTTATGTGACTTACATGGCAATGAAATTATTTTACTTTCAGAGCAGGCTAGAGAATTATAGTTTCTAAGCCTCAAACTCCAATTGCCTCATCACTTTGATTACAAGGTAGTGCCATTTCAGAGACAAGAATATTAAAAGAAAATTGCTGGCTGGATGTCATACAAATTCTAAATGTTCCTCAAAAGTTGATAATGGAACCAACTAGGGCGAGGTGACCCTGAGATCCTGAACGGTGCCCAGGAACTGTTATGTGAGAGGTAAGTGTTGTTGAGCCACAGTGCTATCAAATTTAACGCATAGGGTAGAGTTGCTCCATGCTTTGGTGGGACATGCAAACCACCTTCCAGTAACCCCTTTGACTTTGGTGAACTCCTTAAGTTCTGTGGAGCTTACCAAGATTCATGCTGGGGCTTACTTTAAAGAAGATGTGAGAAGGCGAGAAGATCGCATCACAACTGCACAAAAGTTAGAGAGAAAGAGATGGTCTCAGGAAGTGTCAGTAGACCCTTCCGAAAGCCCAGGGCCAGACTCTCCAGAACATTCCAAGGTTATTTAAAGCCACAATTAATGTGCTGCTAACTAGGGAAGGAGCCATTTTTCAAATGTTACTTCTCTAAAATTAGTAAAAAGGTATTCCCGCGACCAAATGATCTAGTTGTGATCGATTCTAGGGGCCGGTGCTCCTCTCTGTTTCTAAGCTGAAGAGCTGGCATTTGTCCGAGGACATGTTTCCGTGGTCATGTGGCCGGCATTATATGCCAAGGCTCACGGAACGCTGTTACATTAGTCCTAACATTGCTAACTAACATTACTACTAACATTAGTAGGGATGAGCAATTAAAAAGAATGCAACAGCTGAGTTCTATCGCATGCCACTGGTGCTGATGCAGCCATGCCAGTGAGGCATGTGCTGCATCCTGGGGGGAGCAGTACTGGAAGCCTCCTCAAGGTAATGAAAATGTTATTCCTTTATGCAACCCCTCTGTCATCCTCTGGGTCTACTCAAATCTGTACTAGTTCTTTGGCTGGTGCAACGCATGGGGGCGGGTTGGCCCTGCTGGGGGGGGGCACAGTGATGTCATCCCATCCCAGGCGCACTACGAGCAAAGAATGGATCTGTACACCAGTGAGAACTGTTCCAAAGGAGGGCACATCGTGCATCTAAATAAAGGCATTACAATACTGGCAGCCTTATTTTCCGTCTCTTTCCTTGTGCCTTTTTCAGTGCAATTGATTGACAGGGGAGTCAGAACAGCCAGGGGAAAATACTTCTTTGCACCAGACATGATTGATTTGTGGAGTTTACTGCCTCAAGATGTGGTGATTGTCACTAGCTTAGATGGCCTTAATATTAAAGTGACCACAAGCAGGAAATCAAGACACTCGAAGAATGGCAGAGGGAATCTTCAGCCTGTGGTTCATCTTTCAAAAGAGATAGAAAAGCAGCAACTTGAAAAAACCTTCAGATCAAAGAAATCAACTGTGCATAGCCTACTTTTAGATGCCAACACCCAAGGCAATATCTGAAAGCAGGTTGTCCATGGTTAAGGAGAATCGAAGTTCTTAATTGATAAAGAGAGCTCATCCTATCTATTTGCTTTTTACTCTCCCTTTAATGCAAAGAGTCTTTACTTAAGGAAAAATCTTAATATAGTTGAGGCAAAGCAGGGTTCTGGAACTTCTCACCTATGATAGAATCAGGTACGTCATCAGCCAGAGTGTTCAGATGCTACCTTTGACACTTTTTTTTTTCCCCAGAGGACCTTAGCCAAGAAGCGGCATCAGGTTCAGCAGAAGACAGCGTGAGAAGTATGCCTGGGGCATATGTCAATGTCAAGACCATCATCTTTTCCAAGCGCTTCCCAAGAGTCAATATCTTGATGATATTACATAGGCAGTGCAATCCTATTGCGCCCCTTGCGTCGACGCTACGTCATAGAGTTAATGCAAGGGGTGGAGCGCCAATGTGGGGGTGCTGATTGCCACCCCCACATCAGCGTTTGAGCTGTTAGGCCAATGCTATGGGTAATGTTGGCCTGAAAGCACTGACGGTGAGCCTCTCCTGCGTTGGCCGAAGGTGGCAGGCGCAGGGGAGGCTCTATGCTGAGGCGGCACAGGGATTGGGCAAGGGAGGGATAATGTGGGCAGGGGAAAGGCAGGACATGGGCGGGCTTGGGAAGCGGCCATACGGCCACATCCTAAGCCTGTTCGGGAGGCCGCACAGCCCCAATTCGAGCCATGTGGTCTCCTCAGATCTGCGCCCTCTATTTAGCAGGCGCAGATCAGAGGAGCACATAGGGGAAGCTGGAGCCTCCCCTACAGTAAGGGAAAAAAATGTTCCCTTGCTGCGGGGAGGCTGCAGCCTCCCCAACCTAGCATTGGATATGGCACTGGCCAGCTGGCCTTGCCATTCTGGCGGTGGGTAGGATTGCGCCCTCAAGCTACAATTCTTGCCAAGTTTACGTGACGGTAAGTTCTAAAGAACATAGTGGAAACTTACCAGGGCATTGCAGGAAGAGGTCCAGAAAATTAGTGGGCACTGCCAGGACTAACCCCCCCCCCCACTGCAGTTTGCAGCACACGTCCCATTGGTACAGCTGTACAATTGGTACAGCTATGTCAGTGCTGGAAAGTTGGTTAAGAGCGCAATCCTAAGCTGGAGCTAGGCTGGCACAATTAGGCCAGGAAAGTTTGGCCAGCACAGGGGACACCGTAAAGCACATTTAGACCACTGTTGGATTCAGGGAGGATGGTGCATGTCTGTGTGCTGACCTCTCTGACTCTGCTAGTGGTCCAAACATCCTTTATGGTGTCCCTTGTGCTGGCCACACTTTGCTGGACTAACTTTGCTGGACTAACTCCAGGTTAGGATTGTGCTCTAAGATTGCACCCTCAATAAATTAAGGTGTGTGCTATCAATAAATTAAGGTGTGTGTGTGTGTGATAGATTTGATGTGGCGTGGCTATTGGGGGGGTGCACAACATGATGAGCTATTGCGCTTTAAAGTTTAGCACTACATCATACCACTTACAAAATTGAAACACCTCCCTCCCTGCCTGGTATGCAATAAAAGCCATGACAAAAAGCAAGATGGAAAATGTCACTCTGTATCACCTCACAGGGAAAGGGAGAGGAAAAAAAAAAAAGAAATCAAAGAAGCTACAGTCTGGCATATTTCTTTGCATGCAACAGAACTCAACTCTTCTTTCAATCATATCCACAAGCCCAACACATTTACTTATATAAGTCTAAACTACGGTATATATGTTCCCTACTCAGCAGAAAGTCATTTAATAAATCAGAAAGTGGGGTTATTTCTTGCACTTATATTCAGCTCCCTAATGGTCACCCATCCAGACACTGACCAGTTCTCGACAAGCTTGTCTTTATCAAGATGGCTGTATTCTATTCCCCCGACCAAGACCCCAGGATTTAAAATGACTGTACAATACCCAGTACATGTGCAAGTTTGGAAAATGCCATCTCTGATACGTTATCTAGGAGTTGTCAAACTGAGCTGCACTTATTTGTAGCTAAGCAGGTACATACCTCTAAATCCTATTCCACATTTAAACAGCAGGGCTCTGAACTGATTAAGGAATTTGTAGTCAATTGGTCGTTTGAGCTTATTAATTGAAAGTAGGAAAGTAGGTCAGAAAGTAGGAGAAAGAAAGAGGGTGCCTAGAGTGGAGTGATGGTTTTTCCTCCTCATTCTATGCATCTTGAGAACATATGAATCGCCAGGCCCAGCTTGGCAGGCAAGCCTGCGCTCCGTTCTCAAAAACAGGAAGTTCAACCATTCAAATGTGCATTTTGGTCAGGTAAGGTTCATCAGCGTTTTCTTGCACTTTAGAAAGTAGGTTGGTAACTGATTGAGGGCGCAATCCTAAGCTGCGCTGGAACAGTGAGGCCAGCAGGCCTGCGCTGTGCAGCTTTGGAGTGCTCTGGAGCCTCCCCGGGGGCAAGGGCACATTTGCGCCCTTGCCCCAGGGTAGACTCCAGCTGACCCTATGGGTTCCTCAGAACTGCGCCTGCTGTATAACAAGGCACAGAGCTGAGGACGCTGCACAGCCCAAATCGGGGCAATGGGGACTGGGGACGGAGGGTTGGATGCAGCCATTACACACACCCCTCCCCGGGCTGGCATGCTTCCCGGCCTGCCCACCCCTTCCCCTGTTCCTCGCATCCGCCCTACTGCCAACCAGAACTGCTCTTGCACCAGCCAAGTTCACCTGGCACATGAGTAGCGTGGTGTGGCATCGGCGCTGGTGACACTGGGCCGACACAAGTGGTTAGCGTTGGCCCAAGGGTGCACTTAGGATTGCGCCCTCAGACAAGCATTATTTATTTATTTGAAGAGTATTTGGGCCTCTGAGCCACGACTGGCTCTGAAAGCAATGAGGAGGGGCCCAGAGGCGAAGCGTCCATTGCGTGCTGTATTGAGCCTTCCATGGGTGCTGTCGGGGGGGGGGGGCAGGAGCTCTGGTGAAGGAGAACGCCAGAGTGCCATTTGGCCTACCTGCCCGCCCTTGCCTCCATTACGTTCCAAAATGTAGAGATTCTGGACACAGGAGGTGTGACAGTGGCACAGGGGGCACAGTGATACGTCACTTCGTTACCTTGCCCCAGGCGCTGTCGGAACCCGCAACAGCTCTGGAGGGGCCGCTTTACACAGGACCTCAGGCTCCTGCTAATGTTAACACTTTTCCTCCTACTGGGAACACAACTGGCCATGTCAGGTCAACACAACTGACCACTATCCTTCAGAACTGGTTCAGGGGTTCACACTAAGGTTTGGTTCAACTTTATGTCTGAACCAAACTTACCCAGGTTGCCTTAAGACTGACGTTCTCGATTGGAATTAAGAGCCTTCGTTTTTGTTCATGTGGTGAGGTGACATTTTAAACAGATTTTTGTAGTGACCATTGGCTAGACAAACTGTCAAATTTAACTAAGGGTGCAATCTTAACCTGAGTTAGGACAGCACAGTTAGGCCAGCAAAGTTTGGCCACTGTAAAGCACGTTTAGGCCACTCTCGGAGTCAGGGAGGATGGGGCATGTCTGTGTGCTGGCCTCTCTGACTCTGAGAGTGGTCCAAACACACTTTACAGTGTCCCTTGTGCTGGCCAAACTTTGCTGGCCTAATTGTGCCAGCCTACTCTGGGTCAGGATTGTGCCCCGACAGCACAATCTTAGCCTGCACTGGAATAGGCAGGCCAGCTCCAATGCTCCATCCTAATGACTCCAATGCTGCATCCTAATGACGTTAGGAGGCGGCAGCAGCTCAGCGCAGGGCAAGGGAATATTTCCCCCCTGACGCAGGGTAAGCCCCAGCCAGCCCTATGGAGCTGCTTGGATCTGTGCCTGCAAAAGAGCAGGCGCAAGTCAACATGGCCAGGAGCGGCCTGAATTGGGGCCCCCAGCCCAGGGATAGGGGTTTGGATACGGCCCAACAGCCATGTCCTGTGTCCCCCCCCCCACAGCAACGCCCCTTCACGCCTCTTGTCCGCCTCTGGCACGCCTTAACCCTGTGCCGGCAGAGTGAAGCTGGTGCTCGAACGGTGCAGCTGATGGGTGCGGAGATGCCTCTGATGGACTTGCCAGGTTTTCAAGATGACACACAGGTATTGGGATGCTGCTTTCTATCAAACCACTCCACGGTTACCAGAAATAACACAAAAATTATGCAGTTAGCCGTGGCGAGGCAGCAGCAAGCCGCGACAGCTGCAGAGTTTTAGAATGGGATTTTTTAAGTCCCATTCAATATTGATACGGGACACGATTTTTACATCTTAAAATACGGGAAGTCCCTTATAATAAGGGATACCTGGCAAGTCTAGCTGGCGCTGCTGCTTGTGCCAGCCCAGCGACTGAATCTGCGGTGCAGATGCGCCTTATGGCATGTTTGTGACGGAGCTGGTCTGGTGCAAGAGCCAGGTTAGGATTGCGCCAGGTTGGGATTGCGCCCTGAGTGTGTTCAATAAGACTGTACATGGGATTACAATGTTAGTTTTTTTCTTTAAACTTCAACCTGCACAAATCAAGTTGCCAGTTTACTTTGTTCATAGTAACTATCTAATGGCCAAATCCTGTTCAACATCCCAGTGCTAATGCAGCCACAATGCAGCCTCCCTTAGTTCCCTTACATCGAGGAAGCATCTGTGACTTCCCCCTGCCACAGCAGAATGCAGCTTGCATCCTGTCAGCCCAATTGAATCACTACTGGAAAGTTGGATAGGATTGGCTCCTAAAGTCCCTACCCCCCCCCCGCCCCCGTACACTGTTCTCTTTGACCTATTTAAGTTTTTTTTAAAAATTTTTTTAATTTTCAACCTCATGGTGAGAGGTACTGTTATAAAAAGGGAGCTGAAACGACTTCACATTTGCTGGGTGGAAGATGGATGACATATGGTGACTAGTTGGGGGGTAGCAAGAGTGCAAGGAATCTGTACTCGAGTAATATTTATGACAAGGTTGAAACAGGCATAAAAAAAAAGATGTGAAGTCCACACATCAGCAAGTTCACACACACCATGTTACTGTATGTACAGTAGGCCCTTGATATCCCACTGATGCCAAAATCCACTGGTATTTGTCAGTCATAAATCTCAGGACCCCAAGGATATGGTTCAAAAGAAAGGTTTATTGTCATATTTGCAAATATGGGTGGCAGCAACTGCCAACACAGAACAAACTGTGTACCACACCTTGTACAAAATGGGTGCAACAATTTATACTACTGAGGCGGAGTTTCTTACTGCATTTTCATTGGTTATTTCCCAGTCACCTGGTAACACTCATGTAGAATAATTACTTCCCCCCTCCCTTGCTCATGCTTTTACCCAGGATGCATAGGGATGGCTATTACGCTGATTCAATGCAAGTTTCACTCAAGGTTACAGCTGTGTCTCTGGGTCCTGGGAATTTTTCCCTATGTATCAATTTAGGGATACGCATAGCCCTCCTTGTTTACCAGTCAGGCCTTGCCTGGGCCTAAAACACCCTTAACCACTTGTTTCTCTCTGAAGAGAGAGAAACAGTAGGCCTTATATTTTAGTGTTGGGGTTCAAAGTCACCATGGGTTTATATTACTACTAGCATTTATGTACCCGGCTTCGCCCGGGTGTTTATAGGTGCCATCCCTGACCCCCAGCTACTCACCAGGCATACAGATGGCCCATTTATATGTCCCATCCCTGCCCCCACTCACATGTGTGCCCGGGTGTTGATATGTCCCATCCCTGACCCCACCCCCACTCACATGTGTGCCCGGGTGTTTATATGTCCCATCCCTGCTGCTGTACTGTTTCTGTTGCTGTAGGTGTAGTAGCCCTCTGTTTCATATCCTGTAGTTGTTTGTGACGCTGCTGTACTGTTTGTGTTGCTCTAGATTTAGCAGCCCTGTCTCTCTTATCATGGAGTCTTTTGTCACGCTGCTGTACTCTTTCTGTTGCTCTAGATGTAGCAGCTCTGTGACGTAGCGTTGCAAGTTGTTGTTGTTGTTTTCCTCACGTGTTTCCTGTGTACACTGTTGTTTCATCTTTGTAGCCTTTGGTTGCACCTGCCCAATTGCCTTACGTTACACAGTGAAAGTAAACTTTCAGAGAGAGCAACAGCCACAGCACCTTGTGCCAACTGTCCACTGCCAAGCAGGGACCGCCCACATGTCCACAAAACACATTGTATCGGTTTGCCTGCGTGAAACCTGTTTGCTGCTGTTT
>JAJKFI010000035.1:10211947-10231970 GCA_029204185.1 Lerista edwardsae | reverse complement strand
CAGAGCCTCGGAATGTTCGGCTCAGCCCATAGCCACCCATAGAGAACCACAAATTCGCTTGTACCCGTGCCCGTGGGGGCCCAATCCGTTCCAAAACCGCGCAGCGATTGTTTCGGGGGGCCAAGGCACCCGCGTGCCGAGTTTGGCGCGAATCGGTCCAGGCGTTGCGGAGCCTATGTGGAACAAACATACACACACACACACATACATACATACATACGCTCTTCTTTATATATATAGATTAATTTATATCTTACATATTGAAACGTACGGATTTGGGGCCCACCTCCACTCCCCGAATCTGACCGGAGCTGAGCTCTGGTTGTGTCTGGAGTGTTTCCTGATGCCCACTAAAGCCACACACAACGTTGTTATGCCTTATAAGGCATTCTGAAGCCTGGGGAAACCCACACAGCACTACCCTGGACCTCAGAATGCCTTATAAGGCATACAACCAACACTTCCAGTTTCCAGTCACATTTTGAAGGCTGAAATGGCCATTCTGAGGCCTGCACAGGTTGCAGGCTGTCGCGCGTGGCCTCTGCGGGCCTCAAAAAAGCCTGTGGACTTGACTGGAACACAGCTCTGCTCAGGTTCAGAGGGTCCAAGTGGGCCCTACTTGGGGGGAAAAGAGGATCGGCTTCCTCAGATTATCAAATCCGCAGGTGTTGCACCCACAGATAATGCAGGCCCAGCTGTATTTTTAATTTCTATTCAGACCACCATCTATTCAGGGTCTCCTCTGAAGCACAGTTTCCTTTCCTATATAGCAAGGAAGCCTGTAAGACATCCAGCAGTCAAGCTCCTAAGGCAGCCAGGGGGGTACAAACGAAGAGCAAACATTTAATTATTTTCAAAGCTCTAATAATTAGGTAGGCACATAAAAAGATTTAATTTCATTTCCAGCTCTATATTTTTTCTTTATATACTTTCTTTTTCAAAGTGCAATCCTATTTTCATGAACACTGATCAATTATGATATTGCTTAATAACTCTGTTGGGTATTTTTCAGCCACAAGGGCAATACCAGTAGGCACTGTGGCATTTCAAAAAGGAGTTCAATTAACAGCTTTATCAGCTAAGCCATTATTACTATGAGCTCATGCTTCCACATCAGGTTGAAGGTTTCCATTAGTAAAACAAAATTAACAACAACACTGAAATATTTGAAAGAAACTTTTTAGACCAGGTTGTTAATAGGAAAAGGATGGCATTGTAGGATTGCCAAGGATTTGGGCGGCAAGCTTTAATTGGCTTAATCGGTAGATTAATATACTTTAATTGCCTCTGTGATTATTAATTGGTGAGGGTAAGCTTTAATACTGATACTTAAGGACACGCTGGTTTATTTTTGAGGCTGTTTGTCATTCTGGTTTGTTCCCGTAATAGGACATGAAAAAAGACAATATTACAGGTGATCGTTCCTTACAACAATAAGATCACTTTGGTTTCTTTTAGAAGTATCTTAAAAGGTTAACTCTATTATAACAAAGCTTAGTACTTCCAAGCACTTCAGGTATATTGCCTTAGTAATCCCTACAACACCCCTCTAAGGCAGGCAGGGACAGTATTATATCCCTATATTGCAGAAGGAAGATTTGAACCCAAGACTTCAGTGGCAGAACCCAAGGGGTATGGTAGGAGTCAATGGTGGTTCTACCTATATCGTCAGGGGAGCAAGTGCCCCCAGGTGCCACAGCAATGGAAGGGAGAGGGGCAGCACACAGACGAGCAGCACTGCCGGTGGTGAGCAGTGTTCAACTCTCCTGCCTGCCCCTGCAACTTTATTGCACCAATGGTGGCGCAGGGGGAGGGGAGGCAGCTCAGGGGACAGGGATTTGTGGACCTGGCCCAAAAGTGGAGCATCGGCCGGGTCCACCCCGGTAGCACTTTCCCCCTCCCCTATATTTCAGGCCATGTGGGATCTTCCTTCAAGAGCACCTTCTATCACTGTTTAGTGATATATTAACAGAGAGCCCAACAAATACTCTGATTGGAAATTAATTTATCCTGATGATTTTTTCGTCAAGGTTTCTGCAAACAACAAAGCACAGGAACTACTCGGACCGGTTTCTGATTCTTTATCCTGGCCCGATTATGGAAACATTGGGTAACTCTGATGCTCAGCTGTGTATCTGTGTGCCAATGGAAAAGGACCAAATTAAATGGGTATGGACAAGACCGAAATATGCAGTGACACTTCAAGCCTACAGGGTGCCTTTTGCCTTGGAACTAATCATACGTCTCGTTCCCTGGGTATGTGCCTTGCCGGAATGGTTGTACGCTACCAGGGATATCCTAGAGCTATGAACTATCAGTTTGGTTATAGTTACCATTTTACATCACAAATGAAGTATGTAGAAGAGTAAGGGAAAAAATAAAAATCAGAATGGCAATCCCGCCCCCCAATTGCACATCAGAAGTTTTCTAAGGGAGTGGATCAGTGGGCAGCTTCATGCTTTTTTCTTCAGCGTTCAGTGATGCCTCTGCAGCTGCAAGATGGAAGGAACTGTAATGAAAAGTGTGAAATCAAAGCTCTTTCCCTCAGCACTCATGGGAACAACCAGAACTGAGAACTGGAAACGTTAGTTGATCGCCGTTCTCTTTATCATCAGCTCTCACCCTCAGTCGGTTCGATGTGTGTGGGCCAGTTCACACCGTGGATGTGCAACACCAGCCTTGCTGACTCGCAGAAGATGAGTAACAACACCCCCGTTTACACATGCAGCAAAATGAGAAGCAAAAACTTGGAAGTGGCAAAGCGAGCTATAGCACTTGAAACTGTAGGTGGGGAGAGTATTTGGGGATGCTACCCCATCGACATATAAACCAAAGCAAGACCCCCTGGCAGTTAAACAAAGGAGGACATCAGGGAGAAACAGCTGAGTCAAGTCTGCTTCTTTCTGCACAACAAGGGTAGGCTAAAACAGTGTTTCTCATGTGGGTCAGGACCCACTTGTGGTGGTCAAATGTCTGATGGATCGCAGAAAGCTGGAAGCAGTCATCTTGGAAGCTGCAGACCTTATTCTTGCTATACAGGCATGCCCCAGTATCCACTAATTCAATATCCATGGTTTCAGTTATCCTCAGATACCATGGATACTGGGATGCATATTAAAAAGATAGGGGGCATCAAACAAATCCCTTGTTGCAGCAAAATTCTGATGTTCCCTTATCTTTAAAAACATGTCCCCAGTATCCACAATTTTGGGTGTCCACAGGGGTTTCCAGAATGGGGGATGCTTGTATTTCCTTTGTGAGTGTAAACAGTTTTAATTTTCAAGTGTTTTTATTAATTTTGTTCTTAGTTTAGTTCAGTGCTTTTCCACAATATTTTGTCCTTATCTTGCTTTCTGTCGGGGACATTTCACGTTTCACGTTTCTGTTGGGGACATACAATTGCTGCAATCCAAGAATGTCAGTTTGCATTCCAGGAGTGTCATTTGATTATGTCACAATGACAGAACGTCCTGGTTGATGATGTCACTTCTGACTATGACATCACCTCCAGGTTCACTTTATATCACATGAGTGCCGTTCTAAAAAGTGGCTCCAGGTCTAAAAAGTTTGAGAACCACTGGAGCAAAACAAAAAAACCAAACCAAAAAAACCACCTTCCTAACTGTAGTACAGAGTGACACCGTGGATTCTACCCCCTTGTTTAATGTAGACTAGACCTCAACTGAGAAGCACTGTAGCTTAAACAATGTGAGATAGGTATTGAAAATAGGTCTGTTGCATGGAAGCAAATGATCATGTCATCCTTCAATCACATAAGGAGCATGTGCTACAGTTCCAAGGCAGAATTAAGCATGTGCTGCACACTTTCCCTTTGAAATCAATGACACTTCAAAGCTCTTCTACTGCTCACTGTCTTTTGAACAATTATTGAAAGGGCTCTTGACTGCAGTTTTGCTTAATGTAATACCTGACAGTACAACATGATAGTCTGAAACTGACTTCCTAGTAAATTTGCACTCATCATATACCTACGCTCAATTCAAACATTTATTTCTTTAGTCAAATCTACAACGTTGTGCTAAAGACATAGGAATTCATAAAGTGCATTGCATTCAAAGTTCACTATGAATATTTACTGTCTTTCAGAAACATAAGGTGGGCTTGCTGGAGAGCATGATGTTCTTGGTTTTTATTAAGTCTTTTTTGGTTTTTAATATTTGTCTTTACTTGCGTTGATCAAGCCCGTGCAAGTCTATATCTGATTTTAAAATGTTCTTTTAAAAATGCACCATGGTTAAAATGAAAATGATACACAGAGACATGTTTTAAGAAATATAGTGAGGAGCATGAGCAAAAACTGGTGTGTGTAATTTTTTTCTAGATTGCAATGCCCAACATTTTCAAAAGTAATGACAATAAAATACAGTACACTTGCATCTTATGAGGAATGCGTTTCTGAAGTCAACGCATAAGGTGAAAATAGCAGATACTCAAAACTAACTTGAAAATCCCTTAAATCTAAAAATAGCACTGTCTCTTCAAAACCTTCAGGATCATATTAGAAGAGGCATGTGCTAACTGAGATTGACTGAGAACGGCAAATTCACATCTCCAGTCTTCATGCTTTCTCTGTGGTGATATACCCATTGAGTGGAATAGTGGGTAGAATAAATAGTGGGCAGCACTATGTAAATTGTTGTTTCTCTCTTTCTCTCTCAGGGTGACCAGATGCCTTCTTTTTCTATGACATGTCCTGCGTTTCAGCTTTCTGTCCTGGGCAAATTTCCAAATGTCCTGGAAATTTGTATGTAGTGTTGGTGATACTCTCCGTATTTTAATGCTGAAAAGTACAGACAGGTTTTAATTCATCCTGCCGTTCCTTCTGGAAAGCGCCTGATTGGGAATGGTTTTATTTTTCTGCATAACAATCCAAAGCACACCACTAATGCAGTGGAATCATATTTAGCAAGAAAAACCGCTGATAAAACACTGACAGTCATGGACTGGCCTCCACAGAGTCCAGACCTGGATTTTATAGAGGCAGTAGGGGATCACATGACAGGGAAAGAAATAAAAGACAACCTAACTCTAAAGAACAACTCTGGGAAGTGCTGAAGAAAGCCTGGTGTAATATACCAGAAGATTCCTTCAGAAAACTTCACAACCGTCTCCCCAAAAAGAGTTCAAAATGTGCTTAGAACCAAGGGAGGTTCAAAATGTGCTTAGAACCAAGGGAGGTCCCACTAAAAACTGTCTTTTGCCTGAAGAAGACATTTTGTTCTGAGAATTGTGTTTGTTTGAATTCTGTGTACTTCTTTTCAGTCTTCTTATGTACTCTCTTTCACTGCCTTTGACAAAGCATAATGTGCATTTTAAACACTAAAATGTGTTTGGTATGACTTGGTTGCCAATTGTACTGAATTAGGTTACACTCAAACACCCGGAGTAGTTCAATGATTTGCACATAGGTAGTGCAATGAGATTCTGCAAGAGGCACTGCAATCATTGCAGGGTAAGCTGCTAGTGTGTACGTGGTGGAGAGAAACTGTAGTGGGTTTATGCAACGATGTGCGCATTATTCATACAGCTATTTTATTTTACCTCAACAAGGTTCAAAAGTCATGTAACATAGGTTTTTGCTGACATGGGGTGGGAGGGCCCAGATGAGGGTCTGGGGGCAAACACCCCTCCCCGCCTACAAACTAGCACCAAATTGCCCAACAGAGTGCAAGTCCCCCATTGGGGGTGTTACACTCCGCCCTGTGCTGTTCCAGATGATACTCCAATTGGTCCCAATTTCAACTCTAAAAATTATGGTACGTCTGTTTATAGGCCCTGAGTGTCAAATGACCTAGCTACACCACTGTTGGGGGGGTGTAGCTGGGGGGGGGAGGATGTGGGTTCTCCCCACTTTTCATCTTTTTTAAAAGCCCAGGCATGCTGTCACTTCTGGAAGTGACATCACTCCTATTGTGACATCACTTCCAGGCCATTATTTTGCCCTTGGCACTGGACTACACTTTAATAAGCTACACCACTGTAGTCAGTCCTCATTATTCGCTAGGGTTAGGTTCTTTGAAATCCTCAGTAATAATGAATTTACAGTTAACAAGCATTGATCCTATGGGGTCAATAGGATTAGGTGCAAGGGGTACTTCATCTGTCATCAGAAGAATCCAGCGGAAACCCTTTGGAAGCCAGCAAAGTGCAGCAGGAAGTGCCAAAACATTTCTGCAGCATTCAGAGATGTTTTGGCACTTTCTGCTGCAGTCTGCTAGCTTCCTGCTGGCTTCTGATGGCAAATGCTTCTACTGGCCATCTTTAAAGGGGTCAGTGGTGGTTGCAAATGCCATTATCCACGCACCCCGCAATAAAGACACTGACAAGGACTGTATGGTACAAGGGCCACTTTATTAATTATTTACTTCAAGGCAATAGGGCCAACTCGTACACGTGCAGGAACCTGGGGGAAACAGAGCTGCCCGTCTACCTCCCCCATCCCTAGGGGCGAAACACCTGACTCCAGGTGCCTCAGGTTAGAGACCTCGGGCACCCTTCTTGGTCATCCTGAAGGGTTGAGGCGGCTCGGTTGCCAGCAACCGAGCGTACCCAGGTTGGCGTGGAACATCCCAAGCACAGGTTCGCCAGCTCACATCACCCAGCCGGGTAAGCAAGCATGAGCAAGCCGGCCCCCCATGCCTTGCCGTCCCACAGTGCACACCAACATCTAATTCCCAAAACCCGCACGTTACCTGCCTAAAGTGACCAGGAACTACTCTGACCATTATACCCTCCCCGACTTAACTCCAGTCCAGGGTAGGCGAAAAAACCACCACCCAGGAGCCGATCGGGGTGGTGGCCAAAAATTCCTACCCGGCCCCAAATTGGCAACCAGCTAAACTCGAACTGAAAGGGCAGGAGGGCGGGTGACTGCGTCCAGAGCCTGAATGCATGGGCTGCGCCCAATTTGGTGCCATGGCGGTTCCTTGCCCCCAGCCAGCCAATCGGCTGGCCAGTCCCTGCCCAGTGCCCCGTTCAGCGGTGGGGACAAACCTTGGTAGCGTTCTATTTGCACGCTACCATCCTTGTGAAGGTCCCTGCAGCCTTCAGAGGTACAGATAACAAGGTAAGTAGCAATTCTGCCCATCCCTCGCAGATAGAGAGTATCCTATGCATATAACAAGGACTTATTGTATTCAAAAAGGGCAGGCTTTCTCCACCATTAATGTGCAGTACACCCTCTAGTGTAGCTTTCAGCAAATAGTTAATACAATTGCAGGTGCAAAGCCAGGAATAGCTCTGAACACACTCACATGCAAGGAGCCTGCAGCACTAACTCCTGGGCTTGGAGATGGTTAGAACAGCTTTATTGGAAACCAGATTCCACTAAACATAGAGGTGCTCTTGTTTTATTACTCACATTTAATTTTATTTTATTTCCCCCACTATCTTCCCTGGAAAGCTGCTTTCTGCAGCAGAATGAGTTCTTTACCCGGTTTTCTGCTATGGAAAAGTGCAATGATGAATTTGCAAACCAAAACAACCAAAGAAAAAAGTGTGCCTTTTGTGTGCGGATGCATATTTGGGTACTGAGATGGTGGGTTTGTGTGGGTTGGGGTGTAGAAGGTTGTTGTTGCTGTTGTTTGTGTATGTTTACAGAAATATGCTTCAAAAAAATTGGTGAGCTTCCAAAGGTATTTTGCTGGGCACTGTTGGAAACTGAATGCTAAGCTAGGTGGACCTTGGTCTGATCCAGCAAGGCAAGTGCTTAAGGGCGCAATCCTAACCTGGAGTTAGGCCACCACAGTTAGGCCAGCAAAGTTTGGCGGGTACAAGGGCCACCATAAAGTATGTTTGGACTAAGTGTCAGAGAGGCCAGCACACAGACATGTGCCATCCTCCCTGACTCCGAGTGTGATCCAAAAGCACTTTACAGTGTCACTTGTGCCAGCCAAACTTTGCTAGCCTAACTGTGCCAGCCTAAATCCAGGTTAGGATTGCGCTCTAAATCATGTTTATGTATTTTTAGTGGCCCATATTAGAAGATCAAACTGATCTCTACTGTTAACAATCCACATATACAGCTTATTAAATCATGCCACAGCTGGCCCCTTTTTGGTCAACAGAAAGGTATTTGAACCTACCTCAAAAGATGGAATTTTGTATTGCCCCAGTCCCAGATATTTGGAACAACAAAATCAGAGGAAGGAAATCCTGTTTTGGTATGAAAATGATAAGTTTGAAGAGAAGCAAATCAGTGCAGACATGGTTGTTTTCCATGGGCTGTCAGCAAGGTCATTGTTTTTAAAAAATTGTTTTTAAACCTGTGACAAAGTGAACAAAGACCTCTTGCCACAGGGATTGCTTCCTATTGCCTCTGGGTTTGCAGTGGGTAGAACCACATCAATGGCTCAGAGAGCCAGATGGTGTCAGGGGTGTCATCAAAGAGGAAAGTGGGGTGGAGCTTTGGAACTTGTCCTACAGCAGGAGTGGTGACATCCAGCCCAATCCTGAGCTGCCTGTGCATCCATACAAGCAGCGGTAGCCAAGTGGCTACCATTGTATCCTACCAGCACTGGGCAGGCACCAGAGGCTCCTTGGACGAAGGGAACATTCATCCCCATCTACCGGTTAATTGCGCAGGGTGGGCAATGGGTCTCCTCGCCTCTGCCCCCCTAAAGCTTGTTGCCTGGTGCAATTTCTACCCCCCTGCTACCCCTTAGATACGCTACTGCCACTCTGTAATGCCTCTCCTGCCCCTTTCTGCTCCTACCCCTATGCTGCCGTCCAGCAGAACCTACCTGCTCCAGCTCCTGCTCCTCTGACTGGCAGGAGCTGACATTGGGATAGGCCTGTCCTCTGAGTCCTCTGCATTGCCACAACCAGGGTGACCAGATCCAATAGAGGTCAAATACCTTTAACCATTGTATAGAAGTAAAGAGGGAATTTTGGCAGGTGCAGCTGAACATGGAAGGATTTCAAAAGTTGCATCTGCATCTGCCAAAATTCCCTCTGCTAGAGACTCGTTAAAGGTATAGGCACTCTGTCCACATTTGTATCTGGTCACCCTGGTCACAACATGCCTTATGGCACACTTGCGACAGTGTGTGTCCCTGTCCCACAAGTCGAGGCCAGGATAGGATTGGACTGTAATGCACCTATTTTGGCAGAATTTTTTAAATTCCATTTTTCAATTTGTATACTTTTAAAACTAATGCAACTCGCTCTGAGAGTTTGGAATGAAATGAGCTAGATTTTTCAACGATAAGAGGTTTCAAATCAGAAATAAGCAACAAAAGAAAATACTCTGACAGTGTGTGTGTGTGTGTGCACTCGCACTCGCTCCAGCATGGTAAAATTAAAATTTACCACTTCATCATCATCACCACCAGTTCTTGCTTGAAGTATCCAGATTGGCACAAACATTTTGTATGTTAATGTAACCAAAGGCAAAAGAGTCAACTGCTCCAGAGTCTACCTCCTTGAAGGTATTGGAACGGCACAAGGTTTGAACAGTGGCTTGGTCAGGACAGAGCACAAAATCAATCTCTCCCTGTCCAATTCCATCATTCTTGCTCAGGAGAAATTTTGCCTCGAATTGCACTGAGTCCCATGGCCGTAAATGTGCTGCTAAACCCTGGAGAATCATTGAACATAAACATATTCACACACTAATTGGTGTATAGGAAAGGAGAGAAACATTTAATTACATGAGTGTCACATCTCATCTGGTGCCTTTCCAGATAGCCAAGAGTGATTACTCCTGTAAGGGGTAGTGGCTGCTATCCAGCACCCACTCAAGTCAAGGGTAAAACTCTCATTGATTTTAACAGGGCTAGATGGCACCCTCTGTTTGTACTCTGCATCACTTGGCAAATATATTTATCCATTCAGATTAAAATCTCGCCTTCCCACAAGGTTAGGGCAGATAATAGCAGCGTTACTTAAAAAAAAAAAAAAGCTGGATTACTCTCTCAGATGGTTTGCAGGTCAAGAATGTATGATTTGAGGAAATAAAGAAGAGCTAAAAAGAGATAAATTTAAATGATCTCTTTGTCAGTCACCATTGGCCCACCACCACTAAGTGATGCAAGTTGAGGTTTATGCTGGCATGCTGTCCTCACATGCAGTTTGCAGGGACATGTCCTCTGTTTGGGATGGGAGTCTGGGTTGCCCACTACTTGACTCCACTCAACCCAACTCTCAGCTTCAATTACTTTGAAGTTGAAGGGGGCTGACATCCGAGGAGGTTGCAGGGTGTACATCCTACCTGGGTTCTGGGAGCCACAGGAGGAGAGCCGGAAATTTCCTGGAATCTCAGAAAATGTAAGCCTACATAGTGTTATATATATCATGATTTGTAGGAATTATGATCCAGTGATTATTGACCCCTGCTAACTGGGCAAGAGGCACTTTTTCAAGTGGTGTCCTCTTATATTTAGCAGGGGGAGAGCAATTGTCCCTCTTCACCCACAGTGTCCCTTTTCAGCACAGTGTCTTTCTCGTGGCTGTTGCTGGTGGTGTTCTCCATTCTTTTAGATTGTGAGCCCTTTTGGGACAGGGAGCCATTTAACTTTAATGTTATTATTTGCCTGTAAACCGCTTTGTGAACTTTGTGTTGAAAAGCGGTATATAAATACTAGCGATTGATTGATTGATTGATCACATGAACTAACTTCGTACTCCTGGATAAAATTCTTCTCAGAGGCCCTAGGTAACATTGCTTGCCATGGGTGCTTGAGTCATAAGAACATAAGAACATAAGAAGAGCCCTGCTGGATCAGGCCAAAGGCCCATCTAGTCCAGTTTCCTGTATCTCACAGTGGCCCTCCAGGTGCCCCAGGGAGGCACGAGACAACAAGATGCTTGCATCCTGTTGCCACTCTCTTGCACCTGGCATTCTGAAGTAGCCTACTATTAATATAAGGAGGTTGCACCACCCATCATGGCATATAGCCCACAATGGACTTTTCCTCCAGAAATCTGTCCAGTCCCCTTTTAAAGGCATCTAGGTCAGATGCCATCACCACCTCCTGTGGCAAGGAGTTCCATACCTTAATTACCCGCTAGGCAAAAAGGTATTTCCTTTTATCTGTTTTAACTCTCCCAACACTCAATTTCAGTGGATGCTTGGATCCTGTTGCCACTCTTTTGCACCCGGTACTCTGAAATAGCCCACCACCAATGTAAGGAGGTTGCACCATCCATCATTGCCTATAGTCCTTAACTCTTTAGGAGTTGGGACCCAATGCAAGCCCCGATTGCAATTTCAGGGGCAAACAAAAGAAGAAACATGCTTATCCCCCGCTTTAGCCCCAAACACATCATAGGGGCTCAGGGGACCCCTTTTCTTCCATTGCAAGTAACAAGAATATGCTGTGAGAGCCAAATTGTGTGCTAGTGGCAGGCTACCACTCCTGCCAGCTTTTGCCATTCTCACCATTGGTTTTGCTAACAAAGAAATGATGCCCTGAACCCAATTATGGACAGATGGATAGGCTAAGGGAGTCAATTTTTACAAGCCACTGAAGTGTCGGGAGCCTAGTTCTTAAAGTGAAGAATTCTAAGACTTCCCTTTGTTGTCTTCCTGTTGCCAACCTCCTCACTAGAGAACAGCTGGTTTTGCAAATGACACTTGTTAGGCAGAAATTGGACGGCGCAACACGTATTCGGAGTAGTTGATCAGTCTTCTCTCACTGTGCTGATGTCTCCAAGCTTGATAGTGTCCTGGTTGGGCGGGACCAAGACACTGCTCAGTCCAGCCCCCTCCCCTCCCAAGCCCCTGCTGCCCACTCCAGTCATTTATTAAAGGATCTTAAATCTCCCAGAGAATTGCAAAGTAAAAAGAAATGATTCCATCAATCCTAGGGAAGCTGTTTGTAATGATGTCTTTGGCAAACTTAACTTGCATTTCTGCTGCCATTTGTTCACGATCCAAAAATGTTCAGTGTTTGCTATGCACAATTTTCTGCTGAAGAACAGCTAGCAAACAGACTCGCCTCTCTCAGGACCGTAGGTTAACACTTATTGAGCCGAAAGGGAAGGTTCTTGTTATCTTAAGAATTAGCCCAAAGTTGACCGTAAAAACTGGTGAGGTTCAGACATCATGTCAAACCAGGATTTGTGCCTTTTGCGCATGACATGCGGTGGGGTGTGCCCCGGCTCCTGTCTGCATGCAGTGTTTGCATGCTGCAGACATGTTGTGCCTGTTTGTGGATGACCTGTGGTGCCGTCCATGTGCGTACAATGCGTGTGGTGGCATGTGTTTATCTGTTGCGATGCCGTGTCTGCTTGTGGAATGTTACACAATAGGGATGATGAGCATGTGGCATTTGTGGGGCTTGGGGTATACTGCAGTGTGCATGTGATATATGTGCATATGTGCAGTGTGCATCTGCCACTTGCATATGACATGCCGTGGCATATGCGTGGTGTGCTTGTGGAATTTTCATTTTGTGACATGTTGCTGCATGCATGGTGTGTCGGGGCACAGAGGGTGGGATTCGGACTCCTGCCTGTCTACTGGATACTAAGCAGTCCAAATGGGAGCCTATGGAAGGCTGCCAGAGCCTTGCTAGCCTAGACGGCCTCCTCATGGCTGTTCTTTGTCTCCTGCATGAGCATCAGAGCAGAGGTGAGGAGGGGTTTATAGCACCCTACTCTGCCTGTCGGCTTTTACCAGCCTCACAATGTTCTAGAACCTCCTTGCAGGTGAGTCTTCAGCCCTCAACTAACCCTTCCACTGGCTTGGCTATTCTCTCTCCCTTCCTGATTTCAAGTTGGTCACCTCCTGGGTCCTAAGCTTCCTCTTCTAAGAGGCGGGAAAGCTCCTGTGGCCATTCGCTGCACCTTGCTGCTCCTCAGCGGCTCCACCGTGCACTGGGGCACTCTGTTCAATGTGCCAATGGGCCATTTCTGGCCCTGCTGAGACCTTCCTGGCTTCTCCCAACTGCTCCTTAGATTGGGTAAGCCAGGCCCCAGACATGATGATTGCAGATGTGCATGCAGCACCCATTTGCCTGCAGCATGAGTATGGTGTGTTACAGCATGCCTGAACTGTTGCAGCACTCATTTGTGTATAGGGGGTTATGGCAACTGTTTGTTCATGGTGTTATGTGTGGTGTGGTGTGGCATGCATGTGTAGAGTTTCCAGATATAAACAGGGACAGAGTGCCTGTACCTTTAACCACTGTATAGAAGAAGGAATTTTGGCAGGTTGCAGTTTATTAAGCTGCGTGTTGAGCTGCACCCACCAAAATTCCCCCTTCTGTACAATGGGTAAAGGTATAGACACTCTGTCCCTGTTTGTATCTGGTAACCCTATGCACATAGCCTGTTGAAGTGCATATTTCCATGTGGTATTTGGTGTTCTGCGGCAGGTGTGCAGTGTGCTGTAGCACATATGCATCTGTTTGTATACAGCATGTTGCAGCGCATGTATGTAGTATGCAGTTTGCTTGTGGTATCTTGGGGTATTCATTTGCATGCAGGGTGTGTGAGATGATGTGTGTATGCTTACATGTGACATGTTGCAATGTGTGTTTGCATTTTATGGATGCAAATCCATATAGAGGCATGCTCCGACATGATTTCCACATGCCGTATATGCCATAGGAATTGCCAAAACAATGTTGCCACACCTTCCCTTGCCCCATTCCTCCAGATCTGAAGAGTGGACTACCATATTGTGTACTTAGCACAGTTTTTTGTGGTAGGGTGCACTTCTCACATCTTCCCACAAATATTTTTGACTCATATAGTGGCTGGATGCAACAGAGAGCTTGCTACTTAGATGATGATTGCTACTTAGCAAAAGAAAATTCAACAGATGCTGTTATGTGGCAGAGCCACAGAGGTGAAAAAAGCTGCACCTGTCATAATTTGCTTTTTCTGCTAAACTGCTAAAGTTACAGGTGCCCGGTACTCATTTTCAGACCATCTCATGAATCATGGATGCATGAATCACAGCTATATATTATCAGTTTCAATTTACACTGAATTTTGTCTCAAGCAAGTGTTTAGGCTAATTTCGAGGGCTTGGTTGAGGTGAAAGCTGCAGGAATTTCAAGGAGACCTTAATGAATGCCAAGGTTTCGCTGCATATCTCTAACTGTTGCAGCCCAAGCAGGAAAATTCAAGGTGAATTTGGAGAATTGTGTTTAGACAAACGTATGCTAGCATTTTCAAGGATGATAAAATACATTTCAGGAGATTAGCAACATTTCTCAGGATGGTAACAAATGCTCGTGCTTCACAGTTCGACAGTTGCAATGGTGTTTATTGTGTCTTGTGATTGCTCTGCTAGAACAAGTGAAATATATGTGAGAGCAGCATTTCTTGGTGGATCATGTTCTGGTGGGTCCTCAGTGAATACACTGATGATGGAAAAATCAGATCACTAAGTGCCTCAAGCATGAGGCTATTCAAAAATCAAATACCCAAATAACTGCCCTGCAAAGAGCTGAGCTCCTACAGTTTGCAAGCTTGCGTACATATAGGGAGATAAATGTTTGAGTGTCTTTTTACCTGGTGTTTTTTCTTCTGTAAATGACAGGTAGTGGGGGCAGGTAAAGGCTGGGAGCACAATCCTATACTGTGCTGGATTGGCAAGGCCGACAGGCCTATGTCAAATGCAAGCGCAGAATAGGACAGGCTGGAGCCTCCTAATGGCAAGGGCACGTTCACACCCTTACCATTGGGGAGGCGCTTGCCTCCCCAATGCGCTACTTAGATCTGCGCTTGCTAAACAGCAGGCGCAGATCTGAGGAGACCGCATGGCCTGAATCAGGGCCGTGCGACCTCCCAATCAGGCTTAGGATTCAGCCTTATGGCCAAATCCCAAGCCTGCCCTTGTTCCACCCCCAACCCAGCGATGGGATCTGCAAATTGAGAAGGGGAACGCTGGGCGGGACTTATGCGGGACTTCCACATGATTGGTTGCCCGTGCGCAGCGTTCTGTGGCTGCCCCGGCCCCGGCGGGGCTGCCCCCGGTTGGCACACCCCACCGCTGCTCGCCCAGGCACCCAGTGTGCCCCCCACCCGTCCTCCGCGGCAAGCAGGAGCCCCTGCTTCATTATGAGAAATGGAGTGTGTGTGTGTGTGTGTGTGTGTGTGTGTGTGTGTGTGTGTGTAAATAAATAAATAAAATATTGCTTGTAAGTAAATAAATTCTAGATCAGTAGTTCCAAAACTCTGGGCCAGGACCCAGCAGTGGGTCACGAGCCAATTTCAAATGGGTTGCGAAGCACCTAGAGCAGCCATCATTGAAAATATGGGAAGATGGGAGGCTGGAAAGGGGCAGGACTGTGTGGTTGTTTTGCTAGTGTCAGGGTTGTAAATAGGCTTTATTTCTTTCTGATTCACTTCACTATTGGAAAATGGCTTAGAAATAATCAAATTTATTGCTGTATTCTCAGGAAAGCAGCAGGCTCTGGTGTCACATTGTCAGCCCTTGAGATCATGACATCACATCCGGCGGGTCACGGACAGATTGTCATTCTTAAAAATGGGTCCCTGTGCTAATAATTTTGAGAACCACTGTTCTAGATCACCATTTTTAAAAGTCTCATAAAGGTAGTCCTGATACAGCTCCATTTAAAAAAGTGGGTCCCAGTGCTAAGGAGTTTGGGAACCACTGTGCTAGAGTGTCAGGCAGTGTGCGTGAAAAGTTCCAGACATCCTGGACGTGGAGCATGTGTGCCCTCTCTGGTTACCCATTTGCCCTTCCTACCATATAATGCAGCCCATGTTTCTCCTACCCTTCTCTCACTTTCCCAACAGGAACCCGCAAATTCCCAGCAGATGTATTTTTCCCGAAGGGCCCAATACTATCCCCATCGGCCCATAGCACACAACGCCACTGATGAAGCGCATGCTGCATATGGGGTATTTGTGACCGGACGGCCTAGGAGAATATAAAGTAATTATAAAGTAAGTAGAAAGCTTTGTTACTTAGCTCCCGATAGGCTGCTTGGCCTCCAGTGGGTGTCTCCAGTGGGTGTCTTTGGATGTACACCAGCTATTTAGCTGGCATAACTCTGAGGAAGCTCAGCTGTGGATGTGTCTGGAAGTGAAAGGAAAGTGCGATGCTGCAAAGAACAATACTGCATAGGAACCTGGAACGTCAGATCTATGAATCAAGGTAAGCTAGATGTGGTCAAACGTGAGATGTCAAGGCTGAACATCGACATCATGGGAGTTAGTGAACTAAAATGGACAGGAATGGGAGAATTTAATTCAGATGACCATTATATCTGCTACTGTGGGCAGGAATCCCTTAGAAGAAATGGAGTAGCCTTCATAGTGAACAAGAGAGTGAGAACAGCAGTACTGGGGTATAACCTCAAAAATGATAGAATGATTTCCATTCGGATCCAAGGCAAACCTTTCAACATCACAGTAATCCAAGTCTACGCCCCAACCACTGGTGCTGAAGAGGAAGAAGTTGACCGTTTCTATGAAGACCTAGAACAGCTTCTAGAATTAACACCTAAAAAAGATGTCCTTCTCATCATAGGGGATTGGAATGCTAAAGTAGGCAGTCAAGAGGTAAGAGGAATAACAGGCAAGTTTGGTCTTGGAGTACAGAATGAAGCAGGGCAAAGACTGATAGAGTTTTGTCAGGAGAACACATTAGTCATAGCAAACACCCTTTTCCAGCAACACAAACGGCGACTGTACACATGGACTTCACCAGATGGTCTATATCGAAATCAGATTGATTACATTCTTTGCAGCCAAAGATGGAGAAGTTCTATACAGGCAGTAAAAATAAGACCTGGAGCTGACTGTGGCTCAGATCATGAGCTTCTTATTGCAAAATTCAGGCTTAAACTGAAAAAAGTAGGGAAAACCACTAGGCCCTCCACGTATGACCTAAATCAGATCCCATACGAATATACAGTGGAGGCGACAAATAGATTTAGGGGCTTAGATTTGGTAGACAGAGTGCCTGAAGAACTTTGGACGGAGGTCTGTAACATTGTACAGGAGGCAGCAACTAAAACTATCCCAAAGAGAAAGAAATGCAAGAAGGCAAAGTGGCTGTCTGACGAGGCTTTACAAATAGCTGAGGAAAGAAGGGAAGCCAAAAGCAAGGGAGAAAGGGAAAGATATACCCAACTGAATGCAGATTTCCAGAGAACAGCAAGGAGAGATAGGAAGGCCTTCCTCAATGAGCAATGCAAAGAAATAGAGGAAAACAATAGAATGGGAAAGACTAGAGATCTTTTCAAGAAAATTGGAGATGTCAAAGGACAATTCCGTGCAAAGGTAGGCACAATAAAGGACAAGAACGGCAAGGACCTAACAGAAGCAGATGAGATTAAGAAGAGGTGGCAAGAATACACAGAGGAACTCTATAAGGCTGATCTCAATGTTCCTGATAACCACAATGGTGCTGTCACTGAGCTCGAACCTGACATCCTGGAGTGTGAAGTCAAGTGGGCTTTAGAAAGCATCACTAACAACAAAGCTAGTGGAGCTGACGGCATTCCAGTGGAATTATTGAAAATCTTAAATGATGATGCTGTCAAAGTGCTGCACTCCATATGCCAGAAAATTTGGAAAACCCAACAGTGGCCACAAGACTGGAAAAGATCCGTTTACATTCCAATCCCAAAGAAGGGCAATGCCAAAGATTGCTCGAACTACCGCACCATTGCACTCATTTCACATGCTAGCAAGGTGATGCTCAAAATCCTACAAGCTAGGCTTCAGCAGTATGTGAATTGAGAACTACCAGATGTACAAGCTGGTTTCCGAAGAGGCAGAGGAACTAGAGATCAAATTGCCAACCTTCGCTGGATCATGGAGAAAGCCAGAGAGTTCCAGAAAAACATCTACCTCTGCTTCATTGACTATGCTAAAGCCTTTGATTGTGTGGATCACAACAAGCTGTGGCAAGTTCTTGAAGAGATGGGAGTACCAGACCACCTGATCTGCCTTCTGAGAAACCTGTATGTGGGTCAGGAAGCAACAGTTAGAACCGGACATGGAACAACCGACTGGTTTCAAATTGGGAAAGGAGTACGACAAGGCTGTATACTGTCACCCTGCTTATTTAACTTATATGCAGAGTACATCATGAGGAAGGCAGGGCTGGATGATTCACAAGCTGGAATCAAGATTGCTGGGAGAAATATCAACAACCTCAGATATGCAGACGACACCACCCTAATGGCAGAAAGTGAGGAAGACCTAAAGAACCTCCTGATGAGGGTGAAAGAGGAGAGTGCCAAAATTGGCTTGAAGCTCAACATTAAAAAAACAAAGATCATGGCAACCACTCCCATCACTTCCTGGCAAATAGAAGGGGAAGAAATGGAAGCAGTGACAGACTTTATTTTCCTGGGCTCTAAGATCACTGCAGATGGTGACTGCAGCCATGAAATTAAAAGACGTTTACTTCTTGGGAGAAAAGCTATGGCGAACCTAGACAACTTAATAAAAAGCCGAGACATCACCCTGCCAACAAAGGTTTGCATAGTCAAAGCGATGGTTTTCCCAGTAGCCATGTATGGCTGTGAGAGCTGGACCATAAGAAAGGCAGAGCGTCGAAGAATAGATGCTTTTGAGTTATGGTGTTGGAGAAGACTCTTGAGAGTCCCCTGGACTGCAAGGAGAACCAATCGGTCAATCCTCCAGGAAGTCAAGCCTGATTGCTCCCTGGAAGGACAAATCCTGAAGCTGAAGCTCAAGTACTTTGGCCACCTCATGAGGAGAGAGGACTCTTTAGAAAAGACCCTCATGCTGGGAAAGATTGAAGGCAAAAGGAGAAGGGGGCGGCAGAGGATGAGATGGTTAGATAGTGTCACCAAAGCAATGAGCATGAAATTGGGCGAACTCCGGAAGCTGGTGGAGGACAGGGAGGCCTGGCGTGCTGTGGTCCATGGGGTTGCGAAGAGTCGGACACGACTTAGCGACTGAACAACAACAACTCTGAGGACACTAGGGGGAAGTTTGGGGTGGGGAAGAAGGATAGGATTTTGGCAAGCATGGCTGCTACTGTGATCCTCCCACTCCACACACCAAGCCTCCCCCAAACTGCCCTGCCACTGAACTACCTGCTCTGGTGGGTCATCTGCAAGCTGCTGTGCATGAGGGTCCTCTGGCCATTTGTACTGGGAGCATTGAGGTGCATTATAGTGGCATAGCTTTCAAGCCATAGGTCCAAGTGGTGTACCAAAAGATCCTCCACTGTAAGGCCCAGATAGGATTGACCTGTTTGCACACACAGTTTCCATTTTCAATTTGCTTGGTGCATTATTTAGGATCCTTTGACAAAGAGTTTTGATTTTGCAGGCATGTGAGTTTGGGCATGTGTGTGATGTAAATAGGCCATTGGATTTGTAATTCCAAAAGGCCTTTGCTCTTTGTCATCAGTCTAGAGCCAGGAATTCTGGGATCAACAATGCTGTACTCACCAAGGTCTCTCTTTCCCTCCACCACACACTGAACCTGCCAGTTGTGACCTACTTATGTTTCAGTTGAATGCAACCAGTTATTGAACCCATATTACCTGACAGAGCATCGGTGAAAAAGTCTTCCATTGGCAACCAGCTAGTTGTACCTGATCACAAGTCAAATGGTTGGCCAGTTTGCCAGAAGGAAGGGCAGTCAGAACTCTGTTGCTATCATACTCAATCTCCCTAAGGGGTGGAGGTATCATTTCCCTCCCCACACATGCACAGGGTGGGCTGGGGAACATCATAATCTCAATAAAGCCCTGATGTTCCATTCCACTACTCCCTGGGAGGTTCCCTGTACAGAATGGCAATGTTGTGGCTTTCTGATGCCTAAGGAAGATAGACCATACTATGCCTAATGTCATCTGAGGCTGATCATGCTTTTTATAAGGCATCACAGCCTCCCAATCAAAACCTATACTGAGTGATGGTGCGAAATTGCTCAAATCAGAATTTTCCTGAGGCAAACAGAATTGTCACCCTGAATTCACCTCAGGATGCAAAAGTAGTTTTATTTGGTTGCACATCAGTGTTCTCCATCCTGCTGAAACACACACACACACACACACACACACACACACACACACACACACACA
>JAJKFI010000035.1:10175338-10211937 GCA_029204185.1 Lerista edwardsae | reverse complement strand
ACACACACACACACACACACACACACACACACACACACACACACACAGAGAGAGAGAGAGAGAGAGAGAGAGAGAGAGAGAGAGAGAGAGAGAGCCTGGATCTTAAGCCTTCATCTCACTTTCTAGAGGTTTGCAAGAAAAAAGGGCAGTCACTAGTTCGATTCTACAGGCATGAACTGTTTATCCACCTTGAGTACGTAATGGAATCTCCAACAAGTTCCTAACTGCTGGCCTGGGTACCAAGGCTTGGAAAGAGGAAGAAGAGAATATCAATAAGCAGCATGAGTTTCTGCACCGCATTTCAGCAGAAATAACATAGCTTCAAAACTTCTTGTGGGCAAATACACGCTATTCTTTTTGTACAAAAGCAAACTTTGTACTCTACTCTTTTTGTACTCTTAGCAAACTACTCTATATAGACTTTGTCCACAGAACACCTTCATGAGTTAAGTTAAAACTGAGATTGAAAACTGAGATTAAAACTGAGATCAAGGTCCTGATCTCAAACCCTCTGGGCACATCAGTGCATGCATAAAGTTCTGAATGTATACCGAAAGAGTCCAGGTTGGATTCATCTATGGCTTGGTCCCAAGATACCTAGATAAGATTTCCAGCTCTCCAGCTGTATTCAGAGCCTCAAGAAAACAGCATCCACCTGTAAGAGACTACCGGAAGTAATACTGGAGATTTTGACAGGGCTTCCCTGATACAGGGTGGGGAGACAGTGGATGGAGCCTGGGTTCAGTGCCAGTGGCTCATGCCAAATCCATGCCTTCTTAGGGCTGATCTGCTTTCATGGAACAATTTGGACTTGTGCCAAGAAAAATGGTGATGCGCTGCTAGCACGAGGCCGTGTTTGCTCTGCCCCCAGGGAGCGCGGGAGGCCGGGGCTGTGCTGAGTGGCCAGTCGGCCCAGAGGCAGGGTGAGCATGTATTTGCGCATGCGCATGCCTCCGCAAGCCAGTTTGTACCCGGCCGGCGAAACCCCCCCCCCCAGCCGCCCATTTACCAGTCTGAGATTTAGCTAGTCGCTTAGGGACCAGGTAGGAATTTTTTGCCCACCACCTGATTGGCCTTGGTGTGGGTTTTTTCACCTACCCCGAACTGGAGATGGTGTGGGGGGTTTAAATAGGTTGGTCACTTTTTAGATTGGCAAGATGAGTGTGGGTAGGGTAGATAAGGTCATAATGGCGTCCACCTGAGGTGGCACAGGTGGGAACTCCCTAGGCCACTCATATGTTGCATAACATATGCACATATGCACATATGCACACTTGGTGGGCTGGCTGGGCTGGAGTACTTGCCTGGATGTGCAAAGGCTGCCCTAAAGCAAGGCCTGGGTGAGCCAGAGCAGTCACGCTGCCTCACCCCCCTTTGGGGGGGGGCGGCAATGATAGACTGGGTCGGTCTATGACCAACTGCGGTCTAGTGCCAGGTGGTAAGTCCATTCCACCAAAACCAATGGTCATTGGTCATTTGGTCATTCCAACCTGACCAAAAGGGGGAGGTAGATGGCTACAGCCATTTCCCCCAACCAGGACCCGCACTCAATTGTTATTGTCCCTGCTGCAAAATTGTTCTGTAGAAGTTACTAAAAGTAGCCCATTAGCATCCAAAGCCTAATCTCGCATGCTTATTTATGGGGTACGGGGCAATCCAAGAGAGGTGAACCGCCTCATCACCATACCTCCTGCTCCACCAACATGGTGCTCAAGGCATTTGCCCCCCCCCATGACAATAGTAGGACCACCACTGGATCAGAGTAGCTGCCATGTTGATAAAATACGTATATATTTTTAAAGACTTAGCTAGACCAATGAGCCAAGTCCCCAAGTTCAGTTGTACACGGTCTGAACAATTTTCTTTGGCTTCAATAGTCAAAGGCAAGCATGCAATTTCTTCTTTTTCAAAATCATCCTTATCTTTTTTTTTCTCAAAGAACTGAAGGCAGAAAGGAGCTTCACAAAAGGAGTCGTGTGTATTGTATATTCATAAGAGCTTTAAAAACACACAACTGCAAAACACATGGAGGCGAAAAAAGAAGTCCTTGTGCATTCTGTTAAACTTTTACATTTCTAATAGTCAGAAGCCTCAGTGCTTAACTTTTAGCATTATAGCAGACATGTAGCTAATAAATCTTTTTTTTCCAGTGCAATATATTTTCTACCGACCACTACAGTTAGTCTTTGCTTGATATTACTGTGTAAATTATTGAGGCAGTTTTATACAATGCATCACCTTTATTCATTATTAAGAAGGCAGACCACAGATCTCCCATATTTTCACTTGGGTGCCATTAATAAGAAGAGAGTTAATCGTGGCAGCACAAGAGGAAGGATTGTAACAGGGGGAAAACATAGCAGAATTTTTCTCTACAGGGTGAAAACCCAGCTGTTCAGCTGTAGCACAAGAAGTGCTGGTAGAAAATTAACCATGTTAACTGTCATATAAAACTAGGATCATTAGGATCTTTTAGATTACCCTTTGATACAATCACAGTAAGATCAATGTTTGGCTGCTATTCAGAGGTGCCAGTTAGGCAGGGTAAAAGGGCGGCAGTTGGCCCCTTTCCTGTATTTTGTGCCACTTGATTATTTCTCAGCAGTACTTCAATCTCAGGCTAATATGAGATATAAGAAATTAAGCACAACAAATGCTTTTATGATGTCTTGATTTGTTTTTACAGTTTATTTTATTTTTGTCCTTTCTCTCATATGCAAGGGCACTCCAGTTGGCACTCGATTTACTCTTAGCCAAATTGAAAGCTGTAACCCTATGCACACCTATCTGGCGATACCAGGGAGTAACAACAAGATGCAGGTATTTAGTTGTCTTGTGTGCTCCCTGAGGCATCTGGTGGGCCACTGTGAGATACAAGAAGCTGGACTAGATGGGCCTTTAGCCTGATCCAGCCCAATCCTAACTAAATCCCCCTGCACTAATGCAGCAGTGCCAGCATAGGCTATACTGCATCCTGCAGTGGAATTGTGGCTGCTGGAGGTTTTATCAGGGTAAGGAGACATTTGTCCCTTGACCCCGCAGCTGCTCTCGGTCTATTCAGATCTGCACCAGCAATATAGATCCATGATGTGAGATCAGACCTGGGAAGGGAGATAGAATACGGCATGTGACAATGCACCGATCCTGCCCCTCTCTTGGGCCCAATCTATAGATTTGGTGGGGTCCCCTTTGATGGATGGCACACATTTGCTCACCCAGGATATCCTGGATAAATGCAGCCCATTAGGATCAAGGGTATGAAATTTCAGATGCCCTTGACTATGACAAGCTTCATAGATCTTTAGGTATGTCTCTCCACATAACACATGGTATCATTTCGTATTTTTCATCTTTGATTATATATAAAAAAACCCCATTAATCTTTATTAGAACACCAACAGTATGCTGCAGATCAAATGAAAGGAAGGCTGGCTGAAAGGAGGAGAGAGAAAAGAACACATTTCCCCTTCCTTTAACTAAACATGAACCCTTGAATTTCCATTGTGGGTTGACAATATTTTTTTCTGTGAGATCTGAAGACCAGTCATGGATTTGAAAATATCCAGTAAACATGTCCCTAACAGAAAGATGTGACCAAGCTTCTGGTATGAATGACATGATAGGGAGCGGGACTGTTTCTTGGTTAGCCGCAAAGACAGCTGTTGACCAAACCTGAAGACGTAGAAGCCTATGTAGGTGACTGCAAGGGAAAATGGGTTATTTTGTCAGCTAGAAAGGTGAGCTAGGGCTCAATCCTGAGTCCCCAGTGCGGGCAGTACAAGTGTACTGCCTGCATTGGTGTAGCAAAATGTGCCATAAGGCATAGGCAACATGGGTGGTAAGCCTCCTACCAACTGCGCTGGGGCACTGCCAGCCCCTTGCCTCCTGCAGGTGGTGATGCAACACCAGTAAGGTTAACTCTCTCTGGCATTGCAAGGTTTCTGAGTGGGTTCCAAGATGAGGGCCATTCTAAAAATTGGGTTCCAGTGCAAAAAGTTTGAAAACCATTACTCTTAACAGCTCAATCCTATCCCTGACATATCCACTGGGTGGATTTAGGATCACTCCTAGATCCTTCAACATAATCACATAGTGTAGCTACATCTCTGCATCATAGATTGAACCCTTATGTGGGTGGGACGCTGCCAGATAGACCTAGTGGAATGGTGGGAAGGAAAGTCCAACCAACCAAAGACATTTCATGCCCATTTGTAGAGGTAGTGCCGGACCCTAGGTACAAGCTGGAGGTGGAAATATACTCACCAGCCCATCCATTCAACCAAAGCAGATAAGCTGGGGGTGGGGGGCAAAGGAAGGGGGAGAGCAGAGCCAAGGCAGGCTATGCTGTGCTATGGAGGGTTCTGAGTCCATAAGGATGTCTACCCTTGAGGCTTCACCCAATGGGTTATTCATATGAAGGAATAACACAAGCCTATTTGTGTTATTCATATGAAGGACATACAACCAGTTGACCCCTGCTAACTGGGCAAGAGGCACCTTTTCAAGTGGCGTTTCTCCTATATTTAGCAGGGGAAGAGTAATTGTCCCTCTTCACCCCTGCGCAGTCTTTCTAGTGGCTGTTGCTGGTGGTCTGCCTTTTTTTTTTTTTAAGATTGTGAGCCCTTTGGGACAAGGAGCCATTTAACTTTATTATTATTACTATTTGCCTGTAAACCGCTTTGTGAACTTCGTGTTGAAAAGCAGTACATAAGTATTGATTGATTGATTGATTGATAAAATTGACTTGAGACATTAAGGGCGCAATCCTAACCAACTTTCCAGCACTGAGATAGCTGCGCCAATGGGGCATATGCTGCATCATGGGATGGAGTAGTAGTCACGGAGGCCTCCTCAAGGTAAGGGAATGTTTGTTCTCTTACCTCAGAGCTGCATTGCCCTTACCCTGGTGCTGGAAGGTTGGTTAGGCTTGAGCCCTAAGTGGCTAAGGGCGCAATCCTAAACTGAGTTAGGCCAGCATAAGCTAAGCCAGCAAAGTTTGGCCAGCACAAGAGACACAGTAAAGTATGTTTGGACCACTCTCGGAGTTAGAGAGGCCAGCACACAGACGTGAGACATCCTCCCTGACTTGGAGAGTAGTCCAAACACACTTTATGGTGGCCCTTGTGCTGGCCAAACTTTGCTGGCTTTGTTTATGCCGGCCCAACTCCAGTTTAGGATTGCGCTCTTAATGTGGCTCGAAGCTCATTTGCAATCCTAGAAAAAAAAAAAGAGAGCTAAAAAATATATGGCTTTCCCAGTTAACAGCTGCTTGTTCCTTAATTTAAAAAAAAAAATCATACTGACTTAATTTGTGTTTGGAGCACACTCGAGTAGGTTTGAGCTTGTGAAGAGAGCCTCCCATTGCCTGGCTTCCTGTTGCAAGCCGCGCTGCCTTCGCGTGCTTTATTTCAAAGCACTGCTCGTTGTCAGGCTGGAAGTGCTTATTTACTGCAGAGAGACATGCAGCCCAAACAACATTGATGAAAACATAAAAAGGATTTTTTGTACAATTAGCTCAGCAGGTGCGTCTCACCTCACAGTTTTCCATACTTCAGTTTCTGCCACGTTGCAGCGGGAGAGACGGAGTCCCTGGGAAAGGTGATCTATACGGCACAGGCCTCATTCTTTCAAGCTAAAGAGGGCAACGCTAAATTATAACAAGGCCAAATGAAAACCTACGTTGCTTCTGTTAACACTTCAAAAGGGAAAGGACAGGGTCGTATCTCTCCATAGGTAAAATAGTGCCACCGTTTTGCCTTCCTTTCAGCTGTCACACTCTGAGTTCTGCCAAAACAAGGAGGCATTGTTTTTCCCCAACCCAGTTTCTAGCTTTGGTCTTCACCAAAGGCTTTCAACCTCAAAACTGACTTCAGGAGGGGAGGAGGAGAAGGCAGTATATTGAAAGCCCGGTGTGACCAAAAGAGCGGGGAGGTCATACATCTCCGTGCAGGAAGTGTCAAGAGCAGTGGCGTCTCTACAGGGAGGGCAAAGCTCTACGTTTGGCAAGGAGCCTTACCAGTGGTGGGATTCAAATAAATTAACAACTGGTTCTATGACATCATAGCCGGAGCAAAAAACAACAACCCGAAGCCAGCCGAGGTAAGCGAGTGGGCGGGGTCCGGCCATTTAACAACCGGTTCTATAGAACCTGGGCGAACCCCCTGAATCCCACCACTGAGCCTTACCCTGTCATGTAAATCCCTCCTCTCCCTTGCTGCTGTAGCCAGTAAGCAACGCCAAGATGTTGCTTTTCCCTGTGAGGATTGGCTAAAACGGTGCAGGAGGGGAGTTATTTCCACTGCAAGGTAAGGCTTCTTGCAAAACTTAGAGCTCTGCCCTCCCTGTAGAGACACCACTGGTCAAGAGGCATGTTACCTGCAATCAAAGCAGGGCCACAGCAGGCTCTGCAAATGTCGCACTATCTCCTGGTGTGGGGAGATGACGTGATAGAAAAATATTTGCCTATTTAATTTATGGCATTGGGATGCTGTTAAAGCCATAGGAGTATAGCATTAACGAAATGACAAAAAAGGTGGTGATTCTATCTAGTTCTTTATTTTGGCTGCCAGCAATACATAGCAAACTTCCATTTTTTCCCCTTACCTCTCTTTGCTTCAAACATGCCCCACACATTTGAAGAAAAATTCAGATACTTGGCTCTCAAGAGCTCCTGTTTTCCTCTCTCTGAAAATGATATTTTATAAATTAATAGTACTGTTGGGAGATGAGTAAGAAAAAGAAAATGCAAAAGAGAATTTTCAATTGTGCCTGTTACAGGGAGATAAGGATGTACGCCTTTAGATAAGAATGTACGCCCTTAATCAGGCAGAAAGTTGACGCACAAGTACATGCGTAAGAAATGTAGCAGCTTAAGTGCATGCGCACTGTTCTTGCTTCTGGAACAAATGCTACGTTGACAGTGATTACTACATTTGCACAGATGATGCCCATAGTACAGTATATATTCTTGGTGCATAGGTTTGTTCGGGGCCATTCTGCCTTGTCGGGGCAGGTGGACCTCAGGCTGAGTAAATCTTTTTAAACCTCACTCCACGTCTGTGCGTGTTCTGTCCGCATCACGATTACGGTAACAGTACAATATTATTATATAAGCCTCATTCTTTGTATCTTGGACATTCTGTAATGGGCTTATTCTGAGGATCTTGAGTGCAGAATATCTCTAAGAAACCATGTGTGGTTTTCTAATTTCATGAGCCAATGGTGTGTTCAGCTGAACAAAACAGTCATCTGCAGGTAAGTTGTTTTAAGTCAGTGTTTTCATTAATACCAATTTCTTGCACTTATTGAAGTGGTAATATTTAAGGGCACAATCCTAACCTGGAGTTAGGCCAGCACAGTTGGCCAGCAAAGTTTGACTGGCAAAAGGGCACCGTAAAGAGCATTTGGACCACTCTTGGAGTTAGAGAGGCCAGCACACAGATGGGTGGCCATCCTCCGTGATTCCAAGAGTGGTCCAAATGCTCTTTACAGTGGTCCTTGTGCTGGCCAAACTTTGCTGGCCTAGCTATGCCAGCCTAACTCTAGGTTAGGAGTTCACTCGCAGTTACAGAAATTTTTAGTAAGTCCATCCCTAGATGTTCTTCCAAGATGACATTCTTGGCATCTGCAGTTGCATCTATTGCCTGTAGACATGGTGAGTTAGCACTCAAGCTAGCACTGGAATGAATACTCACAAATATTTTAGATATGATAAAGGCCTGCTTTTTTTTAAGATGAGATTTTAAATGAAAAGTTTTGGTCAGAATTTCAATGCTTTGGTTTTGTGGGCATCCTTTATTTTGATGCTGGCAAGCATATGAATCTCAGAAATTGTCATCTCTTAGATATCAAATTAATCAAATTTAGGGTCTTGAGCACAATTCTGGCTTGCGCTGCAACAGGCAGGTCCATGTTGCCTGCACGGTATCCAGTGCAAGGTAGGACTGGACTAGGGCACAACTCAGAGTAAGGGGATTGTTTACTCCTTACCCTGTGTCTCACGCCAGTCAGCCCTATGGGGCTACTCAGATCTGCGCTCACGATTTTGCAAATCTGAGTGGCCCATGTAACGCCATGTAGACCTAAGGCGGGCAGTGGGATTCGGTCTCTGCTGCTGCAGCTGGTCCCAACCAACTCCCATGCCCAATCTGCCTCCTGGACTGCCTTCTTTCCATTCAAAAATGGAGGCAAAAATGCCTCCTCCCCACCTCCATTCCATCCTTGTGTTCAGATAACAGGAGGTTGAACCGATCCTCCACTTTCTTTCCCTCCTCCCAAAGATTTGTCCATCTCCTGGTCAGGTTTAATTTTTTTATACTGTACTTGATTGATTTTTTTGCTCTCTTGGCCTATGTGGTATTCGCCTGCCTCAGAGCCTATGGGAGACGGCAACTACACAGAAACACTAATGCATTTATTTTTGGATCCATATTGGCCAAGTTTACCAAATTCGGGGTCCATATGAAGTGGCAATACCACTCGAATGGAAACATTATGCCATTGTCTGCCCAGCAGGAATTAGAACACCTGGTGCAATCTAGGAACCATATTTGGAGACATGGTGGTGCATTGGAGCTTTGGATTTTATTGGATCGAGGCAACTGCTTCCTGATAACAATTGGCTAGTTCACACACTCATTAATAGATTACTTGCATGTATGAATGTGCTGTCACAGCTCAAACCAGTGGCAGTCCTACCATTTTGAAGGGGGGTGCAAATGCCCCGGCTGGCACGCTGGTTGAGCAGGAGGAGGGTGGCGGCATGGCAGCTCGCCTCTCGCAGAGGTGAGTGCTGTTCGGCCAGCCTGTCCTCCCTTGCCTCCTCACGGCTCCAGAATAGAGTCTAGCATTGCAGGGTGGCATGACAGAGTGGCACTAAGAGTGGGGAGCTGCAGGAGGAGTGGCACTCCTCTTTCTTTGGCCCTGAGCAGCCCATTGGCTTGGTCCACAACTGGATCAAACAGCAGAGAAAGGATTCAACATCACTTCATATGACCTCACATACAATGGATGATACTTTTGTGACCAAATTGGCCCGCATGATTAGAAATATGTGCTCTCAAGACTCATGTACCACCTGACTTCTCCTTCCTATTGGTTTTTCTAGTTGCATGGGGGGGTAGCTTTGTTTAAACTGCCCCACTATGTGTGCTGCAAAACCTACTTTTAACGTAAGTAGGACACGCACATAGGGTGCAATCCTAAACTGAGTTAGGCTGGCATAAACTAAGCCAGCAAAGTTTGGCTGGCACAAGGGACACTGTCAAGTATGTTTGGACCACTCTCGGAGTCAGAGAGGCCAGCACAAGACGTGCACCATCCTCCCTGACTCCGAGAGTGGTCCAAATGCGCTTTAAGGTGTCCCTTGTGCTGGCCAAACTTTGCTGGCTTAGTTTATGCTGGCCTAACTCCAGTTTAGGATTGCGCTCATAGTGTGTGGGGTGCCAATTCAGGTACTAACGTATTCCAAAATGTTTTTAAACAGGGTCGGTTTATACATTCCACTGCATATCAACTGGTTATCATGTCATGAACTAGGTTACATACATTACTTCCCCTAAAGAGCTATATAACTTTGAAATTCATATGCTATTTTTCCTCTTTTGCACAATTCTGGATTGATGATAGATGTGATTTATAATGGATTTCCAAATATAACAAATGAGACTTGAGTTTTTGGGGGCTAGGAATGGTATGGATAAAATATAGAACCAATCAACTGGAGTTATTACAGACATGATACAAGGTTCTTGATCTGTACATCACAAACAGTATGTGCAGTTATTTCTTTAACAAAGGAACAGCACGTATACACATTGACATGCTTTATAATGCACTAAACCTATGCATCTTTCTGGAGGGGAAAGACAGGGAAAAGAAATCCTTCAAGAAGCTAGGCAGCTATCTGATCAATGCGACAGATTATCTTAATGGCAATGACTGTAGTCTGTCCATCGCGAAACAAAGATTTCTCTCCCAGTAACCCCTTGCTGCATCAGATAAGGTTAAATGAATGTTCTAGTGGCAGGAGAGAGAAAAATTGGGAGGCCAGAATTGCTGCAGGAAGTTCATCAGCGATCTGATTTCCTCACCTCCAATGTTGCAAGGTTGCCACTCCTGATTACTGCTAATGGCAATCATAGTTATCCATATCGTTATCCATGTCATGTCATTTATTCTTTTAAGAGCACCAATATTATTTGTATACACATTGCAGTCTAAAGAGCCTGCTGCAGAGCCTGCACTTAACTTGACTAATTCGAAGTCTGGGACAGGTTCGCATGGTTGGGGTGCAATCCTAACCAGGAGTTAGGCTGGCACAGTTAGGCCAGCACAAGGGACACCGTAAAGTATTTTATTTATTTATTTATTTATTTATTTATTTAACCTTTAGTTGGCATACAACAAACATCAACATAAATATAAAAGATAAAATTACCAATAACTGTGTTTTAAATCCATTCAGCTATAACACCTGTACAATGGGGCCATTTGAGCGCTGGTTGTTAATTTTAGTGATATGCACTAGAAAAAGAGCCAGTAGGTTAATCACAGCTGGGTCCTCAGAATCAAATAAAAGATTCAGGGTCACCTCTTTGTTAACCGCACCCATCTTAGTCATAAGAGGTTGGAAATATTTCTCTCTACTCTTTGAATGTAATGGACAATGGAAGAGCAGATGCTCTAGGGTTTCAATACTGCCCAGCTGGCAAGGGCAGAACCTATCAGCGTAAGGAACACCTTTGAAACGACCCCACAAGACTTCTGAGGGTAAAACATTGCAACGTGCCAACGTCATAGCCCTACGTCTGATAGGGATATCCAAAATGTACAAATAAGGAGGTACTTGACCACTAATCGTTCGTAATTGAAAGAAAAGAGGCGAACCACGAGTGTTGGCCCTCTGCAATAAGTTTCGGTCATGCAGTTCTAGTAATTTCCCCTTAATGAATCTAAAGGCTTCAGCCTGGGATACCGAGCCAATAAGTTCAGTATCAATCCCCAATTCAACAAGTTTGGATGACCAGGGCTCGGCTGAGAAAAAAGTATCTGAAAGCATACACTGGATCAAATCATTATCTGCATGTGAATAGAACACAGAGAGCCACAGCTTTGTAACACGGATCCAGGCAACAGTTTCAATTGTTCTTAAGCCTGATTCCAAACACAGTACTGCATATGGAACGCAACTCGGCATACCAAATATCTTCCTGAGAAAGGATGCTTGCACTTGTTCTACCGAATGGTTAAAGTCTCGGATCCATAGTGGAATGCCATACAGTATGAGAGCTAGACATTTGGCTGAAAATACTTTAATGGCCGCAGGAATATATAGGCCCCCTTTGCTAAAAAAAATTTGCAAATCGCCTGAGCAGACAAAGAAGCGGCCATACGCACATAGTTGCGTTGTACATTCCAGGACAAGTTGTATGTGAAATGGAAACCAAGGTACTTGTATGATTTTACTTGGTCCAGCTCCATGTTATTAAGCCTCCATTTCCTTGGCTTCCATGATCTGGCAAATACTAGGATTTTAGATTTCTCATAGTTTAGATGTAACTTGTTTCCTATGAGATACTCGAGACTTTTGTTCAGCAAACTTTTAAGGCCGATTCGAGTGCGGGATATGATCACCGCATCATCAGCGTAGAGGAGGATCGAGACATGGCGATTACCTAATTTTGGGGGATGCCCTTCGGACATATCTAAACAGGGAACCAGGTCGTTCAGAAAGATATTAAACAGAATCGGAGCCAACAAGCAACCCTGTTTAACCCCCCTATTGGAAGTAAATTCCTCTGTTAAACTCCCAAGTGGGGAGGTGCGAACTTGGCACAAGTTGTTGGAATGAAGGCCTTTAATAAGATATAATAATCTATTATCTATCCCAAGGTTATGTAATTTGTGCCACAGTAAATCTCTATCCACACTATCGAACGCGGACTTGAGATCAAGAAAGGCCACATACAATTTAGATTTTAAATTTATGACATATTTAGTGGCCAGATGTTTTAATATGAGTCCATGGTCGATTGTTGATTTGCCCCTTCTAAAACCAATCTGCTCAGGCCAAATGATCTTCTGTTGTTGAATCCACAGATTTACCTTAGTCAACAGGTATTTAGCATAAAGCTTGCCAACAATCGACAATAGACTAATTGGCCGATAGTTAGCTGGATTATGGGGATCCCCCTTCTTATGAATAGGTACAATTATAGAATTAAGCCATGCTTTAGGAAATAGCCCAGTTGCATTTACGGCGGTGAACAATTTACTTAGCAGTGGGGTCCAAAAAGGCATATCAGCTTTAATCCAGTCGGCTGGGATGGCATCTACGCCAGCTGCTTTACCCAGTTTCAGGCCTTGGATAAGTGGGATAATTTCCTCCTCGCTCACCGGTGGCCACTCCGGTAAGTTTGCTATATCTGGGGAGGGACCTCGAACAACCTCCTTGTCCATTGAAGATAGTAGTTTAGAGAAGTGATCGATCCAGGTTTGATTTGTTATATTGCCTATTGGAGCAGGAGCATTACGAATGCTCCCCCGCGTAATACTCCAAAAAGCTTTAACATCGTTATGAACTATGGCAGAGTGCAGTTTAAGCCATTGAGCTTTAACAAAGACCTTCTTTTTCTCTCTAGTCATACTTTTGAAAGCTTCGTTAATCTCAAAGAATTCTCTAAGTGTCTCTTGAGAATTCTGGGCTCTAAATTTAGCAAAAGTTGCCCGCACTAGGGCTTTCACCTGCCTGCATTCCTGGTCAAACCAATTAGGACATACCATGCCATTTCTAGTGACTTGAGTAGGTTGTTGAAGGGTCAAGCTAGTTATCATTTGGTTTGACAATAGTTCATAAGATCGGACAATCTTCTCTGGATTCGTGTCAATCAACATACTAACCCAATGAATCCTGTTCACTTCTGGGTCAAGTAAAGCGTGAATCTTGGAGAGAATTTTATCATCCCAACGAAGTTTAGGTAACGTAGGCCCTTTAGCAAGTTGCGCAGGACAGGATGTACACACCTGCAAATTGAATTTAAACCAGATCCTTAGAGGTAAATGATCACTCAATGTTAGGTCATCCACCGAAAACCCATCTACCAGTTGCAACAAAGGGAGCGAGACTAAGATGTAATCTATGATACTACAACCAAGTGCAGAGATAAAGGTAAATTCAGATGAATTTGGGTAGTGCAGGCTGCCATTAAGCCACATCATATTCAATTGAAGGCAGAAATTAGCTAGGCAAAGACCTGCTTCATTCAGAATTTTATCTTTAGATTGCCTTGCCCAAAAATTAAGGGGAAGGCCAGTTAGAGCGTAATCACAGGCTAGGATTTTATGAAAAGTTTGGTATTCACTACCCACTCTAGCATTTAAATCTGCACCCAGTATTAGAAGAGCCTGCGGGTATCTTTCACTCAAAGAGACACAAAGTTGGGTGAAACTGTTCCAAACCCTCCTACAATGGTCCTTTGTGCCTTGAGGGGGAATATAGGCATTTAGAATTAACAAATTTACTTCTCTGCACTGGACCTCAACAATCAACAAGCTAAAAGAGGTATGAGACGACACAAGTGGGCTAGCTTTCCAAGACTCTTTAACTAGAGTAACTAGCCCCGCCTGAGGACGTCCATACTTGTTATTTTTAACAGCTGGCAGATGAAAGGATTGGAACTCAGTCAATGAGAAGGATTCCTCAGACCATGTCTCCTGCAGACATATAATATCATTTTGCTTCAGATAGTTTAAGAAGTCAGGGTCTTGCTCCTTTTTCTTTAAACCAGCCACGTTCCACGAAACCAAGGAAAATTTATCACACAACTGATGTTTAGTATGGGAGGGCAATTGCGGGACGTGAGTATACATAAGGTCCAAATTGCTATTCTCTGTTTCTAGTCAAGATGGGGCAAACCTCGGCCCTTCTCTTGAAGTCATAATCTTATGTCTTTCCTCCATAGCATCACACTTTTGTCTTGGACTTAACAGTTCATTGTGTCTATCCTTATAAGTCAACGTTTCTCTGTAGTCTGCAGTGATAGGTGTCCACTTCTTGGAATTACTTCCAGGTGGGGCATCATCGGCCTTCCCTAGTTTGGTTAGGTGACTGGAGTGGGTATAGATCCTGGCTCTCCGGGAGGAGTGTCTCAGCCGAAATCTGTCCTCTGGGCGATTTTTTTCTAACCGGAACTGAGGAGAGTTACGTGAGCTAGATATCGGCTCAATAAACGAAGACGGCTTACTGGAGGGGGCACTATACCTCCTAGATATATGAGGATCAAAGTTTTTATATTGCCCTATTGGGATATTATTGGGGTAGGACACGAATGGAGGGTATGAATGGGTCCGACCCACTGTCCTCGCCGTACTTGCAGCAGCCTTCTTAGCGTGCCTGGGCGCATAGGAGATATATGACTGATCAGTCCCCGGATGGTACCATCGTCTGGAATTGTATTTGGGACCAGTTATCTTGTATGGCAATTTCCCTTTAGGCGTCTTGGGTCGCCTGGCGCTAAACATCTCCAAGTGGCCCCATTTGAAAGATATGTGCTCTCGTTTAAATTTGTGCAGTAAGTTCCAAAAAAATTGTGCATGCTCAGAGTTAATAAACGTTAGGAGGATCTTTCCTCTTCTGGCGGAAGGCACAGAGGGGTAACAGCACTCACAGATGAACGACTCCTCAAAAGGCCAATCCGATCCCAACATTTCCAGGATAGAAAGTTTAACCTGATTGGCGGTCATCCATAAGCCATTCTCGCGTCCAAGCTTCCAATTAAAGATGGTTATGTGCTTGTTAACATGGCCAGGAGCCTCCATCATTTTGGTAGAAAGGAGTCTACTGTCATGTGAGTGCTCATTATCAACGGACTGGCAATTAGCCACCAAGGGTTCCAAGTGCCCGACTCCTACTACCGGCCGGTGCTGTGTTGAAGACCCTGCAGAGATCTCTCGCCACGTGTCGAGGATCATAATGTCCTCATTCGAGAATGTTAAGTTGAGAGAGGCTTGCTCAGAGTGCAAGGGGAGGTTTACTGTCGACACTGGGGGGGTAGGCACGATGTTAGCTGAATAGTGCTCAGGAGTATGTTGCATAGGGCCAACCTTATCGTTAAAACAATTCAACACAGTCTCATTGTTACTGGAGTAATTTGGCCCAACGTTATCTCGTAGGCAGTGGATGCAGGAAGAACATTCAGGTGCCTTGTGCTGGTCGCCCATTGGTGCAGCTTCGTGCGGGCCTCTACGGGACGAGTTAAAGACGGCGTCGATCTTGGACTTAATTTCGAGTATTTCTTGATACAATCGGTTTAGCTTATTGAAGGTGTTCTTAACCGTCAGCGCTACTAGATTACATTGATCTCTCATTAGAGTGCGCGTAGACAGAGTTTGATGTTCTGGAGAGTCTGAAGAGGTCGAGTTACTATGCATGGTGTTTAATTCGAGGCAGTCTTTAAGTTGTGAGATGGAGAAACCTGGGGCGTCCCGAGAGATGGTCTCTGGCCAAGTAAGATTCTCAAATAGTAGAGGATCAAGAGTCCATGCACCAGTGTCTATAGGGGAGTCCTCCACTTCGTTTAAGGGGATCAAATCACTGTTGTCTAGACCTCCATGTTTGGACTGGGGGGTCAACATAGGGGCTTCCAAGGGCGCCTTCCTATTATGAGGACGAAATGATCTTGTATACACAGAATTAGCTTGTGGCGCAGTCTCATTTAAATTTGTCCGAGGCACACAATACTCCTCTATCCGTTTCTGGTCACGATTACGTGATTTAAGCAGTTGTTCTTTTTTTTCTGCTTGAGCTCTAGTCGTAACCATCGTGATGGCAGCAGGCTGTTTGTCTCAAAGGAAAATAATTAAACAGTACTAACCATCCGTGCCGGCAGAGGCATGAAGTAACCGCCGCCAAACGTAGCGTTAATTAGTTGGAGCGCCCACTCCCACAAGCTAGCAAAGCACCGTAAAGTATGTTTGGACCAGTGGCGTAGCAAATGAAAGTGTAGCCTGGCGCACAGGGCAAAACGATGCCCCAGAAGTGACGTCACAACAGGAAGTGACATCACAACAGGAAGTGACAGCCCACCTGGGCTTTTAAAAAAGATGAAAAATGGAGGGGTGCATCCTCCACCAGCAGCATGCGCCCACCTGCTGCCCCCAAGCACGTAGTCACCTCGAAGTCATACTTTCATTCATATTTTTCACATTTTTATACTACCCGTCTTCAATACAAACATCAGAGCAGCCAGTGCAAAAACATGTTATGTAGAACCAATGGAGGGAAGTGGGGCAGGGGAAAGATCTCCATATAAACCTCAGAGCACCCAGTCAAAAACCACATTAACACTCAAGCCAATGTGGGGAGGTAGGTGGGGGGGGGGTAAGAAGAGCTCCTTACAAACAGAGCAGCCAATCCATAATCAGTGTTAGAACCAACGGAGTGGGGAGAGGGAGGGAAAATTTACTTTAAAATAGCGGGGCAACCACCTTTGATGCAGCTCCCTCACAGATAGCCAAAGGCGGAGATGCCAGGGAGGAAAACTGAGTGTCAATGCAGCCACTTCTGCAGGTGCAGCCCTGCAACTTCCCCTTCCTGGCAATCTGCTTCTCGGCAATCCATGTGGTGCTCCTGAGAGCCCTGCAATTGCACACGAGCTCTCGAGGTCTGTGTGTGCTCTGGGAGCCTGGAGGGGGTGGGGCTTGCTGGGGCTGGGGTCTCTCATTTTCGTGGTCGTGCGGGAGCTCTGAAAGCCTTGTTGCTCCCTAAACAGGGTTACCAGATACAAACTGGGACAGAGTGCCGGTACCTTCTAACATTGTATAGAAGAGGGAATTTGGGCAGGTGCATCTTTTGAAATCCCTCCAGGATGAGCTGCACCTGCCCAAAGTCCCTCTGCTATACAATGGTTACAGGGAGGGCTACCAGATACAAACTGGGACCGAGTGCCTATACCTGAGAATTTTGGCAGGTACAGCTTTTGAAACTCTTCCATAGTGAGCTGCACCTGCCCAAATTCCCTCTTCTATACAATGGTTAAAGGTATAGGCACTCTGTCCCAGTTTGTACCTGGTAACCCTAGTTAAAGGCATAGGCACTCTGTCCCAGTTTGTATCTGGTAACCCTATCCATAAAGATTGTTGCCTGCTGCAATTACCCCCCCCCTGCACTTTAGCTATGCCCCAGATTTGGACCACTCTCAGAGTCAGGGAGGATGGCACACATCTGTGTGCTGGCCTCTCTGACTCTGAGAGTGGTCCAAACACATTTCATGGTGGCCCTTGTGCCAGCCAAACTTTGCTGGACTAATGCAGGTTAGGATTGCACCCTGGAAAATATAGGCATGAGCAGCAGTTCATTTATTCATTTTTATTTACTGTATTTTACTCCACTTTTCCCCCATATGGGGGACCCAAAGCAGCTTACAAAGATCATAAAATACACACAGTCTGAAAATCACAATTAAAACAATTACAAAATACGTTAAAAAAAATCTCAAAATGTTTAATACAACCCCAGCACAGACACAAGGGCAGAACATCAGCAGGCACTTTATAAGAAAGAGCAGACATCTGTAAAATCCAGATTAAAAGGCTGTGCTTCATCTACGCTAGGATTAGAGATGCCATTGGGCAATGTTTACAAAGAAGTGCACAAACGCAGATGCAGTACAAAATGGGTTTTAAGCCCGTGGTTCCCAATCTTTTTCAACTGGCAGCTCCCTTACATCCCAATCCTATGTTGTGCTGGAGCAGGCAAGCCTGAGGAGCCTCCCCGGCGCAAGGGCTCATTTATGAGCCTCCCTGGTGGGCTCCTCGCATCTGCGCCTGCTAAATAGCAGGTGCAGATCCAAGGTGGCTGTGAGGCCAAAATTGAGGCCGCACAGCCCGGGATGGGGCCTTGGATGCTACCTAACAGCCACATCCCAGACTCACCCCCCACCCCACCCCCGCCCCCCTTGCGGGCCCCCCCCCCCCCGCCTAGTTCCACCCACCCCCTGCCCTCCCAGAACCGCCCTTCCGCCAGCTGAGTTCAGCTGGCGCAAGAGCGGCCCCCCACCTGCACTCCCAGGCTGGTGCTACAGCTAGTGTCGGTGTAGGAGCTGTAGCGCTCATGCAGGGATGCCGGTCAGCGCCCCTGCATCAGCGCTACGTCTTTCCTTGGATTGCACCCTGAATCTACTGGGCCATTGGCTGGGGCTCCCCGTTAGGGCTACAGTCCTATGTATTGTATGGGGCGACTGATTTTTCGCAAGGATTCTGCAGCTCCCCTGGCTGGATTCCAAGGCTCTCTGAGGAGCTAATAGCTTGGGAACCACTTCCTTAAACAAATGCAAATTTGGAGATCTTTCCTTGACCAAAGAGGGGAATTTTGAGGATACCAAAAGCATTGCAACAAAGCCGGTAACATTTCTTACACATTTGTAGGAAGTTCCTGTACTGTGCCTAAGGTAAAATTTGAAATGAGTAATTCTTTTGGGGGGAAGCATCTGAGGACCTTTGAAAGAAGCCAAAGAGTTTGCTAAGACTAGCAATTTTTTTTTCAGCAGGGCGAAGGGGGGATTTCATATATCCCTACCCAGGATTGAAACCACCATAGAGCCAAGGGAACTTTGGACTTCTTTAAGAAGGCGCTCCTTTGGCAAAATGTTAATTTAGAAAGAAAAAGGGGGATTTCAAAAGCAGTTTGCAAATCTGGCAGGGGAGACTGTTGTTCAAAGACAAACAGGAGTAAAATCCCATCAGGTGAACCAGAAGCAGCTGTTTGGATGCCAGCCAAAATTTATGTTGGCAGTTTGACTATGAGTGTATAATGGACTTTATCCTAATTTCTTAAAAAGAAACCGTTCATCACACATCTGTAGAACTGTGCCTCTGAAGTCGGATTCTCAATCCTATAGCCAAGATAGCAGCGGAAGAGGACTGTAGCAGGAACTGGAGATGGGAGGGGGGAAATTCTTCTCTCCATCACTTTCAGGGAACTGCCAGAGCCAGCCAGGCTAGGTAAGCATTGTTGAACAACCCTCAGAGGGGGCTGTGGGCCTCCCAGACCCTTCTGGAAACCAGCACGACCCCCAGGTAAGCACTGAGACCCCTAGGTGCCCACAATGCACTGCAGTACCACTGGGACACCCAAAACTGAGCCACTCCCTTTAAGTGGTAATGGCCCAGTTTTGGTTCCAAATGGAGGATCATGACCCACACTTTGGGAACCACTGGTGAAAGATGTATTTCAAACTCTGTACTGTCAGATTGCACCAGGAAAACCCAATAGTAAGCATAATATACTGGACAGAACCATGTTAAGTTTTCACCTCATTTATCTGATTTTTTTTTTCAGATAGTTTGAACAAACTAGTTGTTTGTAACTTTTCTCCTGAAGCCATGAACTGCGGCATTCAAAATGAGCAATGCTGAAAATGTCGTGGAAGACTAAGGGTGGAATCCTAACCAAGTTTCCAGCTGTGCCAATGGGGCATATGCTGCATCCTGCAGTGGGGGGGGCAGTCACTGAGGCCTCCTCAAGGTAAGGGAATGTTTGTTCCTTTACCTCAGAGCTGCATTGCCCTTACCCCGGTGCTGGAAGGTTGGTTAAGATTGTGCCCTAAATCTCCAAAACCAAACTGAGTACAATATAGGGGTGAGAGATCAACACTATTGAATTCCTTTTCAATACCTATTGCAGGTAGCTTCTTGCTGCAGGCTTTAAAGAAATCTGCCATGGCCCTTGTGACAGAAGCATGTCTAGCTGCCAGTGCGCATGAAGAAAAACAGCCTCCAAAAACTAGATTAAATTCTGTCTCTTCCAACGTGTCAACCATACTTCACCTAAGGATTTAAACTACTACCAGAAAACCCCTTTGAGCAAAAATTATATAATGGATCTTATGTTGCTCACTATTTGATCTTCTTTCTCTTCTCCACCAGCAAACGGCATATCCAACAGCCGTGTTTTTCGAGATTTGAAATCTTAAATTGATTGCTTGCCTGCCCCTCTCCAAGTGTCTACCCGGTTACAAGATTTTTATTACAATTCTTCTCTTGTTTACCAATTCCCCCTCAGAAAATGTCTGCCCTTCAAAAGAGGTTACTGTGAGGAGAAGCAGGGCTGCCAATTGAGCAGTCTTGACAGAGCCAAGAGCAGGACCTCTACAGTAAAAGGAATTTATAGTCATAGCAAGCTGGCCCAGTAATGGCTTCTTCTTTGGTAATTAATTCTTTTACCTTCAGCAAAAGACAGGTGATTGAGTGGCTCACTGAGAAGGATGGAAATGACAAGGGTTGCCACTGTGCGCTTTCAAGCAGTATGGACATGCGGGATATGCAAGAAGACAGAGGACCCAAATTAAATAGGAAATGACACAGGGGGCAAGAAGGAAGGGAAAGAAAGTGGCTCAGGGTGTGCCTCAAAGAGAAAGGGGTAGCCAGAAACTAAGGTCTAGATCAAACAGGCAAAACCTCACGTGGAAATCAGCATTTTCCACAGACGTACCACAAGTTTGGATGCAAAACCCATGTGCAAACCTTATTCATAAGAACCATGACACTCCTCGCGCATCACTGGCATTTTGCCCCGCCCCTGTGCAGGCTGCAGCGAGGCTGGGGAAGAGGGCTGTTGGCTGGCACTGCCCGGGGGCAGGACGTGCAAGTGTGCCCACGCCCACGCGTCCCATCCAGCTGTCAGTTGAGCTCCAGACAGCAATCTTCCAACCCGCCCACCCGTTTATCAGGCTGAGAGACAGCACAGGTGGGGATGTTTTTGGCCCTTCATACGTTGCTTACCTGGCTCTGTGAGGTGGCTGGTTCATCCCTGCTTGGAGTTGCAAAGGCTGCCCTTCGGTTCAGCTGTGGCGAGCTAGTGCAGTCATGCTGTCTCAGCCTATAAGAGTCAGTGAGGATGGAGCTAACTGGTCTGCGACCGCTTAATTCTGGAGTCAGTACGTATGCCCATTGGTCATCCAGACGACCAGGGAGGCAGACGGCTAGAGCCATTTCCCCAAAGGCCCGCACGTTTGGGGGTTACTAACTTAAAGCACAATCCTATAGGGGGCGGAGCACTGATGCAACGTTGTTGCGTTGGTGCTCCGCCATTAGCGCCGATGCGGGAGCACCTAGCAGCACCCCCGCGTCGTCACTAAAGCAACAGGACTGGCGCTGCTGGCAGCGCCAGTCCTGTTGCGCCCACGCAGTGCTTCCCTCGCTTCAGCCGAAGCCGGCCGGATGAGGGATTCTCTGTCCCGTTTTGGGACATGGATTGGTGGGAGGGGGGAAGCGGGGGGTGGAACTTGGGCGGGACATGGGCAGGCTTGGGAGGTGGTTGTATGGCCACATCTAAGGCCGTCAGCAAGGCTGTGTGGCCCCGATTCGGGCCGCGCGATCTCCTTAGATCTGCGCCCGCTCTTTAGCTGGCGCAGATCCGAGGAGCACATAGGAGAGGCTGGAGCCTCCCTGCAGCAAGGGAGCATGTGCTCCCTTACTGTAGGGAAGGCTCCAGCCTCTCCTAAACAACGTCGGATATGGTGCTAGCCTATCAGCCTCGCCAGTCCGGCGCTGTTTAGGATTACGCCCTGTTTCTCTTATGCCTGAATTAAACTTTGGTTTGTTTTCTTCCATCCAGTTCATCACTGGCCTTAGACACTATTATGCAGAACCTATATAGTATTACACACACACACATGCACAGAGAGAAAGAGAGAGAGGAAAAAATTTAAAAAATTCTATATTTGAAATGAGAACTTAATCATGGGGGGAAAATCTCAGTATGCACTTAATTAAATTTAAAGAAGCAAATTGGACCTTTTTCACCAGATAACTATTTGAAACTAAATTTCCAGTCATTTTTACACTAATTATTTCTGGATGCAGAGAGTAAAAGCTACATAATGACCCCCTTATGATTACCCACGGAAAAAGACACAGAGTCGCATTAAACTATTATTACAGTATAAATGATTAGAAACCAACCGATATTCCAGTCTGGATCTCATCTGAGTAAATAGCATTCTATCAGACTGCAATGACATTTGAATTAGAATGCATTAAGGCTATTTGTTCCATAGAGCTGTTAAAAATAAAGACAGTATGTCAATTCACCCCAAAGCGTTTGCTCTTCTGCGAGGTAATTTTTGCAAGCACCTCATCATAGGATCCACGTGGAAAATAGGTTTATGAGACAGTTTGTCAAAACTGTCTGGCAAAAGAGTTCCAGATATGAGCCTTGTTCCTTGTGTGAGCTGAGAGCCCATGGAAGGTTGATGGATGGGCTCCACACACACAGTAGGAGGGGACGGACAGCAGTACGTGGGGCTTCAAGCAGCAGATTCACTTAAACTGCCCGGACAAGAAGGCATCATCTAACTAAATGTACAAAAGGGAAATTATAGCTGGCTTTTTTCAGAGCTATGTAAATCAGCAGGGACGTTATTAAATAGATTAGAGTAGCCATTGTTCACAATGGAAGTCAATATTCTCTTCTCCTTACTTCCCCTGCCGTTTCACCTCAAGAAAGACCTAGGTTATACAGGAAGTTAAGTGGACTAGCTGTGTTGTGTTGCTGCATTCAGTGACTTGCAAAAAGACCCAAATATATTTCTGTTTGCAAACCATTTGCATTTTGCCTTCAATGGCATTTAAAGCAAAAACAAGCTATACTTACGAGTTTAAGCATAATCAGCGGCAACCGTAATGGGAAATCGATGTGCCATAATTAACTTGGAATGGAGTATCCTGGAAACTTGGGAATGATTTTCGTTCTTAGTGGTAATTATTACCAATGGAAAGGAAATGTTTCCAAATGATTCTTTATTAATATTTAAGTTGCCACATGGGAGGCACGTTCCACTGTGACACCTGCTCTTCTGTGCTTGAAAGTCTGCAAAGCCATAATCTTTTTCAGCTTTTCACAGACATTAATCACTAGGTTGGAAACAAATAACCAGGGAGAGTTCATTAACCTCTGCTAAAAAAAAGGATACTATACTCCCCTCTTTTTAAAACAGAATGCATGCACTGCTTTCCAGTGAAGAACGGCATATTCGTACAGGCAGACTACCTCTTATCCAGGCATCCGAATATCCAGACTGTGCCAAAATCCAGAGCCCAGCCCTATGCAATTTTCCAACACCGATCCAGCCATGCCAGCCTGCATCCAGCCTGCAGCCTGCTGGGAGTGGGCAGTCATGGAGGTATCCTCAAGGTAAAGAAACAGTCCAAATTGGAAATGCAGTGGCAATCCTACCTGTTTGTTTGGGGGGATCAAGTGCCCCCAGGTGGAGCACCGATGTAGGGGAGGGATGGCATGGAGGCATGTGGGGCCGCCAACGGGGAGCAGCATTTTGCCCACTCGCCTGCCCCCAGAGGCGGATCTACAGGGAGGGCAAAGCTCTAGTCTAAGTGTTGCAAGAAGCCTTACCCTGTCATGTAAATCCCTCCTCTCCCTTGCTGCTCTAGCCAGTAAGCAATGCCAAGATGTTGCTTTTCCCTGTGAGGATTGGCTAAAACGGTGCAGGAGAGGAGTGATTTCCACTGCAAGGTAAGGCTTCTTGCAAAACTTAGAGCTTTGCCCTCCCTTAGATCTGCCCATGCCTGCCCCTTACTCCAAAATGGAGCATTTGCAGATTCTGGGGGCATGGTGGGGATGGCACAGAGGGCAGGGGTGTTGATCATTGCACCTGGCCCAGGGGCAGAGACTCGGCTGGGTCCGCCACTGTGGAATGGTCCTTTAGAACGTAGCAGAACATCTAACCGACAGAAATGCATTTAGAGTCTTGAATATGTGAAAATCTCACATATTGTTGAGAGGCCCAAACAGTATGGGCAAATTTGGAGATTTTTTCTCGTTCCCAAAACCACACCTTATTGCAATATGTAAGCACATTTTACTTTTACCCCTTAAATATCCTTTTAAAGAGGGAAGTCATCTTTTTAGTTAGCTAACATCATGGAGTAAATCTATCCACTAAATGAAGCACCATTTATGCAAAATATGGTTACTAGAGAAGCTGTAGTTTAAAAAAAACGCATATCAAGCATACGAGATCCTGAACTCAGTTTGAATTTCTTGAATATTTCAGGAAGAACAAAATAAGAGGTTTATCAGTAGGAGAGGGAAAGTGAAATCTTGGCCTGCTAGAGCTAACAGTAATGTTTTCATTGACTTTCATAGACAAGGTTTGGCTGGCAGATAGAACAATGTAGATTGCTATCTTCACTGTCAGTGCAAATAGCTAGTAGTGACTAAACGTCTTTGTGTCTCCCATTTGGCTAAGGAACCATGGAGAAACATATAATAGAACTACAATTTCCCTTGGTTGGAGCCCAAAGCAGAACTTTGAAACATCTCAATCTGGTCTCTGAGCTTTGATTCATGGAATTCTGTGTTTCAATTTTCTTGTTCTTTGGGTGGGCATGGTACATTGTTATTTTTCATGTGAGGAATGCTCAAATTTAAATTCTAATGACAATGTTAAGAGTTGCCATTCGGATATGAGTTTTAGCACAGAAGCTGCTTTTGAAAAACAGTATTCATCTGTATGTAAGCTAAAAACCTTGACAATTGCAGAAAATTCATTTGGCAAAAAAAAAAGCCTACTTTTCTAAGTGTAACCTGCCTGTATTTGCCTATGAACATTTTTGCAGATTGAACTTAGAGTCAAAATGACTAGTAAACTGAGGAAAGAGCTTAACAGCACAGTCCAACGGGGCACACAGTGTCGATGCAACATGGTTGTGTTGGCACTGTGCACTAAGCACTGATGTGCAGGTGCCAAGCGGCACCCCCCTATCGGTGCTAAGGCAACAGGACTGGTGCTGCAGGCAGCACAGGTCCCGTTGCACCCACACTGCACCGGCCAAAGCCGGCTGGCACAAGGGAGGCGCCATAATGGGACAGGGGAGGGAGTGGGCGAGGGAGGGTGGTTCTGGATGGGTTCTAAGCAGTGGTGTCATTCAAATGATTTAGGAACAGGAACTCACTTTTGATTGGCACTTGTCGGGAACCCGGAACCAGCCACGGAGCCCGTTAGGATCCGGAACACCCGTTCTGGTCCGTTCCCCCTGAATGACATCACTGGTTCTAAGCCCGTCTGGGTGGCCACGCAGCCCTGATTCAGGCTGCGCTGTCTCCTTGGATCTGTTCCTGTGGTTTAGGCGGCCTTTGCTAGGTGCCCTTGCTGCAGGGAAGCTCCAGCCTCCCTTATACTGTGCTGGATTTGGTGCAGGCCCATCAGCCTCATCATTCCAATGCAGCATATAATTGCATTCTAAGTGTAGCAGACAGGGTCTTGAAAATAATCAATCATTAGCCTCTGCTGAGCAGAAACCAGAACCAGTTTACTTTTCAGAGAAAAAGGGTGCTGAGATGCACAAAGTCTATAGGCATGTAATATCCACCAGCTAGTTTTGGATTTTTGCATCTCATATTACCATTTTAGACCACTACAACGAGAATACAAATTAGTGCTGTCCTGAACCACTTTACCAATTTTCACTGTACCTTTCATGGATGTTGAAGGGGGGGCAGCCTTCATCAGTTTCTGGGACTTAACATTTCCAAAGTTTTGGGGGCTAATTTGTGGAGACAGAGGTGACACTGCCACTCCCTGGTGCATTCTGGGAAAGAAATGGTGGTCGGCAGGAGCTAGCTGCCTAGAAAATAATTGTACTTCAAATGCTGCTGCCACCCAGAGACATTGAATTTTCTGTACAAGGAGAACATACACACCACTGCTGCTGCCACTACCACCATCGATAAATCACACTAAAAAGCCTTTGAAAATGTGAGTCCTGCCCCCAAATTACCACACCTTGAGAAAAGTTCCCTTGCTGAAGTCAGTGAATGCAATTCGATGATGGAGAACCCTCCAATTTGATGATTCTCTGGTAAAAGTCACTGAACTGAGGTGGTAGGGAGAAAAAGGAGGATCTGTTAGTTGAAAGATCCTGTCAAGAGGTAGTTTGGCAGGGCTCCTTGGCTATTCCTGAATGTGTATGAGACAGGAGAGGAGTGGCAAACCTTTCAACTTTAGGGCTCCTGGACATTTAACATTTGTGTAGAGGAGGGAATTTCAGCAGGTGCAGCTTGTCATCTGTGAGTTTACTAGCAAATAAGTCTCAAATAGTTCAGTTAGGCTTACTCCCAGGTAAGCAGGCGTAGGATTGCAGCCTAGATCTGGGCCATGGCCTGCACGATGACCACCTCTCTAGCAAAGTTAAAGCGGGGGTGGGGAAAGTCTTCACTTAGTAAAACAGATGCATGCCTTTGTTAGGCTGTCTCCGATTTATTTGGAAACGGCTGATCAGTGGGAAGCATCATCTGCCTCTCCAGAGGCTTATGACAACATGATTCACAAGCCACTGGCTGAGCACTGTAAATGGCACATTCCTTACGATTCAAAAAGTCAGAAGGACACGATGAAGCTTCCTGCAAATACAAGCCTCAAAATGACATTCAAATTACAGCCCTGCTCCGGAGAGTGGTGTTATGGAAATGATAATATGTAGATCCGTATTTATTATAGCTCAACGACTTCTTTCATTTTACAAGTAAAGAGATATATTTCGTAAGTGCCTGGCCTGCTAGTCTCAACTGGGACCTGAATGACAAGCAGTACTCTTCCTGGCTGGAGAATTGCAGGCAAATAATTCCTGCACAAACCAAGCGGATATGCACGGCTCTGTATCACCATTCTGAAAGTAAGCTAGTTGTGGTCCAGGCTCCTCATGTCCTATCAGACAGGACAGAACTGTCCTGTCTCATCCTTCTCAAACTGGTCTATGTACTTGGGAACAATGAGACTGGGAGTGCAATCCTAACCTGGAGTTAGGCTGGCACAGTCAGGCCAGCAAAGTTTGGCCGGCACAAGGGACACCGTGAAGTATGTTTGGACCACTCTCGGAGGCAGAGAGGCCAGCACACAGATGTGGCCCACGACGTGACTCGAAGAGTGGTCCAACTGTGTCCCTTGTGCTGGCCTAACTGTGCTGGCCTAACTCCAGGTTAGAATTGCACTCTTCGATAGAGCAGAGCTTGAGGACTAAAAACAAACAATGGGAGAGGGACTGGCCCACTCAGGAACCTAGTCCCTTTTCTGGGTTTGTGGCATGGAAGACACCACAGACACCAATTTCCCATGAGAAATTCCAAGACGTAAATGGCTACTGGTATAGTTATGCAGTTGCTAGCTCTGGAGTCCAGTGGAATCATCAGCATGGCTCCATGATTGAATTGGCCATGGAGTTGGTGAGCATGGCTAGACTAGAGGTGTCGCTCCCATAAGGTGCAGGGTAGTGGCCTGGGCACCAGCAAGAGAGCTGGGAGCACCAGGGAAGAAAGCATTGCAAAGCTGGACCCTCCTGCCTTTGCCTCCATTATGCTCCGAAATGAAGCAGGGGGTGTGGTGAAGCAGCACGGAGGGTGCAGTGATATCTTTTGTCATCACCCCATCCCAGGCACACTCAGAGCCTTCTCTGGCTCAGGGCTAGACCTTTCCTTCCTGTTATTAACCACTGATTTGATCACAGGGTCAAATGGGCTGTGCAAGAATGGTGTAGCTGCCCACGAAATTTTCCAAGAACTACGAGTCAGGCGAGGCATCCCCAGGCTAGTCAGATGCGTGTTCTAGCCATTAAAAGGCCTAACAGGCTTGTGCACCAAGAGCCCAGTCTTATTCCACTTCCCAGCACTGATGCAGCCGCAATGCAGCTCTGAGTTAAAGGAACCAACGTTTCCTTTGAGGCAGCCTCCGTGACTGCCTCCCAACTCAGAAGGCAGTATGCAACCCACTGCCACAGCTGCGTTGACATGGGAAAGTTGGTGAGGATTGGGCCCTGAGTCCTCTTGCCAGCCTGCATCAAAGTCAATCTCTTGGCCCGGCTTTGTCTTCTTCTGGCAGGTACCACATGCATGTAGTGTATGTTCATGCACCACAGACACAGGTATCATGCTCCAAGTCTTCAAAAGAAAAAGAAATCAGGCAACAGAAATGTGGTGTTAGGGTGCCACTGAGCGTTTTTTGTTTGAATTTATCGTCTGCTTTATTTGCAAAATGATGACTTGGTTTTTTTTTATTTTGTTAGCTACTTTGTGTCCCACATTTGTGTTTAAACAGAAAAACTATTATCCATTTTTTATAAAGAAGACAAATCTAGGCAAACAACAGAAACCAAACCATGTTTGTGGACCCCTGTATGGTATCTTACAATTCAGTACATTGGACCATCAAATGCATGTGTGCTGCAAGGGGCACAAATGTATGCATCAGTAAGGAAAAGAGAACTTATGGTGTGGCAAGGGAACAAAGTGCTGAAAAGGTGGAGTGGTGGCCCCACTGCCACTTTGGCCACTTTTGCACCAGGGAGCGTGACTGCACCTGTGGACACTCAGAAGTTACATCATTGCAGTACTGTGCCCAGAGGGGGAACAGTGCTGCATTTTACAGGGTGCTTCAATACACCATGTTAGCTGCCCCTCACCTTTGTAGTCATTCTGGGCAACAAGAGTCAAGCGGAAGAGATGCACTTTGCCCTTGGTGTTCAGAAGGGCTCTGAATGGCTCTGAATGGAGGGGCAGTTTTCATGGCATATTGAACCACCTTGCAAAATATAGTACTGGGGTTCCTTCCTAGGCATCATTGCAGGTAAGCTGGCACCAAAACAATCCAGTTCAAGAGCCTGGGGTGTACCAGACTAGCCAGGAGGGCTGCAAGGAAAGCATTTAAAAAAAGCAAAGAATAATCTGGTCTTTATTCTTTGAAATAGACTGCTCTTTCAGGGTAGAGAGTCCAGAGTGGAGAGAGTGAAGCTGGACAAGGCACCTCTTGGGCTCAGCATGTCAATCAAAAGGAGAGTTGGCTTCTGCAAGAGGATCACTGAGAGAACATGAAAGCAGGACACCCGTGGAGAAAAATGAAGCCTCCATAAAAATAAATGCTGTTCCTATCGCTATAATTAACCTCAGTTCTCCTTGGACTCCTTTCCTCAGACCATGTGGCCCATATCTGATGGAGAGTTGTCCCCGGGCACTGCTCAGGTCACAACGCTGTTTTGCATATTGTGTGGAACGAGATGCTGAACCGAGGTGCTAACGTTCTGTGTGACGTGTGCTTTCTCTTCCTAAGTTGATACTTTTTGGACAAAATGGGGAGATATGTACATACTCCACAGAGACAGGCCCCTATGCAGGGACCGCTATATATGTCTCTTTCCCTGGGCAGAAGGTCAAGCTAGATGTGACCCAGAACATGTAGTGCCCTTATTGATTGATTGATTGATTGATTGATTGATTGATTGATTGTTAAATAGAATACTGGGTGGAGGCGATGAAACAGGGCAAAACAATGGTGGGGCGGGGAACGTGTGAGCTTTGTCCCTACTGCAATTATAATCTTGATCACTCCCCCTTTCATGATAGTCAGTGGAGGAAAAGCTTCCTTTCACAGTCAACAGAAAGCTTTTTTTTTTCAATTAAAACAGCACACAGGGAGTGGATCAGAATTGCGGATGGGTCAAAGTCCTAAAGCTTCCCTATCCCTGCCACAGTTTTGCTCTGGTTTCAGCCCCCTGGCATGAAAAAAAAGAAAAGGGCAGATTGCACATTCTAGATCACCTTCAGTTTGTGCACCCCTAGCTAACTCCTAGTTAAAATGTAGCTGACTTCACCTTTTAGGAATATAGCTTCAGGGATCCAGGAAACTAAGCTCAGCAAATAGGAAGTAACTAGCACTCCCCCCTCCAATAAGTCATTCATTCCCCCTCCCAACTGAAGAGCACAAGTGACACCTATTTCTAATCAATGGTCCAAGCACCTTGGCCTTGCAAATATCAACAACTTGGTTACATCAGTGCTTCACGTAACATACCAGTCATGGTCAAATAGTGAGTTTCTTCCCTGGCAACAAGGTCTAGCAAGGTCACAGCAGTCTGAAAACCTCAATGGCTGTTCTCAGGGGTTTGATCCCTTTTCTCCCAGCAAGGAAGACTCAGGCTTTTTGTAAAAGAGGGATGCCAAAGCACCGCAAACAGAGACTCCAACTTCTCTTGCCCCCACAATTGCCCCAACCCATCCATGGCTGCCATGTACTCCAGAAGCTAACCTGCCCTCTGTGCCGTCCCTTGTGGCTGCTATTTACTGTATTAAGCACAAGCTCAAAACAGCCCTCCAAAAAGCTTAACACCATGTGTCCTTTATTTTTAGTCTCCAAGGATTTAAGACTTGATCCCTATTCTGGCCTAACCCAGGCTCTTTGCACAGTGTGAAAATAGAGTTCTGTGGCAGAGCTTCAGTGCCTGCTCTTTGCTCCTTCTGACTCTGTTCGGAGGTTTCCATGGTCTTCTTGAGGCAGATCTTTTGGCACATAAATCATTTGGCAGGGTCTTGTCTTGAATGTGGATAATCTGTCCAAGTAATCGTCCCTCTACTGTGTCCCCAAGGCCATGGGGAAAGACAGAGTGGCAAATGCTACAGGGCACCATTCTGGCCGGCTCGCTCCCTCGAAAGCAGACCTTCCTTTGACTGTCGCTTGTGGGACTACTTCCTTTCCTTACTCCAGGCTCTGGCAATGTGTTCCATTTCTCTGTGAAGTTCTTTCAGGGCCTCAAGGATTTCACCCTTCAAATGCCCTCTTCTGGCCCTGACACAATTGTGAGGGCGCAATAAGGTAACATGCAGCCAGACACGCAAAGAGAACTGTAACATGAATAATGTCAAAGGAGAGCCAGGTTCCAAAGACTGTGACATGCTTCATGTGCCCAGCAAGTCACAGCCTATGCTGCCAGCATCTCCCTCTTGGCCTCTGCTGTTTTATGCAAATCAGAGAGAGAGAGAGAGAGAGAGATTTACCCTCCCTCTTTATTTCTCACCATGCTATTCAATCCAAGAATAAACACATCAGAAATCAACTGTATTTCTGAAGCCTGCTCTGTTTCCTCGGTAGAGGTGTGGGGACCAGAAGTGTATTTTGATGCACAGCCAGACCTCTTTATAAGTGATCCAGCTATACATAGTAAAATCAACTGCACTTAGAAGTAAGGCAATGAAAGCCAGCGTGATGCAGTAGAAAACATGTGAGCCTGCAGCGACACAGGTTCAAGTTATGCCCTGAAGCATCCCAGCTGGCCTTGGACCAGTTGCTGTCTCTCAACCTAGCCGAGCTCACAGGGATGTTGTGAAATGAAGTAGCCCTGTGAATGTCACTCTGAGCAATCAGAAGGAAAGGATACATCCTTCTCTTGAGGGAAAAAAAAAAAACTTCCGAAGCAAGAAAGATTATGCAGACACACTCTGCAGGAAGAGGGAGAGAGAAACCCACCTGGCAAGGCCAACCCCTCAGCCCTTAGTACTGCTTGCATTTCTAATGTCAATGTGCCATTGAGGGAGCCGCAGGTGGTCCAATGCAGGACCTTTACTTGCTCTAGGGCCTCCAGTAGCTTGGTGTCAGCAATGGAGATAGGCCTCAGGGCATGGAAGGAAAGTGACTGCCCAATCTTCTCCTCTGCCACATTATAGCATGCAGCCACACAAATGGAGACTGTGCTGCATGCTATAGAGGAGGGAGTGATGCCCTGCAGGAAGTAAGTAAATTACTTCCTGTAGGCTGCCCAATTACCAATGGGTCGCCTTGTACATATGCCATCCATGTTGCCTGTATGAGGACAGCCAGTGACCTTCTGGGAAGGGATTTCAGGGGAAATGTTCCAGGGGCAAGTTGCTGCCACTGGATCCACCCCTCTCCCATCATGCTCCGCAGTTCCTCCCCCAACATGCCCTGTTAGTCCCCTTGCCCATGGCCCAATCCCGCCAACAACTCCCCAGCATCACCTCTCCTCTCACCATTTGTGGCGGCAGACTGACAGCATGCAACCGCAGCCTGGCTTTTGCACCAGCATAAATAACAGAATCAGAATCACAGAGTTGGAAGGGGTCTACAAGGTCATCTAGTTCAACTCCTGTAGCAGGAAATCCACCTAGAGCATATCCAGCAGGTGCCTGTCAAGCCTCTGCTTGAAGGTCTCCAAAAAGGGAGAATCAACCACTTTCCTCACCTTGCTTTGTTGGAATGCTAGTTCTGGCAGCACAAGGCCTTGATAGGACGGGGCCCGAACTCCTTCAAACTCAGTTAATGCTATATACACATATATACATGCATATATACATATATACATGCATCACATGTGTCGGGTCTGCACCATGAATTTGCATATGCAACTTCATATATACCATATGTACTCCTGCCTACAACACAAATTAATTAGGCCGGCTGAAAGGAGAACCGTATGCATTGGTTCGTTCACAAAATATTCAAATGGTAGTGGTGGTGAATCAATTTGAAACTTCCAAGCAGGCTGGTTAAAATAAATTAAATAAACAGCCCACGGCTGCTTGATATGTAATGCGCTTTTTAAAGACTCTGGCTGAAATCCTACTGAAAGACTTCTTGCCAGGCTGAGTTACAAGTTTAAAAAAAGCACACGAAACATATTTCAACAAACTCCCCATTTAACTGCCACAAACTTTCCCGGCCTTAGTTATTACGGAGATATTTATGTACCAACAGAAAACCTTCCCTTTTATGAAACTTGAGCTGATTCACTCATTCCTTCATTCATTCAGTGATAACATTCCTGGCCTTGAGAGATGCTGTTTGCCTTTTGTTGCAAAGGTAACTCCAATGTCTTCAAGATAAGATTACGCACTAGTCGAAGTTCTTGTCTTATTTGTGTCTTATTTCCATTACGCACGTTTCAGATCATCAATGCTATGGCAACCCTGACCAGCAGACAGAGAAGACTACAAAAGAAGGCTTCACAGGCCTTCACTTAGACTCAGAATTCACAGACTAGGATTCAAAAGATAAGATCATGGTTTTCTGCTAATTGCTAATTGAAACTTTTTCAGCTGGATCTTCCGACCACAGCCCAGTAGAGGTTCTGTCTCTCTCCATGCCCAGGAGCCAGGACTGACAGTGCCACTGCCCCCAGTAATTGTGGTGACATGATGACATTACCCCAATTACTTCCGGCTGGCCACCCCTTTATATATTTTTTTTCTCACAGTGGCTGCTGCCGCTCTGGAAAGAGATGCGCTCTGAAAGTCTGCTCCTTTAAAAAAATTTTTTAATTCAAAAGTGGTCAAAGCTGGCATAGCTGCCACCTTCTGCCACTTTGGAAAGTAGCCGCCCACCTCTTCTCCCACCACTTCTTTAAAAAGGAGGAGGACAGGCAACCCCTGGAGCAGCAGGGATTGGCTCCAAGTGTGGTCACAGTCACAGCCACCCTCCGAGCATTTCTGCACCTCTTGTCTGGGGGCTGCCTTCCTTCTTTGCTTTCTCTTTGAGAGGAGAAGGAGAGGGTAGGGAAAGGCCTTTCCTTGCTGCTCCAAGAGTGAAAGGGGCGTGAAATCATACAAAATGTGGGGCAAACCCTTTCAGTTTCTGAACCATTATTTGTTGAATCCAAATTGGCGCACACAATCCTTTTCCAGGTGATCTTCAGCTTATCTGAATATAAGGGTGAGGTAAAAAAAGCTGCAAATTCCTTTAAACAACTCTTGAACGTATAGTTTCCATCCTTTGCACTTCTCCCCCAGAAACTGAGCTGTATTCTTGGACGTGCAGCATCTTAGATATTTAGCATGACTAGGGTGCAATCCTATCCTATAGGGCACATTCTAGCACCTGGGTAAGGGCAATGCAGCTCTGAGGTAAAGGAACAATCATTCCCTTACCTTGAGGAGGTACCTCTGTGGCCACTGCTCCATTGCAGAATGCAGAACATGCCCCAATGGCACAGCTATGTCAATGCTGGAAAGTTGGTTAGGATGGGGCCTGAAACTGAAATTCTATGTACATTGATGTGGAAGTAAACCCCAAGTAAGCCCCATTGAAGTCAATGAATTGTACTTCTAGGTAGGTGCATTGGATTGCACTGTTAATTCCTTAAAAAGCATATTTAATTGCTTCTACCATTTTACCAAGAACACTCATCCACACAAGAAGGTGATGATTAGCATAAAAAATATGATTGCCTAAAGCTTCAGTGCCTGCCTGCCTTCCTAGGAATCCAAGGTTTTATTAACAAATGCACTTGTAGCAAGATGTTAACACTCAGAATTATTTGGAGCTTTGCTGACCAAATGCAAAGGAGGAAAGGATTTTACCTAGCTGTTTAGGAGAGAGAATTTTGACCATGCCGCTTTTCTTCCTACTGCATGAGTAAGTTGCATATGCCCACATTCCTTCTTTTACACCATCCTTAAAGGCAAGGGACCCTGTGCATTTCTGGTTCCAATCACCCTAACAATGATGACTTCATATGGACAGTACAATCCTCAGGGCGCAATCCTAACCTGTGCTAGTACAGGAAGGCCAGCTGGCCTGTGCTGTGTCCAATGCAGGTTAGGAGCAGGCTGGAGTCTCCACAGTGCAAGAGCGCATCATCCCCTTCCCCCAGGGTAAGCACCAGCCACCCAGATAGCCCGGCCTGGATAACCCAGACCTGCAAGTCTGAGCATGCCACGTGGTCCATGCAACCGGGGGACTAGGGTATGGATGCATCCAGGCTCCACCACTCCCTGGTCCTCCTCACCTGCTGGAACTCCCTCCTCCCCCCCCTGTCCCACCCACTGACCGCCTTCCCCCACCCAGAAAAGTCCCTGTGATGGCCAAACTTGGCCAACACAGGGGCAACTTACTGGCAGCTTGCTCCTGCACAACTGTGTCAACACAGCTGCCTGCGTCAACAAAGTACGCCTTGTGTTGGTGCACATACGCTTTACAGCACATGCACACAGAGGCAGATCTAAGGGAGGGCAAAGCTCTAAGTTTTGCAAGAAGCCTTACCTTGCAGTGGAAATCACTCCTCTCCTGCACCGTTTTAGCCAATCCTCACAGGGAAAAGCAACATCTTGGTGTTGCTTACTGGCTACAGCAGCAAGGGAGAGGAGGGATTTACATGACAGGGTAAGGCTTCTTGCAACACTTAGAGCTTTGCCCTCCCCGTAGATCCGCCTCTGCATGCACAACAGCACTTGTTGGCTTGCGTCCGTCAAAGCGGGAGTTTGGACTGCCCTGCAAATGTGACAAATCTACCAAGTCTCTCCCAGATATGAAAGACTTAAGAGGGTGATTTCCAAAGTAAGGTGAGCCCTTGCTAAACCCATCATGGAATTTGTAAGCCTTCAAAGGACAATGGAGGGGGAGAGCTACTTTCTATGTCAACCAATGCAATACATTTTTTTTGTCATGCTGGGGACCGAGGCAATGAGAAAATAATTACTTCATCTTCTGCAAAATGATATGAGGGACTTTTGTTAAGAACATAAATATACCTTCCCCAAAGGAAGGGTTTTTACTTGGGCATAATTTGACATAATTGTCAACCCCAGGTTCTCAACTGCCTTGGATCTGGCTGCTAATAAGACAGCTTGGCTGAAAAACCATCAAAGGAGGTTTCCTTTGAACTAATGTTTATTGCATTTGCCCTTTTGGTTTCTGAGCCTGCAGGGCTTTCTGTAGTCTGAAGCCTTTTTTTCATTTTCAAGATTCCCAAATACTATCCTGAATATTGCTACCTAAGTGGATCAGAGTAAAAGTGAGAGATGACCCACACGGGTAGATGTATTTTGTTTTAAACACACATGCTCTACATTAAATTCCCAACATATGCAGAAAAGTATCGCAAAAGTACCGTAAAACACGCTTCTGGTGCAGAGCTGACACAAGCAGTTGCAGTGGCCTTGCAGCGCCAACACAATGCCCAGGTACACTGGTCCCACGCCAGTTGAGTTTGGCTGGCGCGGGGTCATTTCAGGGTATGGGAAAGCGGGAGGGACGACAGAACAGGGTGGGCGTGGTGTGCCAGCACTATCCCCAACCCATGTGGCCCCAATTCAGTGCCAGTTATATAGATCCAAGTAGCCCATAGGGGTGGCTGGTGTGTACCCCGGGGCAAGGGGACGAACATACCCTTGTCCCATGGAGGCTCCAGCCTGCTCCCAACCTGCACTGGATACAGTGCAGGCCAGCTGGTCTGCCTGTTCCAGAGCAGGTTAGGATTGTGCCCTGAGCATGACAGAGGGGAGGTGTAAAAAGCTGTGGGCTTCAGGATGCCTGACAGACTCCTGACAGAGCTCATTCTGACATCCAGGGAAGGTTTGGTTTGCACAAATAGGAGAAGATGGAAAGATGGTCAGTAGTCCATTATGTTACACAAAGTCTTCTAAGCATTTGCTGCTCTTTTTATTGCAATGGCCTGTATAATGGCATATGTATAATTTGTATATCAGGGGATGATATATGCCTCTCTCTCTCTCTCTCTCTCTCTCTCTCTCTCTCTCTCTCTCTCTCTGTGTGTGTGTGTGTGTGTGTGTGTGTGTGTGTGTATAAAAGCTCATCGCATCTGACATATCAAAACTTCACATCAATCTGATTATACTTAGGAAGCTGACTGTTGTGAGTCCTCAGCTACTGAGCTGCGGGCCTGAATAAATACTTTCCCAAACAGTTTGATGCTTGAATCTGTTTTTGTTTCCTGGATTAAAAACATAGGCACATTTTGCTCTTACATGTGACAGTTACAGAGAAACAGTGCTTAAACTGAGAAATTTTTAT
>JAJKFI010000035.1:10138233-10167142 GCA_029204185.1 Lerista edwardsae | reverse complement strand
TATTATTATTATTATTATTATTATTATTATTATTATTATTATTATTAATTTGATTTTTACCCCACCTTTATGCCCGGAGGCACTCAAGGCGGCATTACAATATAAAAAAATACAATATAAAATTAACATTAAAAAACAATTAAAAACAATGTTTAAAACAATACAACAAAATTAAAAGAACAGATACAATTTAAAAAACAACATGTCCAGTGGATCATAAAATTATAAAAATACACAAACCAGCCAGCCAGCCAGCCTGTCAACAGTTAAAAGCTGTTAACTGTTGACTAGTGGCATTCTTAGAGTGGTATCAGTGTTGTAGTCAGATTTTGGCAAAAGTGTGTTCAGAAACACATTTGGAGAGTTGTCTGAGCAAAGCCTCTGAGAATTCTGAGGCAAATTTTTTAAGCCAGAACCATGTCATATTTCAGCAGTGGGTATTTTTTTTCCTATCTCTGCCTCCCACATACAGTACTTGGCTGCATGTCCAACTGAATGCCATTTTAACAGACCATTTATTGGGAGGGGTCTGCTGGAATTTTATCATCAGATATTTATGTTTTAGCATCTGTTTTTAGGTTTTAAATTTATGCTTACTGTGGTTTTAAGTAGTTTGATTTTATGTATGTTATGTTATGTTATATTATATAGGTATACTATAAAGCAGTGGTTCTGAAACTGTGGGCCTGGACCCACCAGTGGGTTGCGAGCCAATTTCAGGTGGGTCCTGAAACAGCTCGAGCAGCCATATTGAAAATATGGGAAGATGGAAAGGGAGAGGTCTGTGTGGTTGTTTCACTTGTAACAAGGATGTAAATGGGCTTTCTGATTCATTTTGCTATTGGAACATGGCTGAGAATAACCCAATTTATTGCTGCCTCCTCAGGAAAGCAGCAGGCTCCAGTGCAAAGAGTCCACTGGGCTATGGTGTAAAACTCATAGCTGTATGGGTAAGGTGATGTGCAATTAAATAGGATTACCAGATACAAACTGGGACAGTGTGCCTATACCTTTAACCATTGTATAGAAGAGGGAATTTGGGAAGATGCAGCTTTTGAAACCCTTCCATGATGAGCTGCACCTGCCCAAATTCCCTCTTCTATACAATGGTTAAAGGTATGGGCATTCTGTCCCAGTTTGCACCTGGTAACCCTACAATTAAACCAAATGCAGATAATTATATGTATTTTAGCTGTAATCACAAATCCGAAGAAACTGCATAGCTGACATTGCATGATCGCCCTCACATGTGTGCATATCCCAAACATGCAATGCTGGCAAGCTGGAAGGCATACAATTCATGGCAATAAAGGATAGGTCTCATCCTTCTCTAGTGCCAAGTCTAGTGCTACAATTTGGTTACCAGACTGGCATTCCAAGAAGTCTCATTCTGTGTGGATGAAGAGACTGTAAGAAAAGAAAAACAGACAGTAAGGAGTTTGTGAACCATTTTGTGGTATATGCCTCTGGGGTCTGATTTGTATGCTAATTAAAAACCAAGTAGATGTTCACGCTTCAGTAAACAAGTTTTAAACAACAGAGACAGAAATAAGAAAAAGGATAGTAGTTTGCTAACTGTGAACAATCTAAATCAATTCCATATCAAGCAGGATCTTCCGATATATTTTCCCCAGTGAAGCTGCTGGAACAGATACACCATGGCATAATCAGGTTCAAATGGAAGTTTCTAATCTAGACGATCACCACCAAATGAGGAAAAGAGATTTTCATTTTAATACCCAAGAACAAATTTAAACATGATTTTTTTTTCCTGCTTGGTAAACTGTTCATTGGAGAAATCTTCCAGCTTTGCCATGGGAAAAATAACAGATACTAAATAAAAAATATATAATACATGTCACAGAATACATGTCACAGTTGCACCAGCACTGGAAAGTTGGATAGGATTGGGCTTTAAATGCTTTTAAACATTTGGTGAAGATCCATTCATTTTTTTTCTATCCTTTGGTTTATGTCTGCAGACCTATAATGTGTTTATATTTGTTTGCCTTAATTTGGTATTTTGAAGATGACATGACTAAGCCTAGTTTAGAGGTTTGATCTATTGTTCTGTCCTTGTAAGCAGCCCTGCTGCCCCCACACCCCCCACCCAAGGCAGGAAGAGTATCAGTCTTTACTTAAATAGACCGGACTTGGATTATTCAGGTTCAAAGTCCTGCTCAGCCATGAAGCGTCCTGGGTGACCTTGGGCTACTCAGTATCTCTCAGCCTCATCTACCTCACAAGGCTGTTGTGAGGACAAAAGGAAGAGGAGGTTCTATGTATAACACCCTGAGCTGCTGGGAGGAAAGCCAATGTGAAAAATATTTTTTAAAAGCCTAGTTTATAGGTTTGATATATTGTTCTATCTTTGTTGTAACCAGATGAAATTCCACATCCAACGGTATATAGCATGATGGCATTATTCCTTAAAACCGCTATTTTGAAAATCGCGGTTTGTTTAAAAGAAGTTTTATTTTTGGTTTTTACCTTTTTGGCCATAACTTTTGACAGAACAGAGATATTACACTCTGGTTTATTAATTGAATTCCAGGTGGAATTGTGCATCCAATGGTATACAGCATGATGATATTATTCATTAAAACCGTGATTTTCAGAATTTGGGGTTCAGTGGTGACACCAGTAGTGAAATTCAGGGGGTTCGCCGAGGTTCTATAGAACCGGTTGTTAAATGGCCAGACCCTGGCCACTCGCTTACCTCGGCTGGCTTCAGGGTTTTTTTTGGCTCCGGCTATGACGTCATAGAAATGGTTGTTAATTTATTTGAATCCCACCACTGGGTGACACCCCCCCCGAAGATGGCACCTGGGGTGCTGCACCCCCACCCCATAGGTAACTACGCCACTGGAGCCATGTGAGATCTTTCCATCCAGGCTGACACTCTGTAGTCAGAGCAAAGCATAGAGGGAACGTTTTATCTTGTTTCATAGTCCGACATTTTTATCTTGAATTGGAATAGACGATACCTCGCCCTGAGCTACCGGCTGAAATTAATGTGTCAGGCAGAATGACCAAATATTGTTGTTGTTGTTTATCCTTGTGTGGGAAGAGAGATAATTGCTTGCATTTCAAACAATTATGGAGACACTTTGAGAAAAGAAAAAAGCCCACACACACAGTGATCGAGATAATAAGAACAATGTGGGTGAAACCCAGTAGCAAAGCAGTTGGGAGGTTGATTGTCATGAAGAAAGTAGAAATCGAAAGTGAGTGTTCACCAATGAAACATTATTGACCTTTACATAACATCATGGTATTGCCTGTATTATTTCTGAAAACAAACATGCAACTTTATTATGGCCGCACAGTTAGACAATAGGTAACCAGGTTCTATGTATGTTTATCTGGATATACTCCAAATTGTTCAATGGCAGCTACTTTCAAGTAATTGTGCATAGGGTTGAAGCTTAAAGGCAGAAATCCCAACCCTACTCACTTCTAAGCATGACCTATTGACATTCATGGGGCTTAATTCTGAATAAACCCAGGTAGGCCCAGGTAGGCTGCTAATCCCATTGACAGCAGTGGGATTTAAAACATCCTAGGGCTGCAGTCTTACCTGAAGGTATGTTTCATTGAAGTAAATGGAATTTACTTTGAGTAAACAGGCACAAGCTCCAGCTATTAACTGTGCACAGAACTGGCAGTCCTACAGTAACAGTAGTAATATGTTGGTGTACATGTGTGTGTGTACAATGCATAAAAAGCACCTGAGAGCATTCAAAATGCTTTACATTATCTCATTTTGTTTTACTTCATAACAGTAAATAGTCCAGCAAAGTTAGTCAGTATTATTCTTCCTAAATTGCAAATATAAGGCCAAAAGATCGTGTTTTACTTAAGAACACGTGAGTTCATGGCTCAGAAAGGATTTGAACCCAGGACTTTTGGTTCAGAGCTCTCTCTCTCTCTCTCTCTCTCACACACACACACACACACACACACACACACAGAGAGAGAGAGAGAGAGAGAGAGAGAGAGAGAGAGAGAGAGAGAGAGAGAGAGAGAGAGAGCCCTGCAATCCTAGGCAAACAGCATTATCCTACCATGAGACTGTTGTTTGTAATTTACTCTACAACAGTGGTTCTCAAACTGTGGGTCACAACCCAATTTTTGGTGTGTTGTGAAACTGACAAGGAAGAACAGGCTATGTGCTTTAACGGTTAAACAAGCTACTATTAGAGCCCTGCTGCCCAATCATCATTACGGCCACACCCCTTAGCATTCATAAATCAGGCAGCAACCCTTAGGGTTTAGGGCTACAGCAGCCTTTAGGACATGCCACCAGTATGGTCCTGGTGCGATGAATGTAGAACTCAACAAATGCTCCAAAAGGTGGTTCCTCCCCCTATCATTGTAGTAAAAAAAGATAAAAACAGAGGTCTGATCATGTGAAACACTTTTTTTAAGGCTCATAAAGCTAGATGGGTCCCAACAGAGCGTCATTTTAACAAGTGGCTCCCAGTGCTAAAACATTTGGGAACCACAGCTCTACAACAATCTTGTGGCAGCTGATGGAACTACTTTGCCACGATTGTTTGAAAAGAAAAATCAAGTCGCTGTCAAGGATTATGGCAAAATGAATTTGGAAGGGGTTCCAGCTCTTGTGGAACGTATGCCGTATCAGTTGCCCTGCCTGCCTCAATTTGCAAGGGCAGTTAAAAGGATGAATAGGTTGGCTGGCCTCTTTCGCCTAAGTGCAAAATAGAATGTAAGCCCAAAGAAACGATGACTGAACATGAAGTTTCAGAATTATCACACACCCGAGAAAGAGGAATAAAAGCCAAAATTACAGCTACAGCCTGGCCTTGAGCCAGCCTGGAAAACCAGCCAATTTTCTGGCGTATTTCTGCCTTCTGGTTACAATGCAAATGGCACAAGTTGACCTCAAATTGTTCATGTTTCAACAGCTCTGAAAATCTACTTTAAAATGTGATGTTGTACACCGGCGTGTTATGTAGCATAATGTGCCGTGATGTGACCAGCTCAGTCATATGGGACATATCACAGCAGGAGCAGTCGGCCAAGGAAGCCGTTTTCCATTAGAGGCAGTGTGAGCGTCAAAGCATCTCCTTTTTAATGTGGATTTAACAATGGAGTGTCCAAGGCAGAACACTTGACTTTCCATAGTCACAAAAATTCACATTTGGATGTGGTGTGGCTTGAGCGAAACAGTTTCCGACTAGCATCTACAAGGGATTTGAACAGCCTTGAGAGCAGCGCACGGACGCCTTCCTTTTTGGCTTGATGGGAAGGACTTCCACTGAGAAATCAGAAAACAATAATCTGCAGTTGACCTCCCCCTGCACAGGCACTACTGCGCACAGATAGCTGCAGTCATGCTGCTTCCATGTAACCCACTCCCCTGCAATTGGGGGTGGTCACATAAATGATAGAACGTGGTGAACAAAGCCAATTGTACCGGAATTTTCTGGGATTTTTAAAATAGATCACAGCATCGTAATCGCTTCCTTCTAGTTCAGCCATTTTCAACTGGTACGTCGTGGCATCATGGTGTGCCGAGACAGGTCTACAGGTGTGCCATGGGAATGTGGAGCTCAGCATTGGAAAATCATTAAAAATTATTCCAGGGATAGGCTTTTTTTTTTTTTTACTACAGACAGTTGTCCAAGGGAGGCGGCAGGAGGGCAGGAAGGAGGCGGGGAGGGCAAAACAGGGGGGGGGGTGGAACTGTCAGAGGTGTCCTCCACCAGACCTTCTGGTGTTGGACTTCAATGCCTGATATAGGGTTCCTCAAGTCTGCGCTCGTGATTTAGCAGGTACAGACTCAAGAAGCCTCACTGAGCAGGCTGGGGCTATACTCAGGGTGATGAATGTCCCCCCAAAAGCCCTCCATCCTGCTCAGATCCAGCACAGGATCCAGCAGTACGCAGGCAGAGCCGCCACACCTGTGCCGGACAGTTTGTTTGGTCATGCCCATGAGCACACGAGATCCCCCTTCCCTGCTGAGGGAGGAGAGAGAAGGGAGAGCAGAGGGCGGGGCTGGAGGGAATTTAAGGGGCCCACGCTCTGCTCTCCCCATCTTGCATGCTCAATCACATGCTGTGCTCTGACACCTGCCCACCCGCCCATTCTTAGTTTTGGCTGGTCCCCTGTTGGGCTGGGTAGGAATTTTTCTGTTCACCTGATTGGCCATTGGTGGATAGTTTTTTTTTCACCTTCCCCAGACTGTTGGCCCAGTTGGTTCCTTTTCTTGATCTCATTATTATCTCGGTCACTTTCTTTGGCAGGTAGTGCAGGTTTGAAGGCAGAAGCAGGCCCCCTTCGGTGCGCACCTCGAGATCAGCAAGGACAGGGTAACCAACCTCCACTCCTCAATGGCCCAGCAGCGTGAGGGAAGGGACGGGTTGTCCCATGCCTGGATTGCAGGGGCTGCCTCAAAGGCTCAGTGGCAGCCTGGCTGCCTTAGCCCCCTTGCGGGGTTGAACGAGATAAGCTTGGAGTCAGGGAGATGGCTTGAAGTCAGGTGTTTAACCCCGACACCAGTCAGGGGCCGGATGTGTCGGGTGCCCCTTGTATGTCCTGGCCTCCACACTATGCTTGCATTGTGGCAGTGAGAAGCTGCAAGAGTGCAGATCTCAAGTTTTTTATTTTTCCTGCTTTGGCCCCATCTCCCAACTTGGTGGCTCAAGTGCTCTTTAGGGAGGTGCACGAACAAAGTGCTCTTTAGGGAACAAGTGCTCTTTAGGGAGGTCCACTTCCTTCTTGTCCCTGATGCCAGAATTGGGCATGAACCACAGAGAAGTCCGACCTGCTCCTTCCCACCCACCACACTGCAACAGAGATGCCCATCACACCAGACTGATCTTAAACTGGTAGCATAGATTAAGCATATTTCCGATGAATTTCAAATAACGAGGCACCATCATTTTTATTCTGTTGATTTGCATTATTACTTTTTAAAGTGTAATTGCACATTGTTTTATAAATGAAGATTAATTCAAAATCTATTAAAAACATGTTGTTTTTAGGCATGTTTTCATGCATTTAAGAACTCTACCTTCGCAGACAAGAGGAAATCTGAATTTAACAACATTAGGGAAAAGACATGATTGAGGGCTAAACAACAGAAACTCATTTTTTAAAATATAGAAATGTTGCTGGGGATATTCAACTTATTTTTCTATTGTTCAGTCAAGTGTTTCTTGCCTTCCCACTGAGCACATCGTGTTCAATCCTCAATGCAAATAGATTCAGTTCCAATTCATTTCATCCTCGTGTTTTACTTATTTGTATCCTGCAGAGCCTTTCTTCCAAAGCCAGATATTGGTTCCCCGTACTTCATTGCTTTTTAGTTTTTCATTTCTTCATTTGCCTGCTGCAGAGGTGAATGAGACAATCTATCTGTCAATAAAGGAGATTTGAATAAAATGGTATTTATTTGGAATGGTAATGGTAAGACACTATTAAAGCTGCATTTTAAAAAAACACCTTGTGTGGGTGACACTGATTAGTTTTAACCTTTTGAAGTGGCCATATCGGTCATGACTGATTTTATTATTTAAACAATCCCCAAATGCATCCTTTTTATATTCATCTATTTTCTTTATATAAACTGCCATTAATTGACTTTGGAGTGCATTATACCCAGGATTCTCTTAAAGGCTGGTGAAACTAACCCAAAACAACTGGATGAAAAGCCAGCAGATGGGAATCCTTTCATTGTGCATTAACCTGGTTCAGATGTTGACCAGAGTCTTGAGTGATGGAATGGATGCCCCTTTCTCTACACCACGCAGCTAACATGACACATGACAGGGGCACTCCACACAGATATGTGTTGAATTAAGTTCTTAGTTTGTGGACCCACCCCTCTTATGAGGGACATACGTTGCATGAATAAGTTGCATGAATCTGCAGGAGCATCTGCCCGTGTGCCTTTGTGATTCCCCACACAAATCATGTGTGACGTGATTTGCATGATTGGGGGGCAGCATGTTACCTGTCATTACCACATTGAGGGCCCGATCCATGCTGGCCCTTGTGCTGTAGGAATTCCTTTTCATTTCTGGGAGGCTGTTGTACATTTTAGCGTTGTGCATTTCTGGGAGGCTGCCACAAATGGCAAAAGGTGTCACATGTGGCAGTGAGTCTCAGAGGGTCAGCCAGTGCTGGTAAGTTGGCAGTGGGGGCAGGGACAGGGAAGGCAGGGGGAGCTGGGGGGCAAGGAGGGGGAGGGAGGGGTGGATCATAGCAGTGTCCTTGTGCATCAGGATCCTATTCCCTCTTTTCCAAACCACCCTGTCCCTTTTCTTTCCTTGGACGTACGTCACCCATTTTCTTTCTTTGGACTTATGTCAGCTGGGCCTGGGTCTAAGGAGACCTATAGGCATAGGGAGTCCTACACAGAAGTAAGTAGAAAATATTTAGCATACCTCTGGCAGGCCTCTGAATGTTCCTCCACCATGTGCACTCTGTCAGAGTGGCTGCATCATCAGTATTGGTAGGGGATAGGACGGTAAGACTTTATTTTCCTGGGCTCCAAGATCACCGCAGATGGTGACTGCAGCCATGAAATTAAAAGACGTTTACTTCTTGGGAAGAAAGCTATGGTGAACCTAGATAACTTAATCAAAAGCCGAGACATCACCCTGCCAACAAAGGTTCGCATAGTCAAAGCGATGGTTTTCCCAGTAGCCATGTATGGCTGTGAGAGCTGGACCATAAGAAAGGCAGAGCGTCGAAGAATCGATGCTTTTGAATTATGGTGTTGGGGAAGACTCTTGAGAGTCCCCTGGACTGCAAAGAGATCCAATCGGTCAATTCTCCAGGAAGTCAAGCCTGATTGCTCCCTGGAAGGACAAATGCTGAAGCTGAAGCTCCAATACTTTGGCCACCTGATGAGAAGAGAGGACTCTTTAGAAAAGACCCTCATGCTGGGAAAGATTGAAGGCAAAAGGAGAAGGGGGTGACAGAGGATGAGATGGTTAGATAGTGTCACCGAAGCAATGAATATGAAATTGGACGAACTCAGGAAGCTAGTGGAGGACAGGGAGGCCTGGCGTGCTGTGGTCCATGGGGTCGCGAAGAGTCGGACACGACTTAGCGACTGAACAACAACAAAAACAGGACGGTAAGAGATACTGGCCTGGTAAATGGGGAACTTGAGATTTAGGTTTAGGTAACAGGGTGCTAGAGATGCTTTCAAGGGAATACCCTTTTAGGAATCAGAAGTACTGTTACCCAGTTCCAAAGTAAGCCTTCATTTCTAGTTGATAAACATGCACAGTAGTAAGGTGACAACTTTTTTACAATGAAAAGGAGGACACAAATAAATTGAAGAAAAAAATATCGTAAATAAAAGAAATTTTATTCATTGCAACAATAATACACTATAATATGATAAATGCATAATAAAAACATTTGTAACATTTTATATTGTAATTATGCTTACATGCCAACAGGGTTGTATAAACTTGTAAATAAAATTATACATATTTGGAAATTATTAAATAGATAATGAATTACTAAAACGTGAATTGTGCTTACCTGTGTATGATTGAATATTCACTGAAAGAAAGAAATAATTACCGTGAGTCTACTGCGTGCATATGTGCCATGTCGTGTTTCGGTAATAAGTAAACAAAGCCACTTGCGCGCGGTGCTCTCTCTCAAGATCTCCCATGCGGAGCGCATGCATCTCATAATGGCGTCTCACCACACTGTACCAAGTGTAAATCACAGACTCATATGCCCTCTAATCAGTTCCTGATTCATGGCCCCTATCAGTCTGTGATTTTTTCAGCAGCGTGTGACCTTAAGCACAACAAGGCTCACAACCACTGCTACTAGTCTGGGCCCAAAGTTAAGAATACTTCCTCTTAACTTTAAAATTCCCCAGGCTAAACAAGTCCCAACTACAGGGACTATTTCCAATGAGTAACTTAAAATTTGGTAAGAGTGCCACTTTAGCCACTGAATCTTATCTGGTTCCAAAGACAACCAAAGCTTCTAGTAAAGGTTTGCAAGCTTTATCAGGTCTGATGATCTTCTTGGAGGATGATCTGGAGGAGTCTTGCACTTTGGAAGGTCTTGATGGTGGTTGTGCGGCCACACCCCTCAGGCTCAATCAATTAGCCTATCAGGGTAAAGGGGTCATCTCCTGTTTTCAGCACTAGCTACATGTAACCTTTCTGAATAGCTTGCATTCCTGACCCCAGCTATAACTTCACACCTTTTGCAAACAACCAATGAAATAAGCGCTCTCAATCCTGCTTGTGTTACAATTCTTTCAAAATAAAGTCAGACCAGGGCCTAGCTTTTTCTTGTTTGCTCTTTACACTGAGCCTTGATGAATCGTCATGTCAAATACAAATACGTCACATCACACGCAACGGATCGGATAGGCATCGATCGAATAGGGAGATTTACAGATTAGTCTTCAAATATCGAAAAGGAGGACATGTAGGAGGACACTTTTCAAGGGAGGACAGTCCTTACAAAAGGAGGACTGTCCTCCCTAAAGGAGGACGGTTGGTCACCTTAACAGTAGGCAACTCAAAGGAGATATGGCTACAGAGTGACGTAGAGGGCAGAGGAGATTTCTCCAATGGCATTAGGTTGAGGTTGCAAATTAATCACAACAAATAGGATTATTCTATCTCCCTAATCAAGTCAAACATTTTGCTGAAAGACATCATCTTAATACATATTTTGGTAAACCTAAGACACACTGAAATAATAAAGTCACAAGCCTACAAGGAAACCAGCCTAGGGCAACATTCCTTATGCCTAATAATTCTCATGTATGTCTATATGCATTTAAGGGCACAAGCCTAATTGGCTCTGGAACAGGCAAGTCAGCTGTTTGTCCCTTTACCCCAGGGTAGGCACCAGCCACCCCTATTGGGCTGCTCAGATCTGCACCTGCTGTATAGCAGGTGCAAGTCCGAGCACACTGTGCAGCCCAAATCAGGTCCACGTGGGCAGGGGATAGGGGTTTGGATATGGCCTAACGGGCTGCCCTGCCTGCCAGAACCATCCACCCGGTTCTCCCGCCCCGTTCCACCCTCCCTCTCACCTTCCCCCACCCAGAATAGCCCCTGGGCCATCCGAACTCCAGTGCTTGCAGAGCCGACACAACTGATGTACTTTACAGCATGTTCGTGACCAGTGCTTGGCCGACCAACTGTCTTGCAACAGCCAAAGGGGGGTGTTTGGATTGGGTTGCCCATGATTTATATCCCATCTTTCCCTCCAGTATAAGACATAGCTCAAGACCATCCATAGTAAAATCATTATCAACCAATGACTTAATTAACAATACAGCAATCACTCCCCCGACAACCCATTGTAGTGCAGCTTACTTCACCATCACATATCTTCATTGCACGTAGCAGAATCCTCATCTACCCATATGACTGATCATGTCTCCATATTTCCCTTTAAGATGGATTGTGAGCAGAACTAGTTCTCTTTTCCCCATATTTAGCCAATAATTTATTATCCACTTTGTTTCCATGGCCTTCATTGCTCCATGTTAGACAGTAGATCCATCTCAATTTAGGGCACTTCTACTTAAATCTAGATTTAGTGCCTTTCTTTTGACAAATGACTATGAAGTTAGAAGAATGTGGAAAGCTTCCCAGCAGAGTTCTGGAATTTGTTGTGACTGTAAACATGGTCGTTATTTCCTGGGCCAATGTTAATTTCATATAATGAAAGGCTTGAATTGTTTGTGATCTTTTCCTCCCTTCCCTCCTTTCAATGTTGTGGTTTTTGTTGCCCCTCTCCCAATACTCTGCTCTCCAAGTTAAAGCCGTAACATGTGATGGGACAACACCCTTCTCCTCTTGGTTGGGTTGGTAATTGGGTTCAGAAAATTGAAAATTGAAAAATAACTGGTTCATTTTGAGCCTGATTGTGCACCCAACTGGATGCTGCCTATCATGGTTCTGATGACATCATTGGAAGGGTGAAAGGGTTTCATCCCTTCTGTAACCTCTTCCCTATCAGAAGCTTCCTGAAAGTTACCTATATTTACATGTGATATATTTAAATATGTGTATATATGGGTCATGAGCGAATTATGCAACACTTCATTGTGCACATTGAAATTATTTTAAAATATGAAAGTGATGCAGCTTGGCTTGAGGCCTTTTTTCCTTACCTGGGGGCTGCATTAAAGCTGCCACAGGGCCCAATCTTATCCAACTTTCTGGTGCTGATGCAGCTGCAATGCAGCCCTGAGGTATGTGAACAAATTTCCCCTTATTTTGAAGATGCCTCCGTGATTGTCACGCCCACCACAGAATGCAGCACATACCCCATTGGGATGGCTACACCAAGGCTGGAAAGTTGGATAGGGTTGCACCCTCAGTCTCCTTAATCAACAGGCTCTAACACAAACAAAGTGAAGTATAACCCTGTTTCATATTTTCCTCCAGCAATAATTGAAGGTATTGCTGAGATGAATGTTCTTCAAATTCAATTTTTGCCATGAAAGTAGTGATTTTGGGGTGTTCCCCCAAAATGGTTTGGGGGAACCTGCCCCCAAACCATTAATCCTATTGTTTCATGGCTGTTTACAACTGTTTGCTGCAACTGTTTCCCTTTATAAGAACATAAGAAGAGCCCCACCGGATCAAGCCAAAGACCCAGCTTCCAGCTTCCAGTATCTCACAGTGGCCAACCAGATGCCTCTGGGAGCACTGAAGACAACATGAGAGTAACATCCTCTTGCCACTCCCTTGCACCTGGCATTCTGAGGTACCTATTTCTAAAACCAGGAAGTTTAAGAACCTGCTGCCGCCTCAGTGATCATTCTCCCCCTTCTGGTTTATTTCTCTGTGAGTTATCCCAGATAATCATGGACGCAGTGACACCAAGCCCCCCCCCCCCAAAAAAAGCCAGTTTGTAAGTGAAAAGAATACTTCCTCTACTGGTCGCATGGACAATCCTAGCCATTCAGATATCTCTTTTAAGAGCCAAATATCTCCAACATTCCAGTGCCTATACAGCTGTGCCAATGGGGCGTGCGCAGCATCCTGCAGTGGGGAGGAGGCCTCCTCAGTTAGAGAACCTTGATGTTGGGATTACATTGTGGCTACATTGGTGCTGGAAAGTTGGACAGGATTGGGCCCTCAGCCTGCAACTCTATTCACAGTCTTGGGAGAAGGCTGCATTGGCTACAATGGGATGTCGAAGTAGACATGCCTAAACTGTGCTATAAGAACCAAATTTTAAACTCTTTCTCAACAATCTGAAAAAAAATTACCCAATGGGGGTTCCCTTTTTGATTTTGATACAGCTTTTTGCAATACTGCCTCCTCCCATCCACCCATATTCCAGCTTGGCTCTAATTGGAGGTGACAAGAGCTAAACTCTTTTCCCTGCTCCACACATCTGCAAAGGGAAAGTCTCTCCTGCGTTCTGTGTTTATAGTCATCACTATCATTATTCTGCTTGCCTGTCCTAAATAATAAAGAAAAGGAAGGCCTGCCAGCCACAACACTATTATCCCAGTGGGAATTCCTTGCAAAGAAGATGGAAGATAAAGCTGTGATTTTTTTTTTAAGGCAAGAAATAAAAAGGATAAAACAATAAAAGGCTGCAGGAATTTTATTGAAAGTTTGTTCCCCCCCCCCGTATATTTAATACACTGTGAAGAAAATGCATTCTTGCTGAAGGACATTTCCTAGATCTGAAAATGAGAAATTAAATTGCTCCATGATATTTTGATCATTATCAGGTTGGAGACGGTTGCTAAGGTTTTATACTGAAATATCCATTTCCCACATAATCCCCTCTGTCCTTTCATCTCTCAGACAGATCTCTCCTTAGCCTTGTGGGCCCTTCCTTCATAAAAAAAGAAAGAAAGAAAGAAAAAGAGGAAAAGCATTTTGCATTTAGAGTTAAGCCTTAATGGAAGGTGTCATATTTTTCAGAGTTTTCAGGAACTTTATTTTTTTTCTTATGTAATTTTTTGACCCCCATTGGTAAATCCAGAAAAAAAAAATTTTTTTTTAACATCTATGCTAAGGTGTACTCAACATTTAACAGGATATGCTGAACTGGAGAAGAAATCTTGTTATGCATACCTATTAGGACTTACACTAATCCTATGGGATTGTTATGCATACTCGTCCCATAGGATTGGTCCCTTAGGATTGGTATACCTAAAGGTATACTGGCAAAAGGGTCCCATAGGATTGTTTAGTTGATCTAAATCAGGGGTTCTCAAACTACGGCCCGCGGGCCGGATCCGGCCCACCAAGGTCATTTGTCCGGCCCGCCGGTAATTCAGAGACAAAACGGAGTGCCTGGCTGCTTGCCCCTGCGCTGCAGCCACGGCACTCTTCAACATGGACGCTGCAGCTTTAAATCTCTCTCGCAGGCATGCAGAAATGTTGAAGCAGACTTGCGTGCGCAAGTGCGCTTTCGGAGGCTAGCTGGCGCGCTTTGGCAGACTCGTTGATTCATGAAGGTATTATTTACGTGGAGTAGCCATGACGTCCCATTCTTGAAGCCATGGGTGTAAGTTCAGATCCCGCCTCCCTCCTCCCAGCGTCCAATCAGCGAGCGCCTCGCGATTGGGCCACGCCCCCTTCCTTCCCTCAGTCCCCTCCACGGCCGCCGGTATGTTCAGTAATATAATTACGCGGAATTAAACCTTGGAATTGCATATTAACTCATAATATGGTTACCACTGATGTTTCTCCACGATCACACGTTGTTATTTTGGTAAGTTTTTACTTCAGGAGTAAACGATTCAGCCCTAAACATCATGCGAAAACCCATTGGAAATCATTGGAATCAGCATTGTTTTGGGTCAATTTACGTCACCGCTAACCCCGCCCCCTGGCTACAGTCTCTGTCCATGCAAATAACCAGGAGGGCCGGGGGTTGCGTTGATTGGGCTGGTATTTCCTTTGAGGGCTGCCTGCCCCTAGAAGTCGAGGTAGCCTTTTTGTGTGCCTGCGCATCTCTCTCTGTCTCTTGGACTTTGCTTGGGGAAGGAGGAGACCAAGAAAGAAATGTGTGAGTGCGGGGGGGGGGGCGGTTAGAAACGAAGGGAGGAAGGCACAGAAATCTCCAGCTTTAAAACTCTCTTGCAGGCGCGCGCAGGCGCACAGGCGTGATTACAGCAGCTGGCGCGATTTTGCAGGCGCGATTTTGAGGCTCGTTCCAAGGGGCTGGTATTTACCTGGAGGGCTGCCACTATAAGTCAAGGTATTGATGGAGTGAGTAGCAGCTTTCCCGCCTGAGTGGGTGGGGGTCTGTTAGGGGGGAGACACACTCGCGAAGGTAGGGGCTATTTGGGTTGTTCTGCTCTTCCTCAGCAGCTTCGGTCGAGTTGTGCTCTTCTGCTATTTTGGGGAGGGCAAATGAAAGGACGTTCCTCTGAGGAGGCGTCGGGTGAGGGACTGTGGGGAAGGAACTTCTCGGGCGGCAGGGAAGTAGTTCCTTCTCTCTCTCCCTTTTCTCCCCCCCTCTTTAGACCTTGTTCCTGTGACCTCGTTTGAGGCCGCGTGCAGTGAGATCTCGGCGCCTTCCCTTTTCCCTCCGCTAATCTCTGCTGTTTTGCGCCCTGAGCTGTATGTGCACAGTGGGCCACCCTCCCCACTCCATTCTCTTTTGCTGTGACCCTCTTCTCCTGCAGCTAATCTGTGGCGGGGGGGGAGGGGCAGCAGGAGCAAAAGCCGGTGGCTTTTGTTTCCCAGCCCGCGGTGTCTGAGTTCTGAACTCCTCCTCCCAGCCAAAGTTGTGAGAGCAACACAGGCAGATGCTCGTTCTCTGTGCTTTCGAGAGGTACTTGTTGGTGTGTTTTCTGTGTTGGACTGTTCTAGGCCAGGTGGAAGCGCAGAAGGTCTATAATACATTCTTTATGTCTTCTATCTTGATTTCAAGTTTAAAGATAAGTTTTATTAAAAAGCAACAGCAGCAGCACTTTTTCTCCATTTCTGATCTGCAGAAATGATCTTTTTTCTCCATTTCTGATTCATGCGATAAAAGCACCCTGTGTGTGTGTGTGTGTGTGTGTGAGAGAGAGAGAGAGAGAGATCCAACTGCAATCTGAATGTGTGTGGGGAGAAAGAGATCCAATCTAAATGTGTGTGTGTGTGTGTGTGTGTGTGTGTGTGTGAGAGAGAGAGAGAGAGAGAGAGAGAGAGAGATCCAACTGCAATCTGAATCCAACTTAAGAGAGAGAGAGAGATCTGAAACTAATTCAAGCACCCAAACCTGCTATCAAAAAGGTAAACTAGTTCTTATGGTCTTCCAGCCCCCTCCCAGGTCATCTCAGCCGCTGCTGAGATATGCGTACCTCCATATCTGCCATACAAATATATACATAAGATATGTGCAGTGTGCATAGGAATTTATTCATATTTTTTTCAAACTATAGTCCGGCCCCCCAACATGGATAGTGAACTGGCCCCCTGTTTAAAAAGTTTGAGGACCCCTGATCTAAATGATCAACTAAATAGCAACTTCCAAGTTACTATTTGTCTTACTGAGGTAAGATATTGAAACTGGTATATTTCCCCATACCGATTCCCCAGAGTAATCCCCATACCAATCCTATGGGACCATTGTGCTGGAATAGCACCAGTCATATCAACCAGTATACCAACAAGGGCCCTGCTGGTGCAGCAGCTTCTCTGCCAGTCAGTGCCACACAGCTTTCCAGTGCAGCAGCCAGAAAGCCTCATTCTGCCAGCAGCAAATCATAGATTGGCCACCAGAAAGGTTTTGCCAACAGAGGGTCAGGGATCAGGATGGAGCACGGCAGATATTGGGGTGGGGTAGGGGCAGATTGCAGCTGCAGGAGCACCTGCCATATCCTGAGCCCCTGCCCTAGGCCAGAAAAGCCCCCTGGCACAGATCTAGGGCAGTGATGGCGAACCTATGACACACGTATAAAAGGTGACACGCCACAATGTTCAGGGCGACACGCCAGAGTTCACCAACACCCGACAATAGCTGAGTTTGTTTTACTAGTATTTCATTTTTGTAATGATTTGGTGTTTCTTTATATAATGCATAGCGTCACGCATGATTGGGCTGATTTACTTTTTTAAAAAAATTAATATATAAATAATGGTTTCTCTTTTGTTTAGGAGTGACACCAGTGGTGTCATCTAAATGATTTAAGAACAGGTACTCACTTTTGATTGGCACGTGTCGGGACCCGCCCACCAGAAGTGACATCATAAGCCGGAAGTGAGGTCGTGGCGGGAAGTGACATGAAAAAAGCCCTTTTTGTCCTCACTCAGACAATTTTAAACTGACCCAACAGTTGCAACAGTATTCCACAGCACCCCCAGAACATGTTAAGGAGGCCTGGCATCATGTTAAAGTGACCCAACAGTTCCAAAACCCCAGAGCAGCTCATTTTTCAGTGGCAAGGCAAGGCAAGGCTCCGCTCGCTGCCTGCCTGCCTGCCTGGCTCTGAGAACGTGCAGGCAACTCAAACATGCAGGAAATTCAAACGTTGCAGGGGGCGGAATCGACGAGTGGGCGGGTGAATGGGCGGGGCCAGCCATAATCCTAGAAACCGGTACTTGCGTACCCCTGCGTACCCCCTGCATGACATCACTGAGTGACACACCAGCAGACATAGGCATTTTTGACACGGTGAGTCCAAAAGGTTCGCCATCACTGATCTAGGGTGTCCCGTTGGGGACCATACAGTAGTCAAGAAAGGGAAGGTAAGTATTTCACTTCTTACCTCACCTGACCAGATGGAGTGTTGGATGCAGTGGTTCAGATTACATCCTTTGAGTCTGTCATGTTTTTTCCCCATAATGCCCTGAACCGACACAGCATCCAGGTGTAAAGTCTTTCCCATATAAATACGTCACAACTGGTAAGTTCTGTGCAGGTACAAATGATGGAGAGAGGTAGTGAACATTGTTTAACATCCTCATGAGGATTGGGGGTTCCATGCACTAATTTCAGTTTAATTTCAGATTTAGAAGTTGCAGATAAAACGTGTACAATAACAATTTTGTGGTCCATCGTCCATTGCATTCATTGTATCTCCTACCTTCAATCAAGTATGGCAGAATGGGAGGTAACATCTCAAATTGTGGGTCCCCATTTTTTTTTACAATTGGTACATCCGTTCCTTAAAGTACTTTTTTTGTAGTTTGAGATTACTTGCTGAAATTGATTGCCATCTTTCACAAAAAGGCTTATTTTGTGTGTAAACTCTTGGGTGTATGTTTTAAGTGACATCAGAGGAATCTGAATGGCTGCAAATAGTCCACATATGTGAACCCCCAACTCACATAAAACACACGTTCGCCCAATCATGGCCAGACCTCAAGTTCAAGAGCTGCCTCTACTCCCAGAAGAAATTGAGTAAGCTTTGCCACATGTGTGGATTGGCAGTAAATTCATAGTAAAAGAGTAGAAGATTCCAAGGCTTCTCCCCTTTACCCTATTAATTGTTATTAGATTTTTGTTCCTCCTAACTCAGTGTGAATAATTAAACGGCTCAATCACATATGCTCATAAGAAGGGCTTCTGGACATCTTGATGGCCAGGCTCCATTCAATTATTTCTAGAGTGAGCGTCTTACATTGCCACTTTATCATCATCCTTCAAGGAAGATAACGAGCATTTTTACTTTCCTGAAGTATTTAACTTGTCAGCCTAGCATCATTACAACAGTTTTGAGGAGATCAATGGGAGCAAATTAATCTTACTGGTACAGTATAATAAGGTTCAAAGCAATTTGTGCCTTCAGAGGTTTCTCCAAATTATTCTTTTGATGTAATCGCTATTTAGGCCAGTGGCTTGAAGGGACTGATAAGGGAAAATGCCAAATTGTTCTCCCAGTAGCTTGCACTAAATATTCCTAAATAGAAACAGCTCACTAGGTCAACAAGTATGTTATATAGCTTGAATATGCAGATTCTTTTTTTTAAAGCAATAGAGCATTAAATATTACAATTAAAGTAAGCAAAGCTGAAAGGAATCGGTAGATACAAGAATCAGGCAAGGGAGCTCAGGTAGCAATGAAACAGATATATTATATCTGTTCTACTTGATGTGCAGTAACTTTTTAAAACCACCTGCTACTCTTTAAAGAGGGTACTCTTTACGGTGTACCCCAGTGGCCTGGGGCCGATACTTCTCCATTGTGCCATCTTAAAACATCACTCTTCTAAGTTTTCCAAACCAGGCTAAATGAAATGCCTTTCTTTTCATTTTGATGCCAATAGTAACGTCCAATGCACCATTTAATTTGGCACAACCATTTTTTTTATTTCAGGTCCACATTGAAATTTGATGCACGCACGCACGTGCACGCACACACACACACACACACACACACACACACACACACACACACACCATAAATGTAAAGTAATTTACATTCAGGACATGGATGTTAAGAATCAAATTATTTCATGCCACCACCATTGTGACATTCACAAAATATAATTAGCATTTGTAAATCACTATTGCAAGATTTGGCCCACCCTGTATCAGTTTTGACTATACTAGACTTTTTTGAGCCACTGTCCCCTTGGGGCCGTAAACTCAACTCCAGTGTCCTCTACCCTACCCTACGATAAGCATTATTTGTAGCAGCAGTTTGCATGACCCATTAAGAGAGTTAGTAAAATTCAAAACAGTAAGAATTAAATGTGCATGTATTCAAAATCCAATTAAAACTTTTTACTTTAATTTATTCAATTAAATTGATGAACTTGATCTAGTGATACCAGCTTTTTAAGTCTCATTCATTTAGTGAGAATCTTAGATATCACATTGAGCAGCTACTTCACAGTTCAGTAAATTCTAAACGCAATGGATGCCCTTGATGAAACGATATCAGTTTGCCACTGGCTAGTTTAATGTCATTGAGCAGGAGACTAAAATCACCACATTTTTTGCCCGATCCTGTCCCCGGCCAATGTTGGTCATCGACAGGCTGCCTGGGAGATGTCCATCACAAACGTACCATAAGACATGCCACAGTGGCCAAGAGATGGAAGGCGCTGATGGCCAGGAGTGGGTGTTGGGCCTCCACACTGATCAAATGACCACTGGGAGCCTGCAGCAATAAGTTCCCTGCCAAACGGTGACAAGGTATTTGGAGGCACAGGGAGGTGGGAATGGGGCAAAACTCTTCTAAATGAAAAACTATGCTATTTTCTTATAATTGCTGTATACATATCTCCAATAAAATTGTTAATGAAAAAGCAGCAGTTCCGCCTCTGAAATGAATAGGACTTTTCCAGTTAACAAATCACTAATATATCCATTTTGGAACCACTGGATTGTTTGGGGGCCCACTGGGAATGTCTCCTTAATTCATTGCCCAAACCAAATACACAATTGTATTCAGCAAGAAAAAAACACCCTTTTCAGCTGCATTTCAGCAAGAGGAAGAAAAACACTGGTGTTCAAGTACAGTAGTATCTTGTGAGAGCAGGTTCAACTGTGCATTTGGAAGTTCCCAGGGCTAGAGTGATGGGAATCCTTGGCAACCTACCATCTATGGTCCACCCTACCTATCTGGGTGGGTTCGGTGAGGGTCACTTTGTCAACATTACACAAGAGCTACATACATATAAGTGGTCTTAAGGATCAGCAGTAGAACCTTCTAAAGACCTTGGGCAGCCGCCCAAAAATGCTGACCCCTGACATTGGTTCTGGGCAAAAAAGCCTGTGGCAGCCCTTCCATACCAAGACTATGCCATGCCTGTCTTTGTGTTGCAGTTTGTGAGTTCGGATAATTCATGTGCAGATACCAGAGTAATAAAATGAAAGCCTGATCAACCCACTGAAGTACAGTGTGGACCTTTCATTACTGGGGTCCGGGAAGTCAAAATGGAAAGCTCTTTTTACCAGGTAAGGTGACCATTTGGGGTTTAGTCGCAGGCAGAATGATCAGATGTCATAACCACAAAGGAGGACGCAGCGCCCCAAAATGCTTAGGACAGACAAGTAAAATGTAGGATGTTACAAAATAAAAGCTAAAAACACTCGCATATATTTATTTTGGGTTTAAAGGGTCCTCCTTTAATGCAACCAAATGAATGAAGGCGCAAAGGACAAACATGCAAGCAAGTGATGTGGGCAGCCCCTCTTGATGCTGGCACCAGTGATGTCATTCAGGGGGAACGGACCAGAACGGGGGTTCCGGATCCTAACGGGCTCCGTGGCTGCTTCCGGGTTTTTTTTGTTTTGTTTTGTTTTCAGCATTTGAATTTGAACTCAAAAGTGAGTTCCTGTTCCTAAATCATTTGAATGACACCACTGGCTGGCACCCCCTGTCTGTCTTGAAATGTAGGACATTTTGAAATTTACCCAGAAGGTTGAAATGTAGGGCATGTCCTGGAAAAAGAGGACATCTGGTCACCCTGGCTGCAGGCATGGATCCTATAATGTTGAGAGAGCCACTCCATGTTTTCCTACCGTTTCCCCAAAAATAAGACCTAACTGGAAAATAAGCCCTAGCATGATTTTTCAGGATGCTCGTAATATAAGCCCTACCCCCCAAAATAAGCCCCAGTTAAGATCATCAGCCAGACAGATGCATTTACATAGTACGTTTGCAGAGGTGGAGGGAGGGTGTAGCGGGGATAAAATCATTGACAGCTGTGTTGCCAGTGCACTACGAGCAGGCTACATGGACAAGAAGTGCTCATTTAAGGAGAGCGTTATTGCTGGACAAGAGAGATTGGGGCCAACGGTTCTACAGGAAATGGAGTCACAAGAAATTCAGGCCGGAATTCGGGGATTGCAGAGTTATGACGATGTTCCAGAAGAAGATGACATGACTGTATTTGAATAAATGTAGATTGTTGTACATGAAAAAAATAAGACATCCCCTGAAAATAAGCCCCAATGCATCTTTTGGATCAAAAATTAATATAAGACCCGTCTTATTTTCGGGGTAATATCTATAGCATGCCAAGACCTGGAGGAGTCCAGCCCAGGTTTTATTTAGGACTCAGGCTCATTCCACAAAAGTTAGACCTTGGCTGACAGCAAGGAAAGATTCTGGTAAGCCTCACTCTAGCCTAAAAACTAGTTTTCACTCAAGTTGTTCAGTAAAATCAGACTTCCGCTACGAACATTTCTCTGGCTTTTCCTGAGAATCTGAGGGATCTTATACATTTCCGGGAAGGAACAACAAGAGCTGGGAGCCTAACAGCACTGTTTCTTTTGCTGAAAACTTTGTACTCTGCACTCTGAAAGGGTCATGCAAAATGGCGCAAAATGTGTGATGCAAATAGCTGAAATGTTTGCCGCTCCAGTGCGCATGTTATGGTCTTTGATTCTGCTCATTTTTTCACTGTCCCCTTTTGCTGCCAATGCTGCCTATAACTTCATTCTCTCTCAATAAAGATTTCTTTAATGAGGTAGGGCATGTTGAATGCAAAGTGGGGAAGATAACATTGTTTCTTAAATTGCAGGCCCTGTGCTCCAGCCCTTGTGAAATGTCCGCCCTTTGTAGGATGGTAATTCAAAGTCTTTGGAAGATCTTCCTCTAGAAGGGTCATGTGTGAGCTGTTTCAAAGTGAGCTAATTGAAATCTCTGGCCTCCCAAGTATTTGCTCCTTACCATTGTCTTAGATAAGCCAGGAGGCTTCAACCCTTCATCTGCATGCCTTGCTGAACTGCCTTTATCTCTTGCATTTTCCATTTTCAGTGTCATTAAGGCCTTGCTCATTTCAGGAAAAATGCATGCCTGGGTAAGTAAAAATGGACACTTTAATTACTCCTCAAGGCATGTGCCAGCTGGACTAGTAGAACAACCGTATAAGATCAAGCCCTAACGGATTTCAGAAGAATCATCCTGAAAGGTTCTAATCTGAACATCTAGAAGTGGGATAACACAGAGGCTGGAAATATGAAATCTAGCCTGGGAGGACCTGGTTCAGACAGATCTCTCCAGCCATGACACTACAATCCTATGCACATCCACTCAAAAGTAACAGGTAGTCCAATCTTATCTACCCAATCTTGAGGTCCACCACCATAAGTCCCAGACCGATGGTATGAAAGTTGTGCTGCTGTTTTGTGTGCCAGGGCATCAATAGCTGGAAGTCTTATGTGCATGAGGGCAGCTTGCAGATGCCCTTCTGGAAGAGGTAAGTTGGCAGTGGGGGTGGTTCTAGGAAGGATCCGGGTGGTTCAGGGCAGGAAGCAAGCTGCACACAGTGTGGTTCAGCTGAATAGAGTTGAATTAAACCACAGTCCAGTGACGCCTTAGAGTGCTATAATTATGTGCATATTTGTGTATTACATTTGTATCCCATTTTTCTTCCTTCAATCCTATGCTCATGTTCCTGGGAGTAGGCCCCATTGAATAAAGTGGAGCCTGCTTCTGAGTAAGACTGGGCCTTGTGTGTGTATGTAAGAAAGAGAGATAAGGAGAGAGAGAGGCTATGCTAGAGGTACATAGCCCAAACATTAAACATTTAGGGGAAAGGGGAGGCTCTGAGTATGTTATAAAGCTATGTTGTAATCCAAGCAGCGTGTGCACCTTGCACAAGGTCAGAAGATGGGAGGAGGGTGAGTGATGGGTTCTCCTGAGATGTGATAGAAAATTCTGGTTTGATCCGGTCCATAGATCCCATCCTCAATGAGGCTAGGTGAGACCAATGCGAGGCTTTTACAACAGCAAGTACCTCCCTGAGGCTTTCCAAGACAAAGTGCTGAATAATCTTGGCAGAGATCCCAAAACAGCTGGCTCTCTCTTGACCCAGAATAGTAACATTGTTCAGGCACAGACTTCTTGGTTAGCCTGGGGTGAGTATGGAGGGAATATGTGTGAGTAAGTGAGAACCCAGCTTGCTTAATAAACTCTGCAGGTTGACCTCCTCATTCCCTGCAAGGTAATAAAGCAGCTTAGTGAGTTTCTTCACTATAATCAATAAGGCTGGTTTAGACTGGTATTGCTGTCTATAAGTGACTGATTCCCCCTTCAAGGAGATAAGGTTTCCCTTTTATTTTATTTTTAAAGAATTCATAAAGAATTTATATTAAAGAGTTATCTTGAAGAGGGCAATCAGGGCCGTTTACCAAAAACAAAACAGCAACATGAAAACAATTAACAGCACAATCCTATGTGTGTACACTCAGAAGTGAGTCCCACTCTGTTCAATGGGACACACTCCCAGGAAGGTGTGTATGTATTGCAGCCTACAACAGTGAAAATTATAAATACAAAGCAAATCCCAGGGGATCACATAAAGCAGTTAAAATTACATTTGATGAAGTCAAAGTACTTTTTTCATCTCCCCTTTCAGGGTGCTCCAGAGGGAGGTCCTGCTCAAGCCCCCTATCTCTCCTCTTGGGGCAGGCTCCAGCTGGTGCATTGGTGTTACCAGGATCCCCTTTCCTCCATAGCAAAGGGTTTACCTTTCAGGGTGGGAAAGACAGAGGTAGCAGACACTTCCAGGGCTCTGGTGTCATCTTCCCTGGTAGGGACTGGAAAGTTGATTGACAGAAATAGCATTCACGAACTACCAGGCATCCCTGAACTAGGACGAGTGGGCACAGTCCCCTTCAGGAAAAGATGCCCCAGATACATGCCTGTAATTGGATTGCTCTGAAAAGCCTCGGGCACTACAGTGAGTGTTCAAATAATTTGCTTAGAATGGGCCCAGAAGCGCCATCCTTTTGAGCAGAACACTCAGGCGCTCTGAACGCTCAGGTTAATTTGAGGCAGCCCACTCAATTTCAAAACACGCAAGCTGATATATCTGCTTGCCAATGTGGTTAACAGCCCAATCTTATGGGGTCCCGACAGTGCTTCCACTGTCCTCACAATCCATACCCGCAAATCCATAACCGCAAATGCCATTTTGTCTTTTGGGGCTGCAGACACAAATAGCTGGAGGCCCCACACATGTGCCAGCAGCTGTCAGACTGGTGCAGATAAGATGGCGGCAGGGGCAGTTTGAGGGTGGGCTGAAGGCAGGAGGGGGTGGATTTTGGCAGCAGTAGTAGTGCATACCAGATCTTATCCCCTTTTCCTGGCCTAACACACCAGGGCTTACTTGGTGGTGGCACCACATCTCTGGGAAACTCCCCACCCCCTGAGACATACATTAGGCTCTTTTTTGCCAGTTTTAGATGGCTCTTGAATATATTCTGAAAGTCTTTTAAATTCTGCTGCTGTTTTAGTGAATGCTATGTTGCTGGGCAGGGTGTTCCTTAAGCTGTGGTGTTTGTTTTCCCCCCCTCAAACTGCATGCCTAGGCATGTTTTCTCAACATTCACTGCCAGGTTGAGTTGCAGCTTATTGTTTGTATGAATCACAGTTTTTACTGTTTGTGTCCATTTTGAAGAAAAAATGTGGGATATCTCTTCTTTAAATAAAATAAGATTATTAGCGTATGGAGCTCTATTGACTGTAGATTAGAGATTAAAATATACGTATAATGAAAATCATTGTCCCCAAGGTATAGGGGTTTCTGGAAACCATGTACAGATCATTTGTTTTTTTCTTAACCTGAGTTGTATCTGCCGTGCTGATATGGGTGGGAGGATGAGAAGCTGACATTTTCTTAGTGTTTCAGTGGAGGGAAGCCAAGCCTTACGCTTTGAATCAGTCGTGAGTATAGGTTATACATGTTGGTACCAAGGACAGCTCCGCAGTTTTTTTTTATGTGAAAGGAGGGTTATCTCTACCCCTCCCTTCCTCTCAAATAAATGAGTTTCTGTCTTGCGTGCTTGTCTACCCTCCACAGCGCCAGCTATGCAAAGGTGTGTACAGTGTGTGCCTCCATCAATCATGTTTTGCTGCATACGTTTGACTTTTCCAAGAAATCTGACAAGAGAGGAACAGGGCGAGGAAACGGATGAAACAAAAAGCACAGTGTGGCAATAAACCAGAATAACCGTAGCTGAACATTACCCATTTCAGTATTTAATTTGATAAATATGTCATGGTTTGGAAAGACAAGAGCAGGGGTTCTAGAAACAGGATTTAACCTTACCTACTGAGGTAGAGTTAGGACTGCTTTCTGCTCCCAGTCAGGAAGTGCCAGCCTGAAATCTCATTCCAGCCATGTAGGAGCCCAATCCCATGCTGCCTGACCACCTGAGAGTGCAGTGGTAGCCAGGCAGGTACCACTGCATCCTATGGCAGGCAGGCGGCTACCGCTGCATCCCGTGGCAGCCAGGCAGCCGCAGCAGCCTCCGCAGGGAAAGGGGACATTTGTCCCCTATCCCCAAAGTAAAGGTGCAGGGTGGGTGATAGGTCTACTTGCTTCTGCTCTGGCTATTTAGCCGCCACAGAAGTGAGGGCCTCCAGGTAAAGTTGGATGATTATAAATGTGCTTAACGCAGGCCTTCACTTTGCAAGATGCAGAAAATATAGTATTGATAGAATATTGGATCGGCTCTCAGTCAGGTCCAGCAAAGGCAAGCTACGGGTTTTAGGGCACAATCCAGACCCTGTTGCTAGGCTGGCACCAGTCCCCTGCACCAGTCCAGGAGTGTAATGAATGTGATGCCATAAAGTATGTTCCTGACTGCTTAGGAACCGGCTGAGCCAGTGCAAGGATGTGCGCTGGCTCCTGAAGGCCAGATCCAAGCCAGGAGAGGGTAGGTTTACAATGCTCTGTGCTGGGGGTTGGAGAGGGTGGTGAGAGGACATTCCAGGGGCAGGGAGGGAGCATTTCTGGGCAGGGGAAGGGTGGGCAGGGAAGTGGATCTGATCCAGGAAGGCTGCAGCAGTGTAGGCTGAATCCTGACCCAACTCCCTATCGGCCTTACATGCGCCGCTTGGATTTGTGTCAGCAAAATTGCTGGTGCCGACCTGAGTAGCCCCTTTGGGGTGACTGGTGCCCAACACAGGGTAAATGGGGAAAAAATCCCTTATTCTGAGTTGCACCCTGGCTGGCACTTACCTTGGCCTGCCCATTCCAGTGCACGTTAGGATAGGGCTTGTAACCTCAGTTAATTTCAGTGGTCCTTATGGTCACCTACACGCAGAGCACAATCTTAAAACTGCTCTGGGTTAGTGAGGCTGGCAGGCCTGCGTCAGATCCAGCACAGCTTTGGGGCACTGGGGAGCCTCCCAAGGGTAAGAGCACATTTTTGCCCTTGCCCCAGAGGAGGTTGCAGCCTCCCCATTGGTTTCCTCGGATCTGCACCTGCTGTATAGCAGGCGCAGTGCCAAGGAAAATGTGCAGCCTGAATCAGGGCTGCATGGCCTGGGGACGGAGGCTTGGATGTGCCCTACTGGCCTCATCCCAGCCCCACCCCCAGGCCAGCATGCCTATTGGACCGCCCACCCTCACCCAGTTTCTCCCTCCTGCCCTCCCTCCCCATGCCCAGAACTGCTCTTCTGCCAGCCACATTCAGCTGGCACAGGAGTGGCACTGTGGCATGTCTGCTCAGCTTCCTTGGGCCAATGCTGCTGCTAGTGTTGGCCCAATGTTACTAACATCTACGCCGGTCGGTGCCGCTGTGTTGGCACTAGTGATGTTGGGTTGATGCAAGCACGTTGCGTTGGTCCAAGGTGCATCGTAGGATTATGCACTCAGTTTAATCCCCCAGCCCAGAACCTTCAGTTGGAGATGCTGGGGATAGACACCCATACCCCCAAATCAGACGTTTACTGCTAACAGCTCATTACATCCTATGTTAGAACACATGAAATTTCCCTGTACTGTCAGAGCCTTGGTCCATTAGCACAGTGCTGTCTTATCTTGACAACTTTCCTCTAAGGTCTCAAGCAGAAATCATTCTCTCAGGGAAGATCTCAAAAGATCTCAGGCTTAGCTACCTGAGATCTTTTGAACTGGAAGGTGCTGAGAGCAAAAGCTGATCCTTTACACATGCAATCCATGTGCTATACCCTGAACTATGGCCTAAACTTCAGTGGCATCCACTCTACCATTGTCTGATTAACACAAATAGCTTGTATTCTCTTGTCATTCCTTCTATAATTTGTCTTTCATACATAATTAGTAAATTGTCATTTTTGTCCTCTTTGTTTGCACGAACTGCCACCCATTTAGCAGTTTCCATATTGCTGACAAATAACCATCCATCTTATTTTTTGAGAGGCCAAATGTCTGAGGCCTGCCCTAACATTTGTCAGTTGGTGTGCTTTCTAAATGTCTAGTCAATCATCTCTCCGTTAACAGATCTATAATCTGAAAAAAATGCATCAAGCCGATCAATTGTGGCAAGTCATTTGGTTCCTTTTTTTTTTTAACGAGACCTCGTTTTTGACCAAATGGATAATCATCCTATCGTGTTTAGTGGACCTGCCTGCTTGGTCAATTAGAATCTGACATCTCACATCAAAATAAAATAAAATAATAATAGCAAGTCACCTCAAATCCTTTTCATTGGGCCATTGCCAAGGCATTGGAAACAACATTCAAGTGGGTTATAACAACACTCCATTCGAGTGGGTTATAAATTCAAATAATATTCAGCCTGGCTAAACTCCATCTCTTGAAGTATTTAGCAATGAGAGAGGCTTATTAAAAGGTATCATGCAGTTTACAGAAGGGTACTCAAAATAAGATTGGTCACCTTAAGGAAAGCATAGCTATTGCTGCTAGAAAGGGGTGCCACCTGTCCCCCCACCATGTCCAGTTCAGAAACGATACATTAATGGTGCGATCATTAACCATCATCATTTAACCCCTGCTAACTGGACAAGAGGCACTTTTTCCAGTGGTGCTCCTCTTATATTTAGCAGGGGGAGAGTAACTGTCCCTCTTCACCCCTGCGCAGTCTTTCTAGTGGCTGTTGCTGGCGGTCTGCCTTTTTTTAGATTGTGAGCCCTTTTGGGACAGGGAGCCATTTAACTTTATTATTACTATTTGCCTGTAAACCGCTTTGTGAACTTCGTGTTGAAAAGTGGTATATAAGTACCTGTTGGTTGGTTGGTTGGTTGGTTGGTTGGTTGGTTGGTTGGTTGGTT
>JAJKFI010000035.1:10095698-10125760 GCA_029204185.1 Lerista edwardsae | reverse complement strand
CAATCAATCAATCAATCAATCAATCAATCAATCAATCAATCAATCAATCAATCAATTTCTCAGCCATTTTCCACTAGCAAAGTGAATCAGAAAGGGGAAAAAGCCTATTTACAACCTTGACACAAGCAAAACAACCACACAGCCCTCCCCCTTTCCTGTGTTGCATCTTCCCATATTTTCAATGGGAGCTTTAGGACCCACCTGAAATTGGCCCATTATGACCCACTTGTGGTTCCCGACCCACAGTCTGGGAACCACTGATATAAATAATAATAAAATAAAAGATTGAAAACACACAGCAAACACAACATTGTCATAAAGCAGCAGAGCACTAAGGGCTGATATGTGGAACTTGGAACACCCAGTTACAAATTGACAGTAAGACATGGCAGGGAGGGGGTGACTTGAAGAGAGTGAGTGACAAGGGATGTGCTGGATTCTTCTACTTTTTCCTGTGGCAGACATTACTAGCCGATGTTGATTTCCTGGGATGGTTTGAAGAACTCTGTTACGCAATTGCTTTGCTCAAAATAGAGAGTAGGGTTGAATCTCATAGAATGTTGAGATTAAAAAAAATCCTTGCCTAAAGAGTTCCAAAATGATCTCAAGATGCACGAACTGCTTCACCTAAAGGTCAGGATTTGACATTGGTGTAAGGCTGTTCATGAGATCTGCAAAGAGGGACCAGATGTAAGTGCATGAACAGATGAGGTTATAGGTTGGTGAAGGGCTGAGGTCCATTTGAATGTCAGGAAAAGATGACCTTTCAAATTACCTGCTAATGGAACTTCCCAAAGGTGTGTGTGATATTTCTCAGAAATGATGTGGATCTGGATTATTTGGGGCAATTATTTGTACCTTCAGCATTTTTTACTTGTCATCTTATCTCACAAGAGGGGCAACACACCACCATATTCCAGCAGCCTTCTGTCTTCTGTAGGCAAACCTATCACGAGAATCTCATGAGCATGTGTCTTTATCATGAAGGCAAAACAGAACATAATTATCATTTGGGATGATTTCATCTCTTTGAGTTGTCAGTGAAGGCTTGTTATCCTTTTAATGTTATCAGATTTATGACCCCCTTAAATTAATAACATACCCAAACCTAGAAAGTACAACATGTTAGCATTTACATGACAGTTGAAATAACGTGTAGCCACAATATATAACAAATTACAATGTTTTTGATGAATTAAAAAAAAACCCACATCATTTCCCACTGTGTTTGTCGTTAGCTTCTCACACATAAAAAATGCCATTTCTTGGTGCAGGGAGAAAGACTGCAGAGGCTTGCAAATGGGAAAAACACACACACACAGCGAGAGCACAATCCTAACCTGGAGTTAGGCCAGCACAGTTTGGCCAGCACAAGGGACACCGTAAAGCGTGTTTGGACCACTCTTGGAGTCAGGGAGGATGGTGCACATCTGTGCACTGGCCTCTCTGACTCCAAGAGTGGTCCAAAAATACTTTACAGTGTCCCTTGTGCCAGCCAAACTTTGCTGGCCTAACTGTGCAGGCCTAACTCCAAGTTAGGATTGCACTCTGAATAAGGGGAGGATTAAGCCAGCTGTTCTCTCACTTTATACTACTGCAACCCTGAAAAATATATACATTTACACACCCTTGACCATGTTGCAGCTAGACAGACCCAGATAGAAATTCAATAGGGAGTTGGGGTGGAGTTGCGTTGAAACATGATTTCCCACCCTGCCATTATACATACCATCCCCTCTCTTTAGGGGCCATGGTGTCTACCGCCAGGGAAGACCATCTTGTCTCAAGTCCTGCAATGGGGATTGTAGTACCTTTTGGGCCCAACAAGCACTTGGCAAACCCCCTCCCTCCCCCCACTCACATATTTGTCAGGTTTAATGTGGACCAAGGAGGTAGGAGTAGAGAATATGGTGTGCACCCAGGGCTGCTCCTCAGATGCTTTCCAACTCAATGATGCTGGCTGGCTTGGATTGCTGAGGCTGCCTCAAAGGCTTTCCAACTTGGGGATGAGGGGAGGGTTGTGCAGTCCAGCTGCCTTGAGCCTTCAGAGTTGGCATTGAGAAGCAAGGATGGCCCAGTGCACTTTTGAATCTCGGTGGGAATTCCCACCCTGGGAATAGATGATCGATAAAATTCCTCTCAGTGGCTCTGTTTAGCCCTAACTGTTTTTCATCAATATCAGTTGGTGTCAGTCTTCAGGCTTCTCCTTCAGGACCTTTCTGAAATAGGGTCTTTTGGTTACAAGAACAACAGTTTGTTTCTGACAGACCTTGACAAAGAGAACATTCTGTAGCCACTAGTACCAGCATGGAACCCATTTGCTTATCTTTTCCATGTAGTCCAGTCAATATGTCATTAAACCTAGTTTAAGGGGTTCTTTGTTGAATATGTAGTTTAAAAAAAAGGAAAAGTTCAGTTCAAATGTATTATGATATAATAATAAAAACATACCCCTTGATATTTGTTATGAATGGTGTTGTACCTGCAATGCTCGTTACATTGGAATCCAATCTTCAACCCATGGACCAGGTAATTGGTTAAAATGAATTACTTGACCATAAAAAAAACCTTGAGTTTGAAAAAAGAAAAAAGTTCTAAGCTTAAAAATAACACAGTTACATGATTTTGGCCGATTTTCATGGTTTGCGGCTGCCATCTTGAAAATAACCCACTTCCGGTTGTCCAGTTTTGGTAAAGTTTTTTCCTGTCAATCAGTACACCTAGTACTGACAAGAACAATTGACAGACCTTTTGTTAGAATTAGTCCCGGGTTATGGGTTTTTTCCCCCTAAATTGACGGAACTAATGTGTTGTTTCTTCTCCTTTTCAACAGAGGCTGATTTTTCGAGTAATGTTTGCCGCTTTCCTCAAAAACAATGTGGAAGATGAAAGCCCAATCCCTGCCTTTATTTTGAACACTCTGGCTCTTATCAGTTTAAGGCAGATGTAATGTCATTTTGCAGTTGTTTGAGTCTGTTTGTCTTACACCTTGAATTAAGCTTTCATGCTATTGTCATTTGATGCGTTAGTAAAAAAAAAAACAAGACTAATTCTGAGCAATAAGATTTTTATTTTATTTTTTGAAACTGGTATGTACATGATAGAATGGAATGACATGTATACTCTTTGCCCTGATAATTGCTCCTTTAAACAATGTGAGGAAGGTTGAATTTATTTCCTTTTTAGTTGTCTATCATTTTTTACATACTGTTTGGGCAGAAAACAGTATATCTTTGCCGCATCTGTGTGGCTTCTGTTCTAAAAACATCAGATACATATTGAAGTTGGGGGGAAATGGAAATCTTTGGTTTTCTTCCAATACAAATTCAGGATTAAAAATGCTTGTATTAGCTGGAGAGCTTGTTTTTGCATGAAAGCTATAGGAGTACTTCTTTTTTCAGAGAATTGAGGCGGGGGGAACGATGGTCCTCAACCTCCTTGTCCAGTTCAGCACTGCTGGTCCCCATGCAGGCACCCTTTGCCCTCCGTCAGCCCCATGGTAAGCCCATCCACAAGGCAAAGTGTGATAGGCTTCCTTGAGTGACAGGTGGACATGGGTGGCCCCTTCCAACCATCAGCCATCTTTTCATGCCCTCGCTTATCTCTTCCACCTTCCCTCTGCCACTGTTTTGGGACAGAGCCAGTCAGAACAAGGATGCTGGGGGAAGCTCTGCCCTACATCCTTATTCAGAAGTGGAACAGTGCTTCTTCCAGCATCCTTGTTCCATCCATGCTGCTTCTCTGGTTCAAAAGAGCAGCATTGCGAAGATGGAGGAGGGAAAAGGTAAGAAGAGACAGGGGCTTGGTGAGCAAGCTGGTGGTGGTGGTGGAGCGCTTCCTCCAGTGTCATTGGCAAAAATTGTGGCAGTGGAGCTGAGTGACATCACTGCTGCCATACCGAGGGTTCCCATCATCAATCCACCACTACCTCCTGTTCACCAGGCAGAGGGAATCCAACCAGGTCAGAGCAGGTAGCAGCAATCATAAATAGTGAACCAGTGAATGCTAGTGCACATGCCAATAAAGAAAAAAATTGTATGTATGTGCACATGTGCTGACGACAACAGAACTGCTGGTGCATGAGCATTGGGGTGCTCAGTGCGTCATCAAGGGACAGGCAGATGTCACTGCGGGAGGCAGTGTGGGGCTTTGTCTCAGGGCCCACTGTTATGCTTAGGTTAACAGAAACATTTCCAGAACTAAACAAAAACACCCAAGTGTCATGGTTCTTCCCAGTACAAACAACAACAACAAAAAACGAACTAAAAATGTTTAAGGGAAGCTCACTGGATTTCTTTAAGGCAGTGTTCCCAAACTGTGGGTCACGAGCCAATTTCAGGTGGGAGCAGCCATATTGACAATATGGGAAGATCGGATGCTGGAAACGGGGAGGGCTGTGTGGTTGTTTTGCTTGTGTCAAGGTTGTAAAGGGGCTTTTTTTCTTTCTGATTTAGGGCGCAACCCTAACCAACTTTCCAGGACTGACATAGCTGTGCCAATGGGGCCTGTGCTGCATTCTGCAGTGGAGTAGTCATCACAGAGGCCTCCGCCAGGTAAGGGAGTGTTTATAAGATGCATTGCCCTTACCCCGGTGCTGGAAAATTGGTTAGGATTGCGCCCTTACTTTGCTATTGGAAAATAGCTGAGGAATAGACCAACTGAAGGCTGCATTCTTAGGAAAGCAGCAGGCTCGGGTGTCACAATGACAACACTTCTGGCCACAACATCGTTTCGTATGGGTCCTGGACATATTGTCATTCTAAAAAGCGGGTCCCAGAGAACCACTGATTTATATCATTATTGTTTCAGATGTTCTAAGCTAAACTTCATGGCCAAAGTACAAACGGAAAAATAAATAAAATTAACTGTAAAATTGTATGCAACTAAAGTTGTATGCAACTGCTCCACATTTGGTAAGAGATTCTTAAACTAATATTGCTCTATTACTGTTTTTTTTTCCTAGCAGCTGTTCGTAAAATAATGTTTATCAGAGCAAAATGCAATAGTGTGTGGTCTGGAAACTCAGAGCCCAATACTGAGTTCTGTAATGTTGTCAGTACATGCGTCCCACTGGCTCTGGGTGTTGCAAACATGCCATAAAGCACGTTTTGCCACACAGCATAAAGCAGTGTTATTCAAACTGTGGGTCAGGACCCACTTGGTGGGTCGCAATCTGATGTCAGGTGGGTCGCGGAAAGCTGGGAACAGCCATCTTGGAAGCTTCAGACCTTGTTACATTCTTTTTGTGAGTGTTAACAGTTTGAATTTTCAAGTGAGGGTTTTTTAAAATTTTGTTTTTAATTCAGTGCTTTTCCATCATATTTGCTCCTAATCTTGCTTTCTGTCAGGGCTGTTTCATAGTTGAACAATTGCTGCAGTCCAAGAATGCCAATTTGCATTTCAGGAGTGTCATTTGATTATGTCACAATGACAGCACTTCCTGCTAGATGATGTCACTTTCTGCCACAACAACACTTCCAGGTTAATGACATCACTTCTGGTGGGTCCCAACACAAATGCCATTTTAAAAAGTGGGCCCCGGTCTAAAAAGTCTAAATATCACTGGCATAAAGCAGTTGGCACTCGGCTCAATGCCACACAGAGAATGCCACAGAGCCACTGGAGGTAAGTAGTGCCACTGCTCAGTGGTGTGACTTTTCAAGGCAGAGGGAGGTGTGGAGAGAGCAAAATTGGGTGGGAAGGATCAGGTCTCTGCTGCTGGATCCTGCGCTCCCTCCTGGGCCAGGCAGCTGAACATGGGCCTCCTTGACTTTGCACCTATTCATTGAGACCCATTGCTGCCAGCTGCAGTCTACCTGGGGTAAGGGAGTAAATGCTGTCTTACTCCAAAGAGATCCTTGTGGTATCCTGGTGCCCATATGATGCAGCAACAGCCATTTTAGTGCCGCTGGAGCCATGGGCACCAGGATGTTTAGGATTGGGCTGTCCGATGTAGGGTTTCTGAGCCTGACTCTGGTTTCAATCCTATGCACACTTTTTTGAGAGTAAGTCCCATTGAACACAGTGTGACTTACTTCCAAGTAGACATGCATAGGATTATGCTGTGCATCTTCATAGTTTCCCCCTAAGTTCTTTTTTAAGCATCAAGGTAGCTAAAGGATTCAGTTGGAGTTAATATGTTCAATACATACCGTACTTTGAAGAAAGCCAAAGCTGTATTTCTGCAGCCCCAAATTAGCATTCAACAGAGAGGCGAGAATCATATTAATGTTGTAAGATAGTGAAAGGGAGAGAAGCAGAAAGATTACACCAAAAATTACATCCATGGCAGCATTAATTTACAGTGAATTTTTTTTCTGTTGAATTTGAAAGTTGTGGGAAGTGAGGGAAATCTGGGTCAGGGAGTTCCATTCATTTGCAAAATGGGCTTTGTATAAAGGACTGTAAGGTAATCTGTTATATAACATATTGTAACAAGTTCTGATATCAAGGAACTGTAGCCCAGATTATATCTGCATGTATTATTTATCAAATGCAAGTCACAGTTTTATATCAGTGAAGTTTACCTTTTATTCTGCACAAAAAATCACATATATGCCATGTGTTGCAAGCGATGTGGCCTTCATCAGGATGAAATCTTTATGATGCCATTTTGCTGTAAGGCTTACAGGAGACAATTTGTCCCTCCCTTGGATATCCCTCCTCCGTGAACAGCTCTCAAAACACAAAGGCACATATTTCTAGTTCATGCATACAGTTTTTACTTGGGAAGGTTTAAAATAACTCACACATTTTCATGGGTAAGGAATGTTTCAGGTGACTTTCAATTTTCTTCAATATTCTGCATGTAATGAAGTGTTTGGGCTTATTACAGGGTTTTTGTGACAGTGCAGGCTTTGAAAACAATGGGTTCTTTGTCTGGATTGAACCAAGTACCTCTCAAATTAATATTCACAAATGTGTTGGAAAGTATTTGAGCTTGCATTTTGCAAGTGAAGTGTTATCTTGAAGCTCACCTTTGGTCATTTACTCAATGTGGTTTGTGAGGTATTAAACATGAATTGAAATTTCACAGTTCCCCCCTGACAATTCTGTCAGATATTAAAAGCACAATCCTAATCTGGAGTTAGGCTGGCACAGTTAGGCCAGCCAAGTTTGGCTGGGACAAGGGACACCATAAAGTATGTTTGGAGCACTCTTGGAGTCAGAGAGGCCAGCACATAGACATGGGCCATCCCCCTTGATTCCGAGAGTGGTCCAAACATGCTTTACAGTGGCCCTTGTGCTGGCCAAATGTTGCTGGCTTAACTGTACCGGCCTAACCATGTTAGAATTGTGCCCTAAATATTATTACATGGTGCAAGAGAATAATCTTTGATTTTTTTTAAAAAAAGTATTGTGTTGATTTAAAACGTGTATTTGTATTGTGTTATAGTTTAATTTGTTGAGTATGTTTTATAGGTACAGTTCAACCTCGACATCCTCAGGGACTCCATTCCGCAGATGCTGAAAAACATGGATAATTGAATCCAAGGGTAGGAGACCATCAGGAGATGGTCTGAGGCCTGAGAAGGCCTCCCCAGGCCTCCCCAGGTCTCAAAAAGGTTCTGAAGGCTCATAAGGCCTTAGAAACACATTTCCAGTTTTTGTCTGGGAGGTAATAATAATAATAATAATAATAATAATAATAATAATAATAATAATTGGTATTTATATACTGCCTTTCTTGGTCATCAGATTGCTCCTTTGACTTTAATTCAAGGCGGTTTACATAGGCAGGCATTTCCCAAACCACAAGGGTTTTTACAAATCACAAAGTTCTAATATTTCAAGAACAACTACATGCAGATGACACTTTCGTCGTCCAGTCCTTCTTTCTTGCCACACGATTGCCTTCCACTGGCTGATAATCTGCTTCTTTGCTCTCACCAAAGAACAGCTGGCCGCCCAGCACAATGCCCCCTCTCACAGGCAGCTGAGACAGCTCAGATCTTATCAGCCGCATTCTCGAGGTCTGCCGCACATGGAAGCTTCCGGTGGTCTCAAACTAGCGACCTTCGGATCTTATTTTCAGGCAATTACTGCGGCTTTAACCCTCTCGACCAGACCTTCTGCCCTTCTGGTACAGCTCGGTTGTTCTATTCTGCTGACCTGTATATTTATATTATGCCTATTCAGAAACTCTGTCAGTTAGGATTGTCGGATGCTGTTTTGTTAATTGGCAGCCCAATCCTATGCATGTCTAGTCTAAAGGAAGTCCCATTATAGCCAATGGGCTGACTCACAGGTGAGTGTAGATAGGATTGCAGCCTGGGAAATAATTTAGAATCTTTCACAGTAATTCCTTAGCTTTTATCCACTTGATGTTCATCACTTTGTTCTTTTAGCTGTTTTCAGTTAGAACCACATTTTGAATTGCGCCGACATGCTTTCCTCTTTTGTCCGATTGCATCCAATCTTCCACGATGATTAATCCACATTATGTTTATTTTTCTTTTATTTCTGTTTATCTAGGTTTCATGTGCATTCATATAGTGCATATTTAGGTTTCATGTGCATTCAGTTATTTACATTTTTCACGGGCCAAAATAAATCTGCAAGCTAAATAAGGCTAATGTTCATCTATTTTTTACTTTTGTCCATGCTCTGGCCCCTAACCAGAGGAAGTGGAAGACGTTGCTGTACTTGATTAGCAGAGGGTCATCATATCCATGCATTTTAATTTGATGGGGAAGTGTTAAGCACCACTGCTGCTGCCTTTCCCCTCTAGCCTTGTCACTGGAGAGGCAACAATGGGTGGGTTATGTGAGGAAGAACTAGAGAACAAATGAAAGGGGAAGAGTGTGTAACAGTGAGAAAGGGGAAATGGAAGAGGGAGAGATTGAAAGGTCAAATGTCTGTCGGAAGAGACGTAAATAAAGATAAACTATATCTATAAAAATGATAAATTAGTTCTTATAACAAAAATATTTACAGCTGATCTAGGACTGGCTTATCAATATTTTGACTAAAAATCAAGGCTCCTGTTGGTGAGACATATTTAATCATTAAAGAAACTTGGATACTTTTTAAGTTCCTTATTCTTTTGTTTATTCTTAAACAAAATTTAACCTTAAACAAAAGAATAAGAAAACTTACAAACTATCCAAGTTTCTTTAATGATTAAATATATCTCATGAAGAGCCCATGGTCAAGTCTCTTGATACTGTCTAGTAAAAAAGATTTCCCCACAACCGAATGGTCTAGTTGTGATCAACTGTAGGGGGCGGTGCTCATCTCCGTTTCTAAGCCTGTAGAGCCAGCGTTTGTCCAAGGACAAGCTTCCGGGGTCATGTGGCCGGCATGACTATACACCGTAGCACATGGAACACCGTTACCTTCCCACCGAAGGTAGGAAGTAACTATCTACTAGCATTTTTACATGCTTTTGAACTGCTAGGTTGGCAGGAGCTGGGAAAAGCAACGGGAGCTCACTCCATTACGTGGTCTCAAACCCACCTTCTAAAAAGGAGGAGTTAGAAAGGAGGTGGCAGAAAGGAACCTACTCTTCTTTTCCCATTGTGACTTCTCCAAACACCATGAAATTGAAATTGCCCTCTTGGAGGTGTAATTCAAAGACAAGTCTGAGTTGTGTGGCAGCAGATGTATGAAGAAGTGGTTTGTAAAGTGAATGTTTATACTTGGATCAACTACCCTTTCAAGACAGACAGCCTGGATTGCTGCAGTTTCATTTTACCCCATATGGCAACTATCAAACACGGTAAATACTATACAGCCAACCATCAACTACTATCAAGTATGAAATACCAGTGCATGTCACATTTCATATACTGTCCAGTGTTGAAATCCAGGACCATTTGATGTCAGGCACAGATATCAAATACTTGGGTACTCAGCACTGGAGAATCCGAGGCATCACAATTCATACATGGGAATCGGGGAGAGCAAATTGTAATTCTGATTTAAAGAGAGCAACACTTTTTCTGTCTTTGTTGTTTATTTTGAAAAATACACAAATGGAGGCGGAAAAGAAATGCCTATCCAATTACAAGAAGATCTCATGTGTCCAATTGATTTAAAGGTAGGGTCCAAGACAGCACAGATTATCTTGTGATTGGGTACCTTCATTTTTTTGGCATAAAATCACACTCTTTTCGAGTTTCACATGTAAGAATATGACAGGATACTACAGTACAGCTGATGTTGTGGACATGACGTCAGAATTCTGCTTTGCCAAAAACATCTACAGTGTGCTCAATTAGCCATAAAGAAGAAGATTCTATAACACAAAAACTAAGATCCTTCACAAATTGTGTGAAGCCAATACCCAACATAGTTTGTAGCTAAAATGTAAAAGTGGTCCCTCTGCTAGGTTCCCTGAGCACATCCGCAAGTGTGAGGACCACTCCCTGAATAAGACAGCTGACACTGGTCAACCCCACAGGATTGGTTCTCCTAATCTAGCAGCCAACCAATTAGGTGGGAACATCCCCCATGATTGGCATCAACCAATTAGGTTGATATTGTATTAATAAAAAGGTAACGGTTTCCCCACGACCGAATGGTCTAGTCGTGACCGACTGTAGGGGGCGGTGCTCATCTCCGTTTCAAAGCCTGTGAGCCGGCGTTTTTGTCCGATCATGGTGGCCAGCATGATTCTACGCCGTAGCGCACGGAACGCCGTTACCTTCCCACCAAAGTGGTCCCTATTTATCTACTTGCATTTTAGGTGCTTTCGAATTGCTAGGTTGGCAGGAGCTGGGACAAGCAACGGGAGCTCACTCCGTCACGCAGTCTCGAACTCCCAACCTTGCGGTTGAAAGCCCAGCGACAGCGGATTAACTCGCTGCGCCACCACGTCCCTTGTATTAATAATTGTATTAATATGATTGTATTAATGCACTCCCTTTAGAAGTGTGTGATCACATCATAAAAACTGGGTTGCACATCAACCCCATTGTCCTTTAAATCCAAATCATCTTTCAGATATAATTGATATTTTCTCCATACTAGTGCAGAAAGACATACAAGCCTTTCTTTCTAGAAAACACACTAATGTGCTTTCCAAAAAGGCAGATGGCTCTCCCCTTGCTACTTCTTTCTATTGTGCAATAAAAAGGTTTTTGTGGTCAGGAAAAGGTCTTGGGTTAAGTGTGTGGTGGGCTGAGCAAAGAAAGAACATTGTGGGTAAAGTGACTTGGATCTTTCACAGGGAGTGCTGAACTGCCTGCCTTTTGAAATATTCATTTCATGCGTTACAATGCATTGGGAGGGTTCCGGCTTCTTAGTCTCTTTCCTCTGTTTTCGTGAATCTATCTCGAGTTGCTGTTTCATTCACAAATGCTCTCATGCAATATTGACGACGCTTTCCATCAAGACAGAAGAGAGCTTTCTTTGCTGCAAACAGCAAAACCTGGCCATCACATTTGGGAATGCCTTTGCCCTGAATGGTATTGTCAAATATTCCAAAAAGGTTCCATATGCACATCAAATAAACAAACAAACAAATAAATGCTGGCTTGCAGTCTTGTTTCTCATTGTTCAAGGTTACTTGAAAACGACAAGAACATGATCTTACCCCTGCCTACTCTCAGCTTTGTTTTTGGGCTCTCCAGATGAAAGCTCTCCTAGGGCATGAGTTTATGTCAAGGATAGAGTACAGAGACAAACCGAGTGCCGAGTGCGCCCATGGCAGGGCGATGAAACCGCACACCCAGCATTTCGCCCCGCCCCCATGCCTTGCCCTGCCACACCTCCCTGCACCTGGAATAGCTCCATTTTGGAGCGAAAGGGACACCAGGGAGGGCGGCTGGGCCAAACAGTGTGGGTTAGCACGCGGGTTAGCGCGCCCCACCACCCCGCCACTGCCGGCACCCATGGCTCGCGCCACCCCGGGCTACACCCATGCTCTGCCTCTGATAGAGTGCAGCCTGTCAATAGCTGGCAATAACAGGTGTGGGACATGAGTTCCGAAGGCGTCGGTGAGGCTGGCCTCTCTCTCCATTTTATGCACACCTTTGTTGTGGCCCAACTGCTGCCTGGTATTCAATGACTGAAGCCTGATTTGGGAGGCTTCCCACACACACGTTGCTATGGAAAGAGCAGGATGCTGGATCAGTGGCATTCCTACAGGTGGGGGCAAAATGCGAAGTGTTGCAGAAGCCTGAGCTCCTGTGTTACACAGCCCCTCCTGCTCCCCTCCACAGCCATTCGCTGCTCGGAGAGGCAGCTCAGAGGCTTTGCCCGCCGAGCCGCAAATGGCATCCTACCTAAGACCCTCTCCCTGTGTGTACAGCCAGTACAGTTCCCACCTGGGCATTCCCTGTACAGCAGGTTTGATCATGTATGAATGTTTTCCTGTAGGGGCAATAATCGTGATGTTCCTTTCATAACATTAGCTGTTTCACATGGTTAAAATTAATGAACCTCTTTATGTCAAGCTCCCAAAGCTATTTATGCAGGTGGTCTTCCAAACAGTTTCATTGGTGAAATTAATTAATGTGGTTCATGCCTTCTAGGGCATTGTAAGTGTGGCAATGATTTTTTTTCCTGTCCCCTTGGCAGTTAAACCCAGTTTTACATTTTGTGCTGATTGTTACGGCGAGGCCAGAAGTACTCACCTGTATTGAATTGTGACCTCTGTTTTTTGCAATTTGTTGGCTGGTCAACCTGAAATGTTCAGCCATGTCGATATGCATTTCTACACCACAGTCAACACTGTCATCGTGATATAATTGTGTAATGGTGCTACAGTACAACATAATGGCAAAACAGGGTATATTGATGGCTCTCTCAATCTACATCCTAGAATTCACTAATGGAATGCATCAATGTATCCTATGTTAAAAGGTATGCCATTTACTGCAAACAACCTTATTGGCTGCATAGGCACTTGTGATTGCATCATTGCTCAAGTGAGCCCCTTGACAAGCACTTCACTCACACACATACACACAATTACTTCTAACGAATGCTCCAAGCCTTTGAACTGAATGACAAGGGTGATATTCCTTGTCCTTTGCAGTTCTTCATTGAACTGTATGAGAAGTGGTCTGGAGGCGTTTCCTCTGCATTACTCTAGCCCTGGTATGGCTCTGGTAGCAGAGGAGAGAGGCCATTTACATGGTGCATTGCGGCACCGTAAATAATGTTTTGACCCCCCCCCCGGCACAACCATGAACTGGAGGTGATCCCTGTGTTCCTAGGTTTATTCAAAATAGACCTAGATGGGCCTAGACCAAAGCCTGTTACGCCACATATCCACACCTACAGAATATAGAAGAGAATATAGAAGAGAATGAAAGGCATGAAGAACCCCTCCAATTTAGCTGCTGGCAAGGCAGGAAAGTACAAATGTTGTGATCAGAGGCATCACTAGGATTTGCAAGATCTCATTCTGTCTCCCCCATGATGGACCTCCTCCTGTACCAGACCATACAGACTAAATTACAATATTTTATGCACAACCTAAATGCAATGTCATCACTAGAGTTGGTGTAACCCCCATTAACTTTATTTATTTATTTATTTATTTATTTATTTATTTAACTATATCACAGTACAGGTGAGCCAACCAATCAGTCACCACCAACAACAACAAAACCAGTGTCCGACTTGATGACACTCACACAAGGGTTCTAGTCTTAGCTCTTATACCGGGAAATGAGAGATGACTCAAACCTTACTGGTTCCCCGCTGTGTTTTGCATGAGGTAGTTGTGTTTTCCTTGTCTGGTTATTTGCCTAGAGTGCTTGATGGGATGTAGATATTTCAACATGGTTTCTGCCATTGCATTCTGCATGAAAGTACCTTTCCAATGATATATAACAAGATGTTATTCATAAATTACACATTTTCCAAAAGATTTCCAAAATTATGGCCACCAGTGATGTGACCCCACGGGTGTCATTCAGTGCAGCCTGCAAACCCCCCCCCCCACTGGGGCTGGTGGTACAGGATATATTTGCAATGTTCGTGTTGTGAGCTACAAGGCTAAGGTTCCTAATAAGCTAAAAGACCAATCCTAACCTGCGTTAAAGCTGGCCTGTGCTGCATCCTATGCAGCGTAGGTAGCTGTGGGAGGAGACATTTATCTCCTTACCCTGGAGTAAGCCCCAGGCAGCCCTATGGGGGCTGAGACATGGAGAAATGAGCTATGGTCTGGGTCACGTGCCCTCCTAGCATTCACCCTCTGCCACATGCACTTGCACTTAGTAACAATATTCACTGTCATCAAGTTTGGAATGTCAGTCGGAGGTTAAAACTGTAGTGCATTATAGAGAATGCTATACTAAATGATCTGCCAAAACATTCAGTCAAAACTCATTTTTTGTTAATAGGTAAGAGTGCACTTTTATTTGGCAAATGGCATGCCTCATACAAAAGGGATTTCTTTCTTTCTTTGCAAATATTGAAAATGGCAAATATTTGGCACAGCACTTATGAAAAGTCTTGCTTCTCAAAACTGCCCAAGAGCTCCAGAAATAGCTTTAAGAAGGCTGTTTTTGCTTTAAAAAGAAAAGAAAAGAAAAAAAGAAGGAGGTGATGCTGGGATGTCAAAGTTTATTCAGCCTAAAATAACAGGGTAGCATAGTCATAAATTATGTAGCTCACCTGTAATAATGCACCTCACCAAATTCTAAATTTCACAACTTCAGTGCTGTAGAATATTATCTGCTTCAGTTCTCTGGAGACAGTTTCGGAAACATTTTACCTTTCGGGAAGGTCATACATCTATGATGGTAAGACTTTTTATTTTATTTTAATCCAAAACACAAAAGCAGAAGCAACAGAAGGAAAGGGCATGTGTGGTACTTCTCTTGTGCCTATTGAATGAAGTCTCCCCCCCCACCAAAAAAAATCACTAGTATGACAAGTATAAACTTTACTTCCTCTCCCTTTAATATTGTTTGCCATGCATCCAGAGGAAACAGGAAAGAGTTGTTGGTGAAAGAACTGACAATCTGAAGTGACAACTTGTACAGGCCTGCAGGAACCATATCATGTTAAAACACTCCACAGTGAAAGCTAATGCGTATTGCCATTGGACTGTACGTAATAAGCACAGGTTGGAGAATTCAGGGACAACCTCAGGGTTGCAGCTGGACTGGGTTTTTTGATGACTGCTACACAGCAACCACTTTTCATTCTTCTCTTTTCTTCAGCACATGCATTTTAATCGTTATCACTTCTGAACTTTTTTTTCAACATAAGGCTTTACAATTTGCAGTTGTGGATCTGCACAATACCCTTAAGAGGCAAGCTAGCTTGCAAGTTACGGGTTTTCTTCTTCTTCTTAGAGATCTGAATGGATAAACTGAAGGATGAGCAAATGGCTCTCTCAAGGTGACACTTTCACCACTCCATCATCATCATCATCATCATCATCATCATCATCATCATCATCATCATCATTTATACCCTGCCTTTCCCTTGCCAAAGCAAATGTCCATGAGTTACACAATAAGAACATAAGAACATATGAAGAGCCCTGCTGGATCAGGCCAAAGGCCCATCTAGTCCAGCTTCCTGTATCTCACAGCTGTCCACCAGGTGCCCCAGGGAGGCACAAGACAACAAGATGCTTGCATCCTGTTGCCACTCCCTTGCACCTGGTACTCTGAAATAGCCTACTACTAATGTAAGGAGGTTGCACAATCCATCATGGCCTATAGCCCACGATGGGCCTTTCTTCCAGAAATCCATCCAATCCCCTCTTAAAGGCATCTAGGCAAGATGCCATCACCACCGCCTGTGGCAAAAAGTTCCACAGATTAACTACCCGCTGGGTAAAAAAGTACTTCCTTTTATCTATTTTAACTCTCCCAACCCTCAGTTTTAGCAGATGCCCCCTGGTTCTGGTGTTGTGAGAGAGGGAAAAAGTTACACAATAAAATTACAGAGTTATACAATAAAATTACAATATAAAACAGCAAGTACAAAACATCCAGTATAAAAGCACTAAAACATTAAATTTTAAAATAGAAACACACACATAAAACATTTAGAACAGGGCAGGACCCTGTTTTTCCATCATACTGGCTCTGCTGTGCACAGGTGCTATCAGTGTTCTTATACTCCTGATCGCTACATTGTTGGGACAGCTTCACATCACACTGAGCTGCTGAAGAACAGAGTCCTTATGTATTACAGACCCCACACCATTATGTCATGTGGTATGTGGGGAGGACTGTAGCTCAGTGGTAGAGCACTTGTCAGGGTAGAGCACATCAGGTACGGCTAGAAATTAATCTTCTTTGAAACTGGGGAGTTTCAGCCAGGAGAGATAATCCTAAACTAGATGGGAATCAGAGCACAATCCTAAAGTTTGGCCAGCTCAGGAACCACCATAAAGCATGGTTGGACTGCTCTCGGAGTCAGTAGCTGGTTATGCTGGTTATCCTGTTCTATGGGCAGCCCAATCCTAACTTGTGCTGGAACAGGCAGGATGACTGGCCTGTGCTCTATCCAGCAAAAGATAGGTGCTGGCTGGAGCACAACTCAAGTAAGGGAATATTTTTCCCCTTACCCCGTGTCGCATGCCAGCCACCCCTATGGGTGACTCAGATTGAGGGCACAGTCCTAAACTGAGTTAGGCCGGCATAAACTAAGCCAGGAAAGTTTGGCCAGCCCAAGGGACACCGTAAAATATGTTTGGACCAGCGGCGGCATTCAGCCGGTACGCTGGGCGGGAGGAACGGGTGAGCGGCAGCTCGCCCATAGCTTTCCGCTTAGCTCCGTTTCGCCATCTTCCCTGCCCCCATGTTCCTCCCGCCCAGCGTACCGGCTGAATGCCGCCGCTGGTTTGGACCACTCCCAGAGTCAGAGAGGCCAGCACACAGATGTGAGCCATCCTCCCTGACTCCGAGAGCAGTGAAACCTAACTGAAGATTCACTTACAGCCCGATCCTATCCAGGATTGGGCTGCTGTCCAGATCATACTGCAACAACAGAAAACACTCCCATTGTCACAAAATGGTCTCCAACAGCACATGGAGTGGTCTGTCGGTAGCCATTTTGGGGGGCTCTGCAGCATGAAGTAACAATGCTCCCTGGCCATCACTGGATCAGGTAAGGTAGAGGCAAGGGCAGAGATGAGGAAAGGAAGGGGGAAAACTGGATGGGGAGGGAGGAGGCCTCCCAATCTGCACCCACCCACCCACCCACCGCCTGCTGGAAAGAGCAAGCTCATTTTTTGTGTGGCTACATCAGCCTGAAAAAGTTTATTGGGCTCTGTGCATGTGTGTATGTGTGTGTGTACATACACATTCACTGCCTGCTAAGGTACTTCAACTTATTCACATTGTGCTCTCTCTCTTACCCCGCCCCCCAACCAAGTCAAGAAGCATAAGTAGACTCTATAATCCAGTGGTGCTCAAACACTTTAGCACCAGGACACACTTTTTAGAATGGCACTCGTGTTGGGACCCACTGAAAGTGATGTCATCAACTAGGAAGTGATGTCATTGCCAGAAGTGACATCATGAAGCAGGAAGTGCCATCACTGTGACAAAATGACTCCTGGAATGCAAACTGGCATTCTAGGATGACTGCAGTTGCACAGCCATGCAACATCCCTGACAGAAAGCAAGATTAAGACAAAATATTGTGCCAAAGCAGTGAACTAAGAACAAAATTTTAAAACCCTCACTTGAAAATTCAAACTGTTAACACTCACAAAAGGAATATAGCAAGAGGAAAGTCTGCAGCTTCCAAGATGCCTGCTCCCAACTTTCCGCGATCCACTTGATATCAGGTTGTGACCCACCCACAGTTTGAGAAAACTGCTATAATCTATTAAAACTTAGCAGAGAATTACATCTGTTCAGAGTATGAAAACATTTATCTTCTGCTTTCTAGTGTAGGACCATTTTAGCAAGAGAAGCTTCAGAACAGAACATTTTGAGATAAAGGGCAGGTGAACCTTTACTAGCAACGGCTTAAATGCTTTAATTATATGTACACAAAAATATGATGAACATATAAGCAATTAAAGGAAAAGTATAGCTTCTCTTGTATACATGTATGATAAAATACCATACAACCTGAGTTCAGTGGGACTTATTCCCAATTAGTGTGCATTCGATTGCAGCCTCATGTCCTTAAGAACCAGAAGGAGAAAAGAAGCTACTCATGTCTCTTATCTGAATACAGTATCTCATAAAACAATCCAGAAATAATAACCATACCATATTGGAGATGGCTAATTTCGTCCATCTATTAAAATCACCTAATCTTTTGGTGTTTCCCTTCGGCTAGAAGCCAATTTTTTCCCCTCAGTGCTTGGCAGGAGACTTGGAATTTTTTGACTAACTTTCTTATCAGAACAAAATGATTTGCCTCTGCAGAAGGCAAAGCATTCATCACGAAGAAGGAAATAGCTAGATATTCTGTCCCGTATCACATCTCTACTAAGAGCTGAATTTCAGGATTCTGATCTCATTTTTCCTCACTCAAGTGCATCAGATTATAATATCCCCAGAGAGGCAATAATACCTCCAGTATGTCCTACGTATCACAGCCAATTCTGCCATCACTCACAGTCCTAAGGCGCTAAAAGCTGGCAACGCTTCAGTCTGAGGAAGAAAATATTAGAGTTGCTTGAAGTGGTTAGAGTGTCAGAAAAACTAGATCAATGGGTTAAAATACTCAAGTGTTGCCAAAAAAAAATTGCAGAAAAATCCCAATCATTATCCAGTGTTGTCAAAATTAAGGGCGCAATCCTACCTAGCGCTGGAATACCACAGCTGGCCGGCCAGTGCCATATCCAGAACTGGGTAGGTGGAGGCTGGAGCCTCCCTGCAGCAAGGGAGCATGCTCCAGCCTCCCCTATGTGCTCCTCGGATCTGCGCCTGCTAAAGAATGGGCACAGACCCGAGGAGACTGGGTGGACCGAATCGGGGCCACGTGGCCTCAAGGACGGGCTTGGGAGGTGGCCATACGGCCACCTCCCAAGCCCGCCCACGTCCCACCCAAGTCCCACCCCTGCCTCCCTCCCTCCCACCAATCCCCGCGCCACTTCCGCACAGAGCCTCCCTCGCGCCAACTGCCTTTGGTCGGCACAAGAAAGGCACCTGCAGCGCTGGTCCTGCTGCTCTAGCGCCGACACGGGGCTGCCAATCGGCACTCCCGCATCAGCACTATAGGCGTCGCGCCAACCCTATGACATAGCATCGGCGCAATGGGCAGTGTAGGATTGTGCTGTAATAGTGATAAGTACAACAACAATGGTTAGATTTTTCACTTGAGTTTGCAGTTGAGACAGAAAGGGTTTGTTAGGCCAGAATTTTTTGTCCAGGTATCCACAAAATGTCAGCTACCTCTTTTAGATGCTGCTTCAGACTTCCCAAACCAGCTCAGCTGACTCCAACATACCTTAAGCAAAATGCGACAGAGGCACACTGCAGAATAGTCCAATTTGTGCAATCTTTCCTCCCTTTTGTTGCAGTAGAAATACACACGTGCCCCTGCATATGATTACAGGAAGGGCTTGTGTGATACATTACATTTTGCTTGTCAGAGGTCCCACATTGGTGGAAAGGTAATGGCGTTCCGTGCACCTTGGCATATAGTCATAAGAATATAAGAGCCCCACTGGATCAGACCAAAGGCCCATCATCTAGTCCAGCTTCCTGCATCTCACAGTGGCCCACCAGATGCTTCAGGGAACACACAAGACAACTAGATATGTGCATCTCATTGCTGCTCCCCTGCATTGGCACTCCGAGGTAGCCTAACTCTAAAGTAAGGAGGTTGCACTAACCATCATGGCCTGTAGCCTGCGATGGACTTTTTCTCCAGAAATCTGTCTAGTCCCCTTTTAAAAGCATCTAGGGCAGATACCATCACTACCTCCTGGGGCAAGGAGTTCCACAGGTTAATTACCAGCTGGGTAAAAAAGTATTTCCTTTTCTCTGTTCTCACTGTCCCAACACTCAATTTTAGTGGATGTCCCTTGGTTCTGATATTGTGAGGGAGGGAAAAGAACCTCCCTCTATCCACTTTATCCATCCTGTGCATAATTTTGTATGTCTCAATCAAGTTCTCCCTCAGGTGCCTTTTTCCTAGGCTGAAGAGCCCAAAACACTGTAGCCTTTCCTCATATGGGAGGTGCCCCAGCCCTGCAATCATTTTGGTTGCTCTCTTCTGCTCCTTCTCTAGTTCCCCTATATCTTTTTTAAGGTGTGGCGACCAGAACTGTACACAGTACTCCAGATGTGGCCTTACCATCGATTTGTACAGTGGCATAATAATATTGGCCATTTTATTCTCAACCCCCTTTTGATTATCCCAAGCATGGAATTGGCCTTCTGCCACACTGCTGCACATTGGGTTGACACTTTCATTGAGTTGTCTACTAGCACTCCAAGATCTCTCTCCTGATCTGTCACTGAAAGCTCAGAACCCATTAGCTTATAGGTAAAGTTTTGATTTTTTTGCCCCAATGTGCATCACTTCACACTTGTCTATACTGAAATGCATCTGCCATTTGGCTGCCCATTCCCCCAACTTGGAGAGAGCCTTCTGGAGCTCTTCACAATCCCTTCTGGTCTTCACCACCCGGAAAAGTTTTGTGTCATCTGCAAACTTGACCACCTCGCTGTTTATGCCCGTCTCCAGGTCATTTATAAACAAGTTGAAAAGCATGGGTCCCAAGATGGATCCTTGGGGCACCCCACTTTTCACCTCTCACCATTGTGAAAATTGTCCATTGACATCCACTCTTTGCTTCCTGCTCCCCAACTTGCCCTCTTATTCCCTGACTGTGAAGTTTAACCAGTAGCCTTTGGTGAGGGACAGTGTCAAATGCTTTCTGAAAATCCAGATATATAATATCCACATGTTTGCCAGCATCCACATGCCGGTTAACCTTTTCAAAGAATTCTAAAAGGTTTGTGAGGCAAGACTTACCCTTACAGAAGCCGTGCTGACTTTCCTTCAGCAGCGCTTGTTCTTCTGCATGCTTTAAGATTTTATTTTTGATGAGGCTTTCTACTATTTTACCTGGAACAGATGTTAGGCTGACTGGCCTGTAGTTTCCCAGGACCCCTCTCCTTCCTTTTTTTAAAGATTGGTGTAACATTCGCTATCCTCCAATCCTCTGGCACCGTGGCAGTTTTAAGGGACAAATTGTGTACTATGGTTAAGAGATCGGCAATTTCGTTTTTCAGTTCCTTAATAACTCTTGGGTGGATGCCATCTGGGCCCAGTGACTTATTGACCTTTATCATGCTGTCATGCTGGCCACATGACCACGGAAGCTTGTCCTCAGACAAATGCCAGCTCTTCGGTGTAGAAATGGAGATGAGCACCGCCCCCTACAGTCAGTCATGACTAGACCATTCTGTTGTGGGGAAACCTTTACCTTTTTTATGCAACCTAAGTAAAAATTCTGCCTATAACCAAACATGGGAACCACTTAAAAAAAGCCATTAACATTTCATTTTAAAAGCAGCTTTCTAAAAGGTGGATGTATTCCAAGCGAGGGTTTTCATTCACTGAAAATGAAGAAGAGTGCATGGCTACAGCACTAAAGAGTGGGAGGAGCATGTGGCAGCACATCATTGGGTAAGGGGAGTAGCATTTGTCATGCCACCTTAGGCCCCAGGAGATCTTGGGCCAGCACACATTCTTGCAGCGGAAATATATTCAACAGCAGGACCTTTACATCCTGCTCCCCTGCCACTACTGAAAACTCTCCCTCCACAACACTGAATTTGGAAGTGCTGCCATTTTTTTTTTTTTTGAATAACAGGTGTGTTCCAATGAGATGATAAAAATGTACAGATACAGCCATGCCTTGTACTTTCATCTGGTTAGGGCAATGAAGAAAGTCAACAATGGATGAATGTCAAAGTGTAGCCTTATTTAGCTTGCAAATTTATTTTGGCTGCCAAAAAACGTAATTATATAGCACATGCAAATGTGTGTGAAACCTAAACAAACAGAAATAAAATACAACTAAAAATAAGAATGCTGTGGAAGGTTGGATGAAATTAGCTGAAAGAGGAAAGCATGTGGATGAAATTTGAAATGTGGTTATAATTCAACCACATGGTTGAAAGAGCAAAGCGATGGAAGTCAAGTGGATGAAAGTCAAGGTCTTGCTGTATAGCTAGACCTTGTTTGCTTTCTTTCTCTATGAGAGATTTTAAATCTTTCTCTATGAGAGATTTAGAAAATTCATTTTGCCAGGGTGGTGTGGAAGGGACCGCACCAGGTTCTGGTTTCAGGTCACAAAGGATCAGTTGAATTATGTGGCTCATGGCCACTCTGGTTTCACCATTCCCTTGGAGGTTGGAATGGGCAACCCTAGTGCCACAGTTTCTTCAAATAGCTCTGGGGAATATTGGGGTTGTTCAAAATCGTATTAGGCTTCTCGTTAATGACAGGATCAGTAACAGCGTGCTTGGTCATTCTTCACCTGCAATGTGTACCTGTTTGAGGACATACTCTTGGGTTTACCTGGGATCACAACTTTTTTTACTTATGATGCCTTTATGGGCATACTGCTGTGTTGGAGGCTGATGGGATCTTTGCCCTTTAGGTGAGCTGTGAGGTCCTCTGGCCCTGCCTGCGCTGCTTGAGTCTGGGGCCCGGGAGGCTGAATGCATGGAGTGGAATCCCCTGCTGTGTTGGAGGTTGACTGGATCACAACAGAGTGAAATAGGTCTACTGGTAGGTCCCTAAAACATGTCCCAGCATCCCCCGCAACAGAGTTTCCGCAGCAGATGCACAGGAAGTCTTCAGCTAAGTCAAAGCCTGGCCAAAAGAAGGGCTGCAGGCATCACGATGAGCTGAGTTAGAGCTAGGTTACACTGCATTTTAACGCAGTTGCATCCATCAGCTAATTAGTATAAAGCACTTCGGTGACCAATAAAGGAAAAAGCACAAAGAACCGACCGACAGCAACCAAGCCCCCCCCCCCCCCGCATCAACATGCTAGGCATGGAGCTGCTTGCCTCCCGTTTGCAAGATATATACAGGCAGTATTCCAAAGTGACTTCTATTGAACAGGTTGACTGATAAGAATTACCATTAACTTTATTTGTATTGATACTGTTTCTAGAAAGCCATGTGTCTGCTTTAAGACAAACAGGGATCCAGGTCCATTTCCAGTTAAACTATTAATGGATTGCCTTGGAGCCTGGGTATACACTATGCAAATGAATTTCCCTAAGACACTGTGCTATGGCCAGCAGCTATTCTTGTTCATCTAAGAACATATTACTAGCACCGTCGGTTAGTCTCACAGGAAAAATATCCTGCCACTATATGTGCACAGAGCTGATTCAGACATTACCCTCTGAAAATATGTTACAAAGCTTCTCCACCGGCAGTGGCCTCTGCTTCTGACAGCTGGTACAAGCAGCTATGGCTGGAGAACACACCTTCTCTTCTTTGTCTTGCTCTCCCGGCAAGAGTTGCCTTTCACTGTCGCTCACTCACTTTCACAGCCGCACCCAGCTTTTCTTTGCCAAAGAGCACAAAGGTTGGTGGCAGTGAGAAGGGCCCAGTTTCTTTTGGGATGGCCACAGAAATGAGTGACATGGCTTAATTTTTCTGGGCTGGCTTAGCTCTGCTCTGGTTCTTTCCAGAGTTATACTGGACCCATCTTAGATGTTTGGTACATCTACAGCACAAGCCTACAGTATATATTTGTTTACTCAAATAGACGTCCCACAATGTTCCATAGGGCTTATTCAAAAGTAAATGTATAGACCAGGGCTGTCAAGCATGAGGCCTGCAGGCCAGATGCAGCCCATGGAAGCTCTTTATCCAGCCCGCCTGATAGTTGAAGGTGTGAAGTCACAGAGGCTAGTTAAATGAAACTGCCTTACAGGGAGTCAGGCCATTGCTCCAAGCAGCTCAGTATTATTGTTGATGGTGCAGGCAGCTGCTCACTGAGATTTCAGGCAGAGAGCTTTCCCAACTCCAGCCTAACTCCAGCTTAGAATTACACTCTTAATCTTGCTTTCTGTCAGGATTGTTGCACGGTTGTGCAACTGCTGCAGACCAAGAATGCCAGTTGGCATTTCAGGAGTGTCATTTTATTATGTCACAATGATGGCACGCCCTGCATGATGATGTCACTTCCAGCCATGTCATCACTTCCGGTGGGTCCTGACATGAATGCCATTCTAAAAAGTGAGTACCAGTACAAAAAGTTTGAAAACCACTGTTCTAGGATAAAGACAGTGAGGTAGCCTCAGAGTGACGCTTCCGGCCCAGCCAAACAGAGATGGGGGTCACAGAGGGCAGTTTTCCACCACCACCCCAAAACCTGAAAGTGGTCCTGATGAATTTCAGTTGTGGGGTGAGGGGGGATTCACTATTTGTTGTGGGACAGTGAGGAGAATGACCCTTGTTTGTTATCCCACAGCCAATTCATTCTGCAAAGGTTCTCCAGACCTTTTTCCCCTCATAAAGGTGTTAGCCGCTGCTGGGTTTTTTTTAAGCTGGGTTCCAAAGGCTGGGGTTTTTTATGCTAATGAAACTTGCTCCTAGCATTGGAATACCACCCAAAGAATGATTAGATTGATTGAGGCATTATAAATAGGACAACATTAGCAGAATTAAAATAGAATTAATTTCCCAATCCATACATGTGGGCCTCCATTCAAATTTATGGGAGCCATTAATGTATTTACGTCGATGCCAGGAGTCTGCGTGCCAGCATTTTACATTAAAATGAACAATATGATCCATGGGATGTCCATATAACAGCTTTCCAGGATGCCAAATGTGTTCTGAGAAAGATATGGTTTATTATTCCATTTCAAATTTTTAAAGGAACTTAAAAACATAAAAATAAATTAGCGTTCTGCTTTATTTCTTTGAGCTACAGCTGTTCCGATGCAATATCTTTAGGTCAAAGTGCTGCAATTCACTATGGTCACATATGCAGCACCTAAGAGAAGTTCACCTGTAAGAGCAGTGGCTGATGGGAAGAGGCCTACTACTGCTTCCTCTACTGTTTCCTCCGAACTTCCTCTTTTCCAAGAGGAAGAGAAGGCATTGATAGGATATGGCAGTGATAATGGGAAGGCTGTCTGAATTTTGGTGGTACTTCAGAAGCCACCGAAATGACTTCTTTCAGTTAAACCTGCCTCCACTCCATAGTGGCCACTTTTGGTCCAACTAGAAGACTACATGTAGTTTCTGGGGTGTTCAGAAAAAAAACAAAAAACAAAAAAACAACACCCCTGTATCCATTTTCTATATTATCTGTAGAATTGGGGCTGGTTTTTGCTTAAAATGATTTTCAGTGCAAATGTGGAGGATTTTGCTTTGTCCAAACATCCAAGGAATTTCAAAAGAAGGGAAAAATATATTTTCCTGTTTATACTGAATCCCACAACTTACATGATGTGGTCTTCAAAGTTTTTTTCTGAAATGTGAAAGATTTTTGCATGCTTTATTGAAGACATTAAGGGGGGAAAAACTGTTCCAACACAAGTTATGTAATTTTGTGATTCATTAATTCAGACTTTCCTATGCAGAAATACACTCAAGGCTTAGTTATGCATCAGAGGAGCACACATATTGAAGTCTATAATACGCAATGTGCCAGATCTGGGATACCAGCAATGCTAGTTAACGGTTGCGACTGATGGATTAGAAATTTTGGACCGCCTCTCAAAAACTGCTGGCTCAAAACTTTACAGAACTAGGAGGATTTTCATTTCTGGACTGAAGAAGATAAAAGGAAAGAATGGAATTTATGTATGAACTCACTAGGGCATCTTCTGTTCTAAATTTGGGGAAACAGCAGATTAATAGCCGAGCATTATTTTTCTGTATGTGTACTAGTTACCAGTTTTCTTCTTGTTAGCTTCTCTCGGTATCCTACATGTAATGGGTGCTAAGTTCAAGTCAGGGCTGGCTCTAGGAGTGGCGGGGCCCAATGTGGGGCATTCCTGCAGGCCAGGTGGTGTGCCAAGCTGGGAAGTTGGGTGGGATTGGGATGTAGTTGTTAAGCCACATCCAAGCCTCCGACCCCAGGCCGCATGGCCCCAATTTGGGCCGCATGGCATCCTCAGCTCTGCATCTGCTACACATCAGGCGCAGATCCCAGAAACCTATAAGGGAGACTGGAAAGTTCATTGGGGCAAGAATGCAAAAGTGCCCAGGGGAACATGGCTTGCCCCAGGGAGGCTCCTGAGCACTCCCAAGTGCCATGGATACAGCGCAGGCCCGCAGGCCTCACTGTTCCAGCACAGCTTAGGATTGCTTTCTCAGTGTGGACTAGTGATGATGTCACTGAGGACAAACCAAAGCAACTGCAAGTAACGACCAGATAAGGCAATTTAATTGAATAAGCAAACTTTTCAACAAAGAGTGCTAAAAAAATGACTGAAAATAGGACACTTTTGTTGGCACTGTCAGAAATACTCACAAAAGCAGGGAGCAGTTTCTGCTCAGCTTTGAGCTGAAATAAACAATAGTCTGTGATTACAGAACATTATCAGTGCAACTAATGAAATGGCTGCTCTCCCCCCCCCCATCCCCCTTACCGTTTAGCAATGTGCTTTGTGGATTATCAAGATGCAAAAGGACTCCTGCAAAATGCCTGTGCCATAGCCGTCTATGAAGCGCTGAAGCTTTCATTTCCACATAGCTGCATGCTTTATCATCCTTCCATGCCTTTACACATTGTAGGCACCAAATGAAACTAATAAAATATTGCTTTGATCCTTCAAAGAAGTAATTAAGCTGAAACACAGAGGGGGAAAAAAAAAACATTGCATTATGAGGAAATGAACGCCGGCTTTTCAAGAAGTCAGGAACATCATTATATTGAGAGGTGCCAAGATGTTAATTTCCATACTCAGCGAGGAGTTGTGAGCCCAGCCAGGCTCCTTTGTTTTTATCAAACGTTCCTTCATTGCAGATTAGTGACGAGATTTCAAGTCAGATATCCCCATTTAAAGTAATTTGCTTAATTACCAGACTGAGGGTTTGAATAACGGTGATTGAGTGAAAGACTTCTTGGGTGGGTTGCGGGGTGAGCAGAATGGGGTTGGTGGGTTTCGTTTTTCTACCAATGATGCGTTAGAGCAACACTGGTAGAAATGCAATCTCCAAAGCATCATGAAAATGGGAGTAGAAAATGGGAGTTATAAAAGAACCATGGAGTAGAAAAATCTACCACTGATTGCCAGTCAAAACTATAGGTTGACCTACCAAAGTGCATATCAGTATGTTTATGAATAGAAGCAACTTTAGGATGGGGGCTAACCAGTGGTGTCATCTACTCTCTCGCAAGCCGGAACGCTGGGCGGGACTTGAGTGATTGACAGCCCGTCGACTCACTTCCGGTTTCTTCGTGCGCCCCGCGCGGCTTTCCCTCACCTCGGAGGGAGCGCCTGCTCGCCAGGGGGGATGGGTGGGGGGCGCGCCGGGTGCCTGGGCGAGCAGGCGCCCCCTCCGAGGCGAGGGAAAGCCGCGCGGGGCGCGCGAAGAAACCGGAAGTGAGTCGACGGGCTGTCAATCACTCAAGTCCCGCCCAGCGTTCCGGCTTGCGAGAGAGTAGATGACACCACTGGGGCTAACCCAGCTCTCTGTTCTAGTGATCCCAAGTTGTGGGGCAAGGCAGGTCTTGTCCTCCCTCAGGCATCCTCCTAATTTCAGTCCACTTTTTACGTTAGCTCACAAAACTCAATGGCAGCCGTGCTTGCTGGCTTCCTTGCCTTGACCTAGCAGCCCAACCTGTAGCGTTCAAGATGCACCTGATAGGTGTTTGTATCTCAGGCACGAGCAGGTTACTTAAAAGAGTTTTGAAAAAGCAAATGTCAGTATCCAACCTGTCATTTCTTTTTGTTCTCTCTGGATACTGGATGTGCTGCAAGTACTCCTATCCCAGGTTCCAGCAGAGACATTGACTCAGTGGGTGCATCTTCTAGTGGTGTGCCATGACTGATTTCAGAGGTTTCAGGAAATTCTATTCTCATTCACTGTTGTGGGGCCACAGAAGGTGGGAAGTGAGAGACACACCTGAGGTTTCACATTGTCTCAGGGCAAGGGGAAATTTGTCCCCCAGCCTTGGGGGAAGCCCTAGCAACTGCTGTGGGGCAACTTGAATGTGTGCCTGCTCAATTGCTTGCACAAGTCTACATTGCTTCATGCCAGCAGATCAACCCTGGGAAGGGCCTCAAAATTTGGCATCTGCAGCCACCAAACCTGCACCCCCCAGGGCCTGATCTGCCTATCTCCTGCTCCCATCTCCTCCACCTTCCTCCCATCCTGTTCCACTCCTCTCCTCCTTTCCCTGCCCCATTCCACCCTCTGTGCCAGGCTTACTTGCTGCATGGGCTCTCTGACATCCAATAGCATGTGCGGGAAGGCTCCAGCCTTCCTGCTGATTGGCTGGCAGCTTGTGCTGCTGCAAAGCACTTTGTGGCTGCTCTGTGACAGCCTGTGACGGCAGGACTTGTGTTCTGCCAGCATTACTCGGGGATAGGAGTGGGATGTCAGGCATATTATTTAATAATCAAGCACACAAAGAAATAATATGAGTTGAAATATTAAGTTTTGGCTTAGATTCTAGTAGATGAATGAGTGATCAGAATATGGATTGAAGATCAAATAGAAGGACATGACTCCTATTGACCAGCCAACGAAGGCAACTGTATTAGCCTACTGCATGCTATTTACCAGTCCAGATCTTAGTCTGAATCCTGACTTATGGTATTTATTAAGATTGCGGTGGTGATGATCCTACCCGTGCCCCAACACAATTGTAGAATTCCTACTACAGGCATGCCCCAGTATCCACTTATTTGGTTTCCATGGTTTCAGTTATCCACAGGTACCAGGGATACTGGGAGGCCTATTAAAAAGATAAAGGAACATTTAACAAATCTCCCTTTTTTACCTTGTTGCAGCAAAACCACTGATGTTCTTTTATCTTTTAAAAGGTATTCCTGGTATCCATTGTTTCAGGTATCTATGGTGGAGTCCAGAACGAAACCCTAGCGGAAACTGGGGCATGCCTGTACAGTATGGCTGAAAGCAGAGCAAAGGCAAAATTCAATATAATTATGTATAACACATGCTAAGATTTCTCTGTCAAAAGGCATAGTGTGGTTGGGTGAGTTGACTCAATCATGCTCCATGTTGGCACTCTGATCCTTTAATCAGTGGAAGCCTCACCGCAATCCTTTATGGTCTCCAAGAGAAGCCTGGAACTAAAGTTCCAAGAGAAACTTCTCCATTCATATTTAACATCTTTTTTTTTTTAATGAAGACTAGAAGTGTGCAACAGAAACCACTGGTCATTTACTCAGAAGATCCCATTGAGAGCACAATCTTAACCTGAAGTTAGGTCAACAAAGTTTGGCTGGCACAAGAGACAACGTAAAGTATGTTTGAACCACTCTCAGTCAGAGAGGCCAGACGTACACCATCCACCCAGACTCTGAGAGTGGTCCAAATGTGCTTTCCGGTGGCCCTTGTGCCAGCCAAACTTTGCTGGCCTAACTGTGCCAGTCTAAATTCATGTTAGGGTTATGCCCGAGTTCAATGACACTTACTCCCAAGTAAATGTATATAGGAGCGTATACCTTTTTTGGGGGGGGGAGCTAATAAAAAAAGCTTAGGATTCTGCCATATCTCCTACTTAGAAACCATATTCCATACTCAGCAACATGATCAGAAAAGGGACGCATAAGCTCTTAATTCTTGGCTTACAGACTCCTTTAATATAAATAAAGACGCATTGCCCTTTACAAACTTGTTCAACCTTCACTGCTGCCATCTCTGTATTAAGAAACCCAGAGCATTAAATTACTTAAGAGGGTTAATGACTGTGAGTATTTTTAACTGCCAAATTATCAGATCATTTCTGTGGATATGAATGGAAATCATTTGAGGAGTTTCCACAGCAACATCTATTACTAGGAAAAGAAAAGCACAAGCTGTTTGGAGAACAAATGATAGCAGAATGTAATTGTGAGATTCCCAGAGCGGAGGAAGCTGAAAGGGGGCCTTCGCCTAGGAGTGATCCCGCATGGTTTTTTGTTGTTTGTTTTTGAGAGAGAGAGAGAGAGAGAGAGAGAGAGAGAGAGAGAGAGAGAGAGAGAGAGAGAGAGAGAGAGAGA
>JAJKFI010000035.1:10047120-10069044 GCA_029204185.1 Lerista edwardsae | reverse complement strand
AAATAAATAAATAAATAAATAAATAAATAAATAAATAAATAAATAAATGCTGGCGGGGGCAGGGACTGGGGCACCCCGGAGGTTCTTACCTCATTGGGGGCAGGTAACATCGGGAAACCCACAACCCCCTCTGCAAGCCTCCCCGATTATGTAAAAAGAGGAAGTGCTTTGTGCACAAAAAACAGGGCTTTTTTATACCTTCTTGTTTAAACAGGCTTTTAGTTGCTGACAGGCTGGCTGGTCTTTGTATTCTTTTATTTTCTGTACCTGATCCATGGGATAATCGTTGTATTGTATATTGTATATTGTTTTTAATTATTGTTTTTAAATTATGTTGTTATTCTGTTTTTAATTGTTTTTGTAATGCCGCCTTGAATGCCTTTTTAGGCAGAAAGGCGGGGTAAAAATCCTTAAAATAAAAAAAATAAAATAATAATAAAATCATTGAGGAGACTGCGGGCCTCCCAGACCTTGACAGAGGCTGGCGCCTCCCTGGATGAGGTAAGAACCCCTGGGGTACCCGCAGCACTGTGATTGCTGTGGTGCTGTTGGGCACCCATTCCTGGGCCACTCCCCTTAAGGGGGAATGGACCAGGAAATACTCCCAATGGTGGATCGCAACCCACAGATTGGGAAATGCTGGTCTAGACAGAAAGTAATTTATACCCCTAAGCAAATTTCTCTGCTTGCTTACTGGTGAGCCTGATGCTACTTCTTGGCTCCTTCTTGGAAAAAAAACCCACAAATGTTTCAATACTTGAGTATTCCTGCTGATGACATCACTACCCTTGTTGAAGGCAAATCCCTGAGCTCTGCTCCCTCCAGCTCAATTATACCCTTTCTCATCTCACAGGAAAACTAAATTGTTCTGCTTTGTGCATTAATGTTTAAATCCACAGAATTTACAGAATGCCCAACTGGAATGAAGCATAGGCAAAAAGTATAACTAATTGTTAGGGCTTTCTTGTTTTGTTCAATTGTGTGAAATCCCCAAAGTCAAATGTAGTTTACCGTATGTATTAAACATTAATGGACAATGTGAATGTTTGGTGTGGTAGTAAAGTGTAGTTTTGTTTAAAAATATGTATAATTTAAAGGATGCTTTTGTTGTATTGTATGCTAATGAATAAGATTATCTCCCAAACTGCAAAATAGAGTCTAACATTCTCTTAAAATAGATGGGGTCAAGAGCTAGTGCATTAATGTACCAAAATAATTGTTGGTTTCCCTGTTTCATTATATAGATTAATGTGAATTTTATGCCCGGTCACTCCATTTTTGGCCACCTAGAAATGAATATGACACTTTGCTCCTAGTTCAGTGATAAATGGCTCAGTTTAAAAAGCAGAAAGCTGTTTTATTCTAGGCATAGCTAAAATATTTCATATCCAATCAAATGAACAACAATAAATAGTATTTCCCCACCCTCCTGGTAGAACGTCTGCCGAAAGACCATAATTTTTCCAAGTTGCTTGATGCTTAAAATAATACAATTGCATTCAGAAGCAATTTCTCTTTTTATGTAAATTGGCTCATCTGATAAGTTGCTAGGTTATATGATTACTTATGTAACTCACATGCTGCCTGATTTCTAAGCTCTGATTGGATAAGTAAATAATGAGAATTCACACATTAACCGCCCAATCCAGAGCTGCCTCACTGCCTGGGAATGCAGAGGTAGCCAGGCAGCTGCGGAAGGCTCCATAGGGAAAGGTGATGTTCGTCCCCTATCCCTGCAGTAAGAGCACAGGTTGGGCGGGTGGGTGCTTCTGCACCAGCTACTTAGCTGGCGCAGATGCAAGGGCCTCCATAAAAGGCCACGCGGCCTCACATAGAGATCAGTGAGAGTCACCGCTGGTCCCACCTCCCTTCCACCCCTCCCCCACCTTAGAACACTCTCTCACCCCACCCAGAAAGGCCGCATCACTGGCAAGCGGCAGACTCACTTCTCGCCAGCAAGCGGTGCTCCCTCTGTCACCATGGTGCCACCCCCGTGCCGGTGGTACTGCCGTACCACTGGAGTTGGTGACGCTTTATGGTGCCTTGTGCAATACCAGCACGAGCAGTATGTTTGTACTGCTTGCGCAGGAAGGCTCTGGATTGGGCCCTAAATAAGTGAAATACATAGAACAAAGATAAGCAGCTGGTTTCTGATGGGTTAGCTTGCCCTTCAGTTGCTTGTAATCCTGAGTGGCCCTACCAAATTATAATGGGTATGATTACTAACAATTTCTCCCACCGTCCTTTACAACAGTGTTTCTCAAACTATGAGGCAGGACCTACTTGGTGGGTCATGACCTGATGTCGGGAGGCTCATGTAAAAGCTGGGGGCTACCATCTTGGAAGCTGCTGACCTTATTCTTGCTATGTTCCTTTTATGAGCGTTTTCAAGTGAGAGTTTTTTTTTTAAATTGTGTTTTAGTGCAGTGCTTTTACATTATATTTTGTCCTGATCTTGCTGTCTGTCAGGGATGTTTCATGATTGTGCAATTGCTGCAGTTCAAAAATGCCAGCTTGCGTTCCAGGAGTGTCATTTGATTATGTCACAATTCTGGCACATCCTACTTGATGATGTCACTTCTGGTGATGACATCACTTCCAGTGGATCCCAACACAAGTGCCATTCTAAAATATGGGTCCCGGTGCAAAAGGTTTGAGAACGACTGTTCTCAAGAATGAGAAAGAATGAGTCCCCATGAATATTCATTTCATATAAATGTTACAGAGCTATCTGAATGTATATACATAGTTTCTGAGCTTTCATACAAATGTTCATATGAATGATTATACCTGCAATTGTTTTTAAAGTCAACATGGGTCTGGACCTGTTGAAAATATTGAATACAGTCTGTACAAGCAATGAACACACACAGATCAACAACCAGATCGTACGTGCTTTGCATGTACCAAGTGAATTGGGCTTATATTTACTGTGTGCAATTTAGAACAGGACCACAGCCAACCAAGCTCTACAGAGCATCATTCAGAAAAACCATCCATTCCTCAATCCTTCCCCAGCTGATGACCTCATGTGCTCCAAAGGGCTAAATCATACCAATAGTGTTATAGAGCCTGATAATGAAGCAGCCAAACTGTCTGAGCGTCAGCCAATTATTATTATTTTTTATTTTGAAGAATTTATACCCTACCTTTCCCATGCTGAAGCAAATGCCCAAGGCGGCTTACATGGGCAGGCTAGTCTAAACCACCATTTTTCAATAGGGTTTTTACAAATATACAATATTCTGTGATTCACCAAATCCTCAGTCCCAGATGTAGCCTTCACAGTGTGGTGCTCTCCTCTGGCCTTGTGACAGCAAGCTTCAGCAGGTGATTGTAAGTCCAACCTGGACAGGTCCTCAAGGTTGGACCTGAAGAATACAGCAGCCCCCCCCTTAAATATGGACATTTGCACTGCAGTATCTGATGAATAGAATTCGCTGGTTGAAGATTTACTTGCTTAAATCAATTTTTACTGGTCATCAGTTGACCCCTGGACATGTGGCAATCAATGTAAAATAAGACCAAGAACTCATTCAGGGAGCTCAATTATTTTTGGATTACCGAAATAACCTTTATAATTTTTTAGATTTTCAAGCTTGTTATCCATCCCTGATGAACATAAAGTTGGGCGAACTTCGGAAGCTAGTGGAAGACAGGGAGGCCTGGCATACTGTGGTCCATGGGGTCATGAAGAGTTGGACACGACTTAGTGACTGAACAACATCCATCCCCGAATCCTTAGAATTACAGAAACTATTTCAAATTATATGGCTGTCATAGGAAGACCATTTGAAAATGAAGGTGAAGCAAATCTGCATAACCTGTGACCCACAAAGCTGAACACAGCCCTCCAGGTATATATGGTGACCCACAAGGATCTCAGAAATGTCCAGTTTGGTTGCTTACTTCAACATGCAAAACTTGAAGTATATCAAACAATTGGCTGGCACACAGCCAAATCCTATCCTGCACTGGGACAGGGTTGCGCTGTATCCAGTGCAGGTTAGGTGCAGGCTGGAGGTCACCTCAAGGTAATGGGATATTTTTCCCTGCCCTATGGGGCTACTCAGATCTGCATCAGCTATTTAGCTGGTGCAGATCCGAGCAGCCTGTGTAAGGCTGCTTGGGCCAGGGCCAGGGGTTAGGATGCAGCCTGCCCCACTGTGGCCAATTCCATCCCCCTCCTGGGCCTGATCTGCCTCCTGCCCTCTCCCTGCTCAAAGATGCCCCTGGACCACCCTCAGAAAACCCTCCTGCCCCCCTCTCCCACCCCCTGAGTCACCTGGCTCGAACATTCTTTCTCTGACAAATGCAGCAGCTAGATTCGACTCTCCTAAGCTACTGCAAGCCTCTGTACCAACCCAGCTGCCTCCTGAGTCAGAACAAATGTGGTATATAGTGTTTGGATTTCACCAAACACAGCATTTGAATTGTACCCCATAATACATGGCTGTGGGCTGCATTTGGTTTGGTGGATCACAAGTTGTGTACAGGCCTACAGTAGGTCTAGATTGCTGGTGGGGCTCCTCAGAGCCTCATCACCTTTTGCGCTGCCCCCACACTCGCAGGGGGCAAGGGCTGCTAATCCAAGGCCCCAGATTGGCTGGCTCTGTTCTTGTGTACATACTGAAGGTAAGAAAGATCAAGGGGCAAGCCACGAACGGTCTTACAATTCTTGTCCAGTTTGGGATGCTGGCCGGCAAGCCCCTTGGCTGGTATGGGCAAAGGCCAACATTAGGCTTCACCTGTGTGGGTTGGTGCCTTGACCCTTCGGGGTTGACTGTGATAGGTGAGCCCAATCTCTGATTGGTTGAGGCCTTGAGCCAAGATGTGATGCTCCAGTGGGAGGTCACTTTCGAAGGGCAGATTTCCCTCAGATGAGGAGACTAGTTAGACAGAAATTGAAAGGGAAGGTAAAAAGAGTCCAATCCCTCCAGGCTGCATGGAGGCTGTTTAAAATAACGGTAGTAGAGGCCCAGTGGAAATGTATACCGCAAAGAAAGAAGGGTTCGACAAGGTCCAGGAGGGTGCCTGCATGGCTGACAAAACAAAGTTAGAGAAGCTGTAAAGAGCAAGGAAGCTTCTTTCCATAAATGGAAGTCTTGCCCCAGTGAGGAGAATAAAAAACATAAACTCTGGCAAAAGACAAGTAAGAAAGTGATATAGGAGGCGAAGAAGGTGTTTGAGGAATGCATGGCTAGCGACATAAAGGGGAATAATAAAAGCTTCTTCAAATATGTTAGAAGCAGGAAACCTGCCAGAGAGGCGGTTTGCCCGCTGGATGGTGAGAGAGGGAAAAAGGAGATAAAAGGGGACTTGAAGATAGCAGAGAAATTAAATGAATTCTTTGCGTCCGTCTTCACAGCAGAAGAACTTGGGCAGATACCACAGCCCGAACAGCCCTTCCTAACTAAGGAATTAAAGCAGATAATGGTTAACAAGGAAGATGTTTTAGATCGAATTGATAAACTACATATAAATAAGTCATCAGGCCCAGATGGTATACACCCAAGAGTTATTAAGGAACTAAAGAACGAAGTTGCTGACCTCTTAACTAGAGTATGCAACTTGTCCCTTCAAATGGCCATGGTACCAGAGGATTGGAGGATAGCCATGTCACACCAATCTTTAAAAAAGGGAGAAGGGGGGACCCTGGAAACTACAGGCCGGTCAGCCTAACGTCTGTTCCGGGTAAGATGGTGGAAAGCCTCATCAAAGATAAAATCCTAAAACACGTAGAGGAGCAAGTACTGCTAAAGGATAGTCAGCATGGCTTCTGTAAGGGTAAGTCTTGCCTCACAAACCTTTTGGATTTCTTTGAAAAGGTCAACAGGCACGTGGATATGGGTGAACCTGTGGATATCATGTACCTGGATTTTCAGAAGGTGTTTGACACAGTCCCCCATCAAAGGCTGCTGAAGAAACTTCACAGTCAGGGAATAAGCGGGCAGGTCCTCTTATGGATCCAAAATTGGTTGAGGGTCAGGAAACAGAGAGTGGGGGTCAATGGGCAATTTTCACAATGGAGAGAAGTGAAAAGTGGAGTGCCCCAGGGATCTGTCTTGGGGCCCGTGCTTTTCAACTTATTCATAAATGACCTGGAGACAGGGATAAGCAGCGAGGTGGCCAAGTTTGCAGATGACAGTAAACTTTTCCGGGTAGTGAAAACCAGAAAGGATTGTGAAGAGCTCCAGAAGGATCTCTCCAAGTTGGGGGAATGGGCAGCCAAATGGCAGATGCGTTTCAACATAGACAAATGTAAAGTGATGCACATTGGGGCAAAAAACCAAAACTTCACCTATAGGCTAATGGGTTCTGAGCTGTCTGTGACAGCACAGGAGAGAGATCTTGGGGTGCTGGTGGACAATTCAATGAAGGTATCGACCCAGTGTGCAGCAACAATTAAGAAGGCCAATTCCATGCTTGGGGTCATTAAAAAAGGGGTTGAGAATAAAAGCCAATATTATCATGCCATTGTACAAATCAATGGTAAGGCCGCACCTGGAATATTGTGTCCAGTTCTGGTCGCCGCATCTCAAAAAGGACATAGTGGAGCTGGAAAAGGTGCAGAAGAGAGCAACAAAAATGATTACGGGGCTGGGGCACCTCCCTTATGAAGAAAGACTGCAGCGTTTGGGGCTCTTCAGCCTAGAAAAAAGGCGCCTGAGGGGGGACATGATTGAGACATACAAAATTATGCATGGAAAGGATAGAGTCGATAAAGGGATGTTCTTTTCCCTCCCTCAAAACACCAGAACCAGGGGGCATCCGCTAAAGCTGAGGGTTGGGAGAGTTAAAACAGATAAAAGGAAGTACTTTTTTACCCAGCAGGTAGTTAATCTGTGGAACTCTTTGCCACAGGAGGTGGTGATGGCATCTGGTCTTGATACCTTTAAGAGGGGATTGGACAGATTTCTGGAAGAAAAGTCCATTGTGGGATATAGGCAATGATGGGTTGTAACCTCCTTACATTAGTAGTAGGCTACGTCAGAGTACCGGGTGCAAGGGAGTGGCAACAGGATGCAAGCATCTTGTTGTCTCATGCCTCCCTGGGGCACCTGGTGGGCCGCTGTGAGATACAGGAAGCTGGACTAGATGGGCCTTTGGCCTGATCCAGCAGGGCTCTTCTTATGAGGTCTGGGGGAGGTAGATGGCTCGTGCCAGTTCCATTTCCCCACCTCACTTGTCGATGAAGTTAATAAAAACTTCTTAAAGCCTTTGTCCTGCTCTTTATTTGGGGGGTGCTGCATAAATTCTGGGTCTATGTTGGAGCAATTATGCATTGATGTAGATTATGGAATAAATTATCTGATACATTCATTTCTTACGGGCAAGAAGGCTTCTATTACTGTGTAATCTGTTAATGATGTTAAGCCACCTTTTCAAAGAAGGTGTGTCTGTCTCTGAATTATTCTTTTTTCGTTCAAAATTTGCAACTGGAAGTGGGCAGCAAATGTTTTTGTCTATCTCATATGATTAAAGCAAAACCATAAACAAAATGGGATTTCAGTTTTCATCTCCCCGTCATCTCCATTGCTGAAGTCTGGCTTGGAAGTTAGTAGTAGTTTAGGATTTTATGGTGCATCAGCATCTAGTTTTGTACGTGGTTTTGTATGTGGAAGCTGTAAAATCACATTACCTCATCTGATCCCAGATGTCAGATGGAACCATGTAATAAATATCTCCTGAAATCAGCTGTTTGATAGAAATCTTCCTCTCATTTTGGCAGGCAGTCTGATCAACAAGTGTCAAGGATCATTAAGTGATACAGTTTGCTTAACCAGCATTTAATATCACCATCATTCAGTTTTGTTCTTTGTTCTTTGTTTTGTTCTTTGATAATTATCCCAACAGGAATTATGCTGGCAAGGCAGCAGACAAGTTCAGCAATGCTCCAAGTGTTGAGCAGCAGGTCCTGCCTTTGAATGACTGAATTTCATCGGATCTCACCCATCTTCTCCTTTTAGAGTCTTCCCCACTCTTGAGATTTACAATGCAGCCGCTTTAGAACAGGGACCTGTCTTTTTGGTTTACATTACAGTCTAAAGCACCACCCTCACTGATGCTGTGTCATCATCCCAAGAAACTCTGAGAAATGCAGATAGAAAAACACACATCTGTGTAGGATGCCCATGAATGTGCAGTGCATGTCTTTTGCCATGGTGACTTGCATTTCCTGTGTTCCCTGTAATGTCTGGTCAAGACTTTTCTGCTTCTCCTGTCTCTGAGGCAATTCTCACTCACCACCTACCCGTACTGGCCTTTAAGTTTCATGTATTTTTATCATCAATTTTTCACATGTTCCTACCACTCTTCCTCCAAGGAGCTCAGGATGGTGTATATTGTTCCTCCTCTCCTTTTGTCTAGCCTGTGAGATAGGTGAGGCTGAGAGAGCATGACTGGCCCAAGGTCACCCAGGAAAATTCATGGCTTTGAACCAGAATCTTCCAGTCCAACTCTTGAACCACGACACCATGCTGGCCCTCATATTGTATTGCTGCTCCTGTTGAATTGCTGAAACACCCAAAGACGAACAATGTAGAGAGTAAACTGAGAGCGCAGTCCTAACTTGAGCCAGAACAGCAAGCCTGGTGGGCCTGCATGGTATCCAGCTCAAGTCTGGAGGCCACTAGAGCCTCTTTGTTCATACCCTGGGATAGGCACCAGCCGCCCCAATGGGCTTGCTCGGTTATATGTCTGGGGATGCACACCCCAACTCCACCCCCTCCCCGGGCTGTAATGCCTCCCAGCCTGCCCATCCCCACCCAGTTCCTCCCTCCCTCTTCCCAGAACCACTCTTGCACAAGCCAAACCCGGCTGGCGCATGAGCAGCACAGAGCAGCCATGGGCTGGCGCCCTTGGGCCGAAACTGCTGCTAGCGTCAGCCCAATGGCACCAACACCAATGCAAGGGTGCCAGTGGGCACTCTCACATTGGCACCGCTGACATTCAGCCAACACTAACAGCCAGCTTTGGCCAAATGTCAGGCGTAGGATTGCACCCTAAATCACAACTTAGAAACTGACCTGTGCGCCGCCATCTTAGCTCTCTCCCCCCTGTGGGAGCCTGACACTGACATGAGTCTTAAACAGCGGTCCCCTGCTGCTTCTCCAATTAGGGACGCAACACTCTGGCTTGAAGACCAAGACCAGTATTCTATATTGCCCTTGTCTTATCATTGCCCCACAGAGTTAATAACACAGGGGAGGAAAATGGCCTTGTCACCCACCCCAAGCCAGTAAGAACTGCGAGGGAAACAGGAAGGTAAGTAGTTCAGGTTTTTTCCTCATTTGGTGGGCATCAGGGGGCTTACGGCAGCATTAGGAAGCAGCTTTGGTTTGGACATACCTATTCTTTAGTATCCATCAGCACTTCTCCCCTGTTGTAACCGCTCCTCACATTTTTAATAGCCATTTTTTTCTATACATTTCCTTCTGGGCGTCTTTTTTTCCACCGACAGACACGCTATAACTTTTCTTCCCTGCTTCCTGTGATCAGGATTAGTATTGTAGTGGTATACAGCACGACTGGCTGGGGAGAGAAGGGCTGCTACCCTTACTGAAGCTATCCCTGGAGGTTTTTTTTCTCCCCAACATGACATAATGCCATTAAGCCAACAAGACCCTGTTAAAATTTCCAAGATTGTTTTTTGTACTCACCTGGAGATTGATGAGGATTTCTGGAGACTCCAGGCCAGCCCTGGAGGGTTGGCAACTCCAGGAGAAGCAAGGCAATGTAGTGCCTGAAACCATAAAATACATTTAATCAATATATCTCCATGTACCAGAACAGTGTGGAACAGTGAATAAGAAATATGTAACTGCATGCGTCCAAATTTCCCAGGATCCCTGCTTGTGGAACAACTCATTTTTAAGATGGAAATGTGGTTATTTCTAGTGATGCACGGAACTCCCAGGAGAAATGTTGCTGATCTTATCAAACTCTTTTGGTGTTTGTCCCAAAATTCCTCCAGTCTGCTTCAAATTTTGCAAAACACAGGTGACAACTTGACTTGAAAAGGAGAAGAGGATGTTTCTCTCAGCTACTGGATGTTATCAAGATGGAGAAGTCTTTATAGAAACATTTTCCTTCTCAGGCAAGATATACCCCATAACTGATACTAAGGGCCCTATCTTGTGGGTCTTAGCATTGAGTGGTACAAACATACCACCCGTGCTACTGTCACAAAAGGTGTCGTAAGGCAACTCCAGCGCCGATGGTAAGCCATTGCTGGTGGTGGCGGGCCAACACTGGTCCCCACACCCTGGAGGCAGCAACACGACACCTGAGTCAGTGAGTGCTACCATCGCTGCCAGGTGCAACCGTGAGTTGTGGCCTTTTCAGGTGGGGAAGGGGGGTGTTCCGGGGGGGGGGGGGAGCGGGGGTGGCACTAGCGGTGACCTTCACTGCCAGTCCCAACCTCTGCGTCAGGCCATGGCACAGAGGTGAGTGGGCCCATCGCCCGCCCACATCCTTAGTGCAAAGGAAAGGGGATGGATGTCCCCTTCTCCCACGGAGCCTCCTGTGGGTACCAGACAGCTGTGGGATGCAGCAGTAGTCGCTTGGCTACCGCTGCTCGCACAGGTAGCCAGGCAGTTCAGGGTTGCCCCAAAGGAAAAAAAAATCAATTTCAGTTGGTCAGAATCACTCAGACCAAATGCCCCAGTTATCCTGTGAATCAAAATAAATTTCCTCTACATAAAAACTAAAAAAAAGAATAGAATGAAGACTATAATTGAAAAATGGGACTGCAGCCTCATAAGTTGGAAAATGTTCATATTTGGCAATGACAATAAGCATTTGTGCTACATATTTAAAACGTCCCAAGCTTTTTTACAAACATTATTTTAGCAACACGGACAACATCCCTGTGAAGCAGGTCAGAATCATCATGCCAATATTGCAGAAGAGGGGACTCAAGGTAAGACAAAAAAAAATGATGGCTCAAGACCACCTTGGGACACCCTGACTGTGGTGTGATTTGAACCAGGAACTTGCTGGCTTGGACAGCACCAGGAGTCTCAACACCTGACACTGCTATTACAACAGTGCACATTGCCAGTGAGCAGGAAAGCCATGCACAGTGGCCAATGCCACTCTTCGGGAGGACCCCAATACATTCAGAGCAGGTGCTGCTGTACTATGCCAGTGCTTAGCCCTTGAACAGACTGTGCTGGCACTGTGGCCCAGGCCGCAGGGCATGTGGCAGTTTGGCTTAAGGCATTACTAGTTGGCCTGGGAAATGACTAGTGTGTTTGATACAATATATGCTCAAAGAAAGACTTGGCACATTCACCACCCATTGCATTTTATACACCTGCAATGCCCCTCCCAGATTTCTTTGAAAACGATACCCATTTCCCCCCCAGTCTCGTCAAATCTGCCTTTTATCAACATTCAAATGATCCTTAAATAGGATATTTTTATAGGTATAATTTTAAGAGGCTGGAATTTATGCAGCCGACATGTTGGCAATGAAATTCCTGCCACCTGTTTTCCCTACAAGCGGATCAAAACATCCACTTTGGCTTGCAATTATCCAACTTCCATTTACTTTCCTCCATATCGTAATTCTTTCATTTGTGTTACCAGTTACGCTGCGGAATACTACTGAATGGCATGGAAAAACAGCTAACAAAGAGAGAGTACTAGCCAATTAGATCAAATTAGAGCAGTAAAATTAGCATATTTTACTACACAGTGAAGTGTAACTGCCTCAGTTTTAGCTTGCAGTTATGGTAAAATCTGATTTTGCCAATGCTTTGCAAACCAGGGCTGTCGTCAAAAGAAGACGTCTTTGCCAACAGATCGTATGAGTTTTAATGAATTAACAGCTGCAGTGCATTGAGGATGAAACTGCCACATGCAGCCGTTTGCAACAGCAGAAGTGAGTTCCATGGCTGCACAATGACTGCTGACGGAGCGCACTGCACTTCAGTGGTGGCCATTTTGGGAGCGAGGTGGCAATGTCCCCAGTCTGCCGGCAGGTCACCAGCCGTCCGCTGGAGCAGGGAAGGTAGTGAAAGGGGCAAAGGCAAAATGTGGTGAGGAGGACAGTTGCGGACCTGGCCAATTATCTGCCCTAGGGCTAGGCCTGCAGATTGCCACCTCCAGTGCTGCCTCCCACACTCTGTGCCACCCCGCCATGCCCCCACGCCACGCTCCATTTTGGAGCCGTTTGAGTGCAGGGGTGAGTGGGTGGGCCAAATGCCGCTCACGCTGCTTGCCTCTGTGAGTGGCAAGCTGCCTTTGCGCTGTCCCCACTCCACCAGTGCAGCACCCAAGGGAAAGTGCACCCCAACATCAAGATAGGACTGCCACTGGGGGGGGGGGCAGGAGGCAGGGAGGCTGCAGGAGAGATAAAACACATTTGAACCACTCTCGGAGTCAGGGCGATTGGCACACGTCTATCTGCTGGCCTCTCTGACTCAGAGAGTGGTCCAAACATACTTTACAGTGTCCCTTATGCCTGCCAAATTTGCTGGCCTAACTGTGCTGGCCTAATTCCAGGTTAGGATTGCGTTCTCAAAGGTTATAATGGAGACGTCCAAATATATCACTTCTGCTTTGGCAACAAGGCCAGGAAACCTAAAACTTGAGCATCCAAAGAGACATTCAGACGAGTAGAAATTCGGAAACTTTTTTAAAAAGAACACATAACATCTGTTTAAATTTTTGTTAGTATTGGTGATGATTTCTCTTCCAAGTGATTGCTGCTGGAGACCATTAAAACTTGCCTTCTCTTCCCCGAGACCAGCAAAACTAGCTACCAAGAGAAAGTTTCAAAGATCAGCATCAAATTGCATATGTGCTACGGCTCCATCCAATGCTGAAATATTTCCCAGTTAATATTAACTGTGACAGTCTGTTCCATCCCTGGACAGCTTGTGCAACAACATCTTCCAGCAGCTGACAATGATTAAATAAACATTGTCAAAACACCATGTACTTTAAAAGGACTTTTTAAAGGATGAGGACGAAGAGCATCATTATGACTTTCTGAAATGGAGAATTCTTTTACCGCTCGGTTATTTATAGATACAGAGGGATCTGGAGACAAAAGAAGGATCACATTTAATGCTTGCCAAATGAACGATTAAACGCAAAACTATCAACGCATCTTAGAATCCCCAATTCACCAAAGGACATCTACAATCTCATCTGATTCCCAGTGAAGCGGCTGGATGAGCAATGGGTAGAGGTGTTTTTTTTATTATTATAATTTTCACAGATTTTTTAAAATAAAAAATAAATTATAATTGCAGAAAACGGTGTTAGGTGCTTTTATTCCAATGGCATTTTTTAAAAATAATAATAATTATAAATTATGATCACTTTTACTTGGTAGGTGTACTAGGTAGGTAATATAGCATTAGCAGATACAGCCACAGTCATTAGCCAAGCACCTCCCCCACCCAGTCTAGCCCAACCAGCTTACAATGACCAATATGTAAAGCAGTGATGTCATGCAGGGGGTACGCGGGGGTACGCGAGTACCGGTTTCTAGGATTACAGCTGGCCCTGCCCATTCACCCGCCCACTCGTCGACTCCGCCCTCTGCAACATTTGAATTTCCTGCATGTTTGAGTTGCCTGCATGTTCTCAGAGCCAGGCAGGCAGGCAGGCAGCGAGCGGAGCCTTTCCTTTCCTTGCCACTGAAAAATGAGTTGCTCTGGGGTTTTAACATGATGCCAAGCCTCCTTAACATGTTCTGGGGGTGCTGTGGAATACTGTTGCAACTGTTGGGTCAGTTTAAAATCATCTGAGGCCTCAAAAAGGGCTTTTTTCATGTTACTTCCTGCCACAACATCACTTCTGGCTTATGACGTCACTTCCGGTGGGCGGGTCCCAACACGTGCCAATCAAAAGTGAGTACCTGTTCTTAATCATTTAGATGACACCACCGATGTAAAGTATTAGAAATTGGTGTTATTTTTTGCAGATTTGGGGTGGGTTTTTTTGTCATTATTTAAAATGACACCTTCCTTGCAGGGTTATCTGTCATATGGCAATGGAAATGATGTGACCCCTACTCAAGCAGATGTCAGTGGGCCAACAGATGGAGATGGGGAATTATGTATCAGCCTGGATTTATTTTGGCAAATCGGGAGCAGAGTCCTTGACACCTCTCTCGACCAACTTCCTTTGGCTCAGCTCCTTCCCCATTTCTGACTTCTTCACCAGGAGTGCCTTTGCCTTGCAGGCCTTCTCTCCCTCATAATCATTCCTGGGTCCTCCTGCTGTCTCCTCCCAGCAATGCCTAGTCCCAGTGGGTGGGTAATGGCTCGGTGGCCCTAGCCCAGCGTCCCGGCTGCATGACGCCACTGCCCTAGCCTATTGGCCAGCTGTAATCTGGCAAGAGGGGCTCCACTGCCCAGGCCCACTGTCTTGGTCCCTCTTCTCCCTCAGCTGACCTACAGCTCTGCTCCATCTTCTTGTACCCCCTTCCTAGTGACTTCCTGACCCTTCCCTCTTCTTCCTTTGCCCTTCTTCACTGTCTTGTGATTTCCCCTCTGCTCCTCATCTGCTCCTTTCTCACTCTCCTTATTGGCCCTCCTTCTTGCCTGTGAAGCCTCCCCTTTTTATATCCCCTGCTGCTCTCCCAGGGACTATCAAGTGGCCCCTCTTCTGCAGTTCTCAGTGACGATGTCACTGTCAAGCACCACAGACTGCAGCTGATGCTACTCTGGGGCATTCCCTGCCCTCTGGGAATGCTGTAGCACTGTGGGCTGCTACAACACTGTATTGGAAGCCAATGGCTGTGATTCCCTCTGTGAATCTGTAAAATAAGCCAAGAATAGAGACAATGAAAATGATGCAGACATTCAATATGAGAGGCAAATTCTTAGAAACAATTAGCATGTTGTGTGCAACTCTCCACCTTTGATGTGAACTACAAAGCATGCATTAAATGATGTTTCAGGAGCCTAAGGACTCAAGGATTACCCTTTCCTTTCATCTTGCAGCAAGAATGAGTTTTGGCTATGTCTTAAGGGAGCCTGTAAAAATAAAATTCCAAGGAAATGTTGTGTAAAAAAAAAAAAAAAGATCAAGGAGGAAAGCAAAACTGCTTCCTGGAAGGTATCCTGCTGCCAGTATGTCAGCAATGTATTTACTTTTTAATTTGTATTAATTTGCAATCTGACTGTGCAATCAATCCGACATCATAGGGCAACACACAAAGGACTTACTCCAGCTTTGGGCTAGAGTGACTTCCTGGCTAATAATTGTTGCTCACTTTCACCTGGCTATCACTGCATCCTGTGGTCGGTGAGTAATTGTGGAGATCTCTAGGGAAGGGAAATAATTGTTCTCTTACCCAGCGGTAAACCTCTTTGATGCAAGGGGGTCTATACATACCTGTACTAGCTACATAGCTGGGACAGTTCCACATGGACCCGTATTGTGAATTGGGCCAGGGAAAGGGGTTAAGATTTTTTGGCTGCCACTGCAGCCATATGAACCCCAATCCTGAACCCAATCTGCAATCCCCTCCTCACCCTGTTTCACCTTCTCCCTGCCCACAGCCTGAGTAGCAAGCGCCCTGTTAGGAGTGCCTTTTGCGACTGGCGCTGACTGCTATAAGCAGAAGAGGAGGGCCAAGGTTGAAGGTGAGTATACACTTGGGCTCTCAATTGGGCTCTCCTTCTTTTAAAAGACACCCCACACAGCCCTTTCATTTGGAAGAGGTGGCAGGTGTTATTCTGCCAAGCTAGAATATACAGATATACAGAAATTTGAGGGACCACCTCCTTTCATACAGTCCTACCCATACTCTTAGGTCATTTGGGGGGGGGCCCTTCTGACTGTGCCGCCACCAGGAGAGGTGAGGGGAATGGCGGCCAGGAACAGGGCCTTCTCGGTGGTGGCCCCAAGACTGTGGAATACCCTCCCCTTAGAATTAAGAACTGATCCCTCTTTAGTAGTGTTTCAGTGGGGCATGAAAGCTTCTTTATTTAAACAAGCTTTTAATTGTTGACATGCTGGCTGGCATTTTAAAACTACAATTATGGGATCCACGGGGCCTGCTCATTTTAAATTTTTAAATTTTAAGTACTGTTTAATATTGTTTTAACATTGCTTTAATCTTTTTTTTTAATGTGATCATTTTATATTGTAAGCTGCCTTGGCGGGGTAGAAAGGATAAAAATCCTATAAATAAATAAAATATAAATAAATAGCAACTTATATAATAAAAAATGTAGTACCTGTAAAGGTTCTGAGGTTGGAGCTAGGAACAGAGTCCAACACTTTATTGTGGGTCCCAGTGGAGTCTGTGCACATGTGGTTTACAGGCCAATCTTATGTGGTGTTGCTACTGCCAGAAGGAGTGTTCCTGCAGTGGAATGCACTTTGTGACATCACAAACAGTGATCTGGAAGTGAGAGTAGCCCCATGGCTTCTGGATCACCATGGAGCCCTGGGCATGGCAGCAGGGAGAAGAAGCCTGTGTACCTAGGTAAGTCAGTGGGGTGGGTGGAAGGGGGGCAGAACAAGGGAATGGCTGGGGGCATGTCAGAGGCTGGAGCGTGAGTTGTGCCTGAAACAATCCCCTCCAGACTGAGGCCACATGCCCCCTTTATCTTCTTGGGCTTACACCAGCTAAAGAGTCCATTGGAGGTCAAGCGGCTTTTGGATGGCCAGGGGAAAAGATTTTCTCTTTTTCCTCCCAAGCCTCCTGATTACTCTCCCCACCCCCAATAGCATTGTTCAGCCCATTTTGGTGTGGCTGCACACTATGGTGGGGAAAAGCAGAGGACTGGTCTTTTTCACTTAAATGGTACAACTTGTGTTGTTGACAATATTCAAAATTTGTGGTGGCACACATTATGATCAAACTTACATGATCAGAAAAAAAACAACTGCTCTCAATATGAACCAAGGTCAAGGTTTTGGGCTTCTAATGACTTCACCCCAGTGTCATACTTCACCATGACTTCTGTCCCTTCCCTTAAAACTTTCCTCGGTGAGGTTTCCATTACTCCTTGGGGATCTGGAATTCATAAATGGCAATGTTCCAGGCCCAGGGACATGTAATTTTCCAAAGTTTCTAGAAGGAACATTAAGCACTTTGGAAACCACATAGCCCAAGGCACAGGAGCTTATAGTGAGAACTCAGAGGAGGTGTTTAGGTACTATCCCAAGCATGAGACAAGGTCCAAATTTCAGAACCATCTCAGAAACAACATGTGTCATTTTCTGACATGTGAACAGGAAAGTGCATCCATTTTTCAGACAAAAACTCACAGCGCAAAAAGTGGGTGCAGATCCGAGGAGCACATAAGGGAGGCTGGAGCCTCCCCTATGGTATGGGAGTGCATGCTCCCTTGCTGCAGGGAGGCTCCAGCCTCTCCTAAGCAGCGCTGGATATGGCGCTGGCCCGTCGGCCTCGCCAGTCTGGCACTGCTTAGGATTGCGCCCTCAGGGAAGCCCACTCCAAATTGAGAAGCAGAGAATGTCACCCATGTGGAACAGATTGCCTAAGGACATGGTGGATCCTCCTTCACTGGAGATCTTCAAGCAGAGGCTCAACAGGTACCTGCTGGAGGTGCTCTAGGAGGATTTCCTGTTACAGGCAAGGGGTTGGACTAGATGACCTTGTAGGTCCCTTCCAATTCTATGATTCTATGATTCTATGACAATGTACAATTTATAAAAGAGGTAAGGAGAGAAAAAAATTCCTTTCCCCTTGTCTTTCTGACAGCTGGTGAGAAAGCCACACAATGCAGCCAGGCTTGATTTTTTTTTCCCAGATGGTTAGCAATCCTTGTCCGAAAAGCAGTTCCCTCCTTTGGGCCAGGCATGGAAAGCCAAAGGAGAGGGGAGTCTCTTGAAGAAGGCTGTAAAGATAAAATTCCAATAAAAATGTTTTGTTTTTTTTAAAAAGGATCAAGGAGGAAGTAAGCTGATTATTCTTGTTGCCCAGACAAGATTTCCCCAGACAGAGGCCAAGCCTTATCACATAACCTTCTCTGGCTTCTTCAAGAGACTTTTTTTCTAATCTGTCCAGATACCCCATAGTTCTTGCAGCTACACAAGATCGGGCTGGGGTGTATGATCTGTGATGGCTCCTTATCCTCCCATGCAGTTCATATCTTGATGTTATCTTTAAAGCAATGAAAACACAGACATGGACTCACCCTAAGATCAACATGTGTTCACTTCTGTAATGATCGAAGCCGGATATGATTTTAGCTGGAAGAATATTAATTATTTTTATTTTATTTTTTAAAAAATGCATTCATCCATATGTCTTTGACTTGCTGACCCACAACAAAGCTGCTAGGGGCATGATCCACTCTGTAGTGGTGTTCTTTTTCCATGCCTCCTTGGGAAGCTTGTGCCGCAAAACAACCAAAGGTATTCAACAATGCAGGCAATGGAATCAACATTTCTGTTCAAAACAAATCCTCTTAAAAAGGAAAACCTCATGGAGGTGTCTGTAAATAAGGAGAGTTTGATGGCATTGGCTGACATTCTTCAGTGAGTGGAGAGATGCTGGCAGACGCAGGAAACCCATAATGAAAATCTAAAGTGAAAGGAAGGAATTCGACAGTGAGATGAATTAGCTTGCAGAGATCCAGAGCGGAAATCTCTCCACCTCTGAGCTCCCTGTTGCATTCAAAAGCAGCAAGGTGGGAAGGCATTTTGGCCTCTGGAGAGGGATGTGAATAGAGGCAAAACTTTCATTGGACTCACTGGCAGCAGCTTGATTCTCTCTGCTGGTGGCATCGTTTTAGAAATATCTTTCTGTTCTAAACAAAAGGATTTTTTTTTAAAAAAAAATGGATCAAGAACAGTTAGGCAAGAGAATGAGGGTGCAATCCTAACCTGGAGTTAGGTCAGCAAAGCTTGGCTGGCACAAGGGACACCATAAAGTATGTTGGGACCACTCTCAGAGTCAGAGAGGCCAGCACACAGATATGCACCATCCTCCCTGACTCTGAGAGTGATCCAAACATGCTTTACCATGGCCCTGGTGCTGGCCAAACTTTGCTGGCCTAACTCCAGTTTAGGATTGTGTTCTGAATTGGTGCCAGCAACAGCAGTGAAAACAATGAGTGGGGTGGCGGCGGCAGAGTTTCATGACTACTTTAGCCTCCAGCCCCCTTCCACATTCAAACTAAAAAGTTCCAGCCCAATTCTATGCTCACAATGTGATGGTGAATCTCATTATCTGCCAATGGATTGCGTGGACTGCCATTGCTTGAGAGCCCAATCCTAAACTGGAGTTAGGCTGGCATAAACTAAGCCAGCAAAGTTTGGCCAGCACAAGGGCCACTGTAGAGGGTGTTTGGACTACTCTCTGAGTCAGGGAGGATGGCACATGTCTGTGTGCTGGCCTCTCTGATTCCGAGTGTGGTCCAAACATATTTACAGTGGCCCTTGTGCTGGCCAAACTTTGCTGGCTTATCTTATGCCAGCCTAACTCAGTTTAGGATTGCATCCTCAGTTGCTCTAATGTTGTGAGGCTTGATGCCATTGGTGCAGAATTTGGAAATCCTTGTGCTTGCAGTGGCAGGCACAATGGACCAATGGGACTGGGCCAACTTTATCTGTGGCATGTGGAAAGGCTAGATCCCATCAAACTTGGAATATACAGTCAATTCTCATTATCCGCTAGGGTTAGGTTCCTAGAAATCCTCGCGGATAGCGAATTCACAGATCCCAAACTATGATAACGTAGTTTGACAGAATTTGGATCAACAAAACCCTTTGGAATGTATTTGAATTCAATTCAAAATTGAGGAATTGGGGTTCTAATAGAAATAACTTTGCCTAATTAATAAAAATGTGGTTGGCTGTGAAGAGAAAGAGTAAAAGCCAAACAATTCAACCCTACATAAATGCCCGTGTGAAGATTCAGTGGTGCTGGAGCAACTTCTGCTGCATCCCACAAGATATTCTGTTGCTGGACATCAACTCAGGGTAAGCTCTAGAAGCCGCTATGGGTCAGCTCAGACCAGTGCCAGCTCCATGGCTGGTGCAAGTCTGCATTGCTCCATGCAGGTGGATCAGGCCCGGGAAGGGGCTCAAGGCTCAGACTTTGCCACTGATGATCCCACCCCCATCCTGGGCCTGATCTTCCCTGCCCCATCACCACCCCATTCCACCCACCCCCTCTACTGTTCTGCCCACCCTACCCATTCAACCCTTGCCCCACCTCCCTACACCCCCCATGCAGGTTTACGTGCTGCAGCAGGTGTCCATTGGCACGCTAGTGTGTGGGAGGCTGGTGTGGCCTTCACACTGGCAGGGCCACTGCACTTACTGGTGGAGGCTACTTTACAGCCACTATAAATTAGCCTCCACCTGGTGCAACACTAGGGGAAGGGGACAGGATTGGGCCAAAATAGATATAAAGAAAGAAGTCATGGCTGCTTTGAGGCTGTTATTTAAGACATTGACTCCTATAGAAAGTCTTCACAAAGATTTTCAAAGATGCACACTGCCATCTTCTGAGTGATCAACAGCATAGTATACTAGCTAGACAAACCCTGGGGCTCTGCCACATTCTTCCCTTCTGATGACTAGGCCAAAAAATTATTTAATTGATTAAAATGTTGACATATTCCCCTACAATGCTTTGTTTGTGAGAATACAGTATTCATCTTTTTTTCATTTCTGCTCAGTTTTCCCAGTTGTTGCTACACCATTTTCTTTTTCACACTATTGCTCCGTGAACACAATGAAGTGTTCAGCCAATCAAACGTTGGTACACAATGCAGTTACTGTGGACTCCTGAAGTAATTCAAGAGTGAGGCAATGTTTCTATGTTTGGCGGGTGCCTCAATGGTTGCATGTTCATTTGACTTCGCCTTCAGAGATTTCTTCACATAGATACTGAAGTAGCATTCCAGCAGTGCACTAAATTTTGCCAGTTCCTCAGGGCATGTGTATCCCTTTGCCTTCAAGGCCATTCCAGGCAGTCAGTGAGAGCAATGCAGAGCAGATGCCTCCATCTTACACTTGCCATCCAAAATGGCTCCAAAGGGTAGGGTAGGGGCTGCTTACACAGTGCGCTGAGGAACTGGCAAAACTTAGTGTGTTGCTGGGAATGCTACTGCAGTTTAGCTATGTGAAGAAATCTCTGAAGGCAAACAAAGTCAAATGAACATACAACCAAGAGCAATTGAATTGAATGGTCAAACACTTGAGGGGGCATTGATAAGAATCATCTAAAGAGGAAAGTGTTTTTCAACACTGCTGAAAATGTTCAGCAAATGTTCAGGGGGATAAAAACAACCAGTGCTTTTGACTCAGCCCACTTCAAGGCGACTCAGCCCACTTAAAGGTGATCTGAAATCAGATCCTTATGTGACGGATCGGCTCATCAAAATGAAACACTTGCCAGAAAACAAGTTCCAAGACCCCATTTTAAATTGTCAAACGTTTAATGGCGTTCTTGCAAACTATCACCACCCAAAGCTCAAATGCATAATAATAAAGTTATTATTTTTGCTTTTGGGCTTATTATTGTTATTATTTAGTAAATTCTGTAATTTTACCACTTTTTACCACTTTAAGACATTAAAAAAAAAACTGCCTTCAACTTTCAGCCAGGTTTTCATCATTCTATCTCATCATTAAGTGTCTCCATTTCTTCCAGAATTCACAGCATGCTACTAAAAATAACTCTTAGTGGTTCGGACCAGGGTGCTAATAAAATTATATATCAAGCGGAGGTCCAAAGTGACCTCAGCATTTTGAGTAGCCTGTTAATATTTAACAAGCCTTTGGAAGTGACTTCATTAGGACCCACTAGTGTGAACTAAACTTCCTTATCCTTAAACATTCCTTAATTAATCATGAATCAATCCCTTATCTAGACTCAAAAGATGAGGCTATAGTGTCATTTCTTCTTCTTCTTCTTCTTCTTCTTCTTCTTCTTCTTCTTCTTCTTCTTCTTCTTCTTCTTCT
>JAJKFI010000035.1:10019193-10037566 GCA_029204185.1 Lerista edwardsae | reverse complement strand
TTATTATTATTATTATTATTATTATTATTATTATTATTATTATTATTTACCATGTTTTTTCAGTGAATAAATATGTAGTAAGCTTGTAGTACAGTGGAAGATGAGTGCCGATGTTTGATGCCGACTTTTCTATGGCTGACTAATCCAGCACTCAGTTTTGCTCAGTGAAAGTACCATTAAACGAGCACATATTCGCTGTGCGCACACAGGAACTGTCTTCCATTTATGTATTACAAATTTAAGAGAACGTAATCACAATGATATTGCCGAGCCCCAGCACATAGATGGAGGCTCGTGATTGGCTGGCTCCCCTGCCACGCGAGCCAGATGTGGCTCTATTGGGCCTCCTGGCCGTGGGGGCGGCACAGGAGCTCACCTGTGAAAGGTGAGATCTCCTCGGGGTCATTCTGCTACCTGATTCAAGCGGAGAAGGATCCCCGCCCACCCTCCCTTCTGCAGTCCAAGTGCGGCTGGTTGCCATATTTGGGGCCGGGTAGGAATTTTTCTGCTTGCCGGATTGGCTTGGGGCAGGTAGTTTTTTCGCCTCCCCTGGACTGTATTTGGTAGGTGTGAGGATGTTGCACGTGCGCAGTCAGCAACCTTGGTCACTTTATTGCAGGTTGGCAAGGGCATAAAGGCTGGAAGGAGGCTTTTGGTGTGCATTCGGAAGTCAGCTAAGGCACAGAGTGACCCTGCGGTAGGCCCACAGTTGCTGACCGGCGCGTGGGGCTGGCAGGGAATCTCCTAACCTCAAGCCTTAGCCCGCCCCAGATGCTTGCCGGCCGGGGCAGGCGCATGGGTAGCTGCTTCCGCCCCGGCTGGGGTTGGACAGAGAAGGGCTACACCCATGGGGCCGGCCTGGAGTCAGAATGTTTCACCCGCCAAAGGGGGGGGCTGGCAGCGCGTGCCCCCCCACCTTCAGTTAAGGCCGTGCCCCTTTGCCTATTTCAGTTAATGGCTGCTGGTCCCCAGCTCCATTCTGTTGTATTACTTTACAATAAAGTGGCCCGTTCATCCATACACATCTGTCTCTCGTGGCTTTATTGGGGATGCACAGCTAATTATTCACTATTAAGTGCAGAAGCTCATGAAGTACTGCAGAGAGTACATTAGAAAATGGAAAGACCTGCAGTTGCATCTTTTTTTAAAAGGGTATTGGGTATAACAGCAAATCAGACATGTGGGGTGAACCGACTGCATGCCAAAGCCCCATGCCTTGAATCAAGCAAGACTTACTCCAAGGAAACGCCATCTAAATTAAGCCGCTACTTGCACAAAATGGCTCACTTCTTTCAAAGACTTTTTCTGTTTTTTTCCATTGAAAGAATTTTTCCTTGCTCTCTATCAGACCAGGAACATGGACCCCACTAAGGCTTCTCTTCTTTTGTCAGGACTGGACCAATGTACTAATTTCGGTTTGTCTTCTGACAAGCTGGTTAAATCTAGAGCTGGTCAAGTTCTGTTTAAAGGGATAGGTACATGAGAGAGAAATGCCAGGGTCACAGTGGTCAAGCTGGCAGATTAACATTCTCCTATAATTTTAGAGGTGTCCAGTAGCAGCCTACTTTTGGTCCACCTTTGGAAATCATTCTGGCTTCAGAGTTTCAGCACATCAGGAAATGAACAATGACTGTGATGGTGATAGCTACACATTAATAAGAGAATAAGAAGAACCCAGCTAGATCAGGCCAAGGCTCATCTAGTCCAGCTTCCTGTATCTCACAGTGGCCCACCAGATGCCTCAGGGAGCACACAAGACAACAATATGCCTACATCCTGCTGCCTCTCCCTGGCACCTGGCTTGCGGTATCCTACATCGAAAACCAGGAGGTTGCACATACCAATCACGACCTGTAGCCTGCAATGGATTTTACCTCCATAAATCTGTCCAATCCTCTTTTAAAGGCGCCTAGGCCAGATGCCATCACCACCTCCTGAGGCAAGGAGTTCCACAGGTCAATTACCCGCTGGGTAAAAATGTATGTTCTTTTATCTATTCTAATCCTTCCAAAACTCAATTTAAGAGGGCATTACTTTTTTGCATATCCTACCATGAACAGAAGTTGACTTTGTCAGTGGACTTGAATCAGGCGCGTACCTGGGCGAAACCGCGCCCAGGGCACGCGACGTCATGACATCACAACGTCGTGACGTCGTGACGTTTGGCAGCTTCCTCCCCCAGGCTGCCGCTGGGGCGCTTTAAGCACTCAAGCGGCAGCCCAGGAGGGGAGCCGCCGGCGCGCGTCCCGGCTTGGGGCGTGCGGCAGTGGCTTCCTTCCCCAGGCTGCCCCTCGAGTGCTAGTTCTCGAGTGCTAGACTCGAGTGCTAGACTCGAGTGGGTCGGGGCGCACGATGGCAACTTCCTTCCCCTTCCCCGGGCTGCCGCTGGGGCGTTTTAAGCACTCGAGCGGCAGCCCAGGGAAGGAAGCCACTGCTACACGCCCCGAGCCGGGGCATGCAGCGGCGACTTCCTTCCCCGGGCTGCCACTCGAGTGCTTAAAGCGCCCCAGCGGCAGGCCGGGATGGGAGCCGCCGGTGCGCCTCCCTGCTGGAGGGGGCGCGGCGGTGGCTTCCTTCCCCAGGGCTGCCGCTGGAGTGCTTAAAGCGCCCCAGAGGCAGGCCAGGACGCCACTGAGGCGCCTCAGGGTGCGGGGGCCCGCAAACTTGCGGGTGGGGGGGGCGGGGCGCCATGCCAATAGTGCCCTCCCACCTTATGGCACCCCAGGGCTTGTGCCCTGTGGTGCCATACCCTAGATACGCCTCTGACTTTAATATACTTCTGAATCATTCCATATGTGTGTAGAACATGATGCCCAGAGGGTGTACTCAGGTACTCAAGTCGAGACTCAAGTATGCTTGAAAGATTAAACTACCATGTTGGATGAATTCACAGACACCCCCCCCATGTAACATTGATCGCCCTCCCACCTCTGCCACTGCCAGTATACAGGTACTGACATCATTCCAAAGACATGCCAGGAATTTCTATTGAAGCCTACACTACATCTTCAGGGCAATCTCAGAAGGATAATTATTTTCCTGGAAACATAAAGCCCTGGTCATTGAGCAAAGGAGAGGACAGAATTCTGGGAAGCAATATTAATTGTGCTAGCCTGCTAGTGCACAGAGGATGCTGGCCCATTGTCCTGGAAGATTATGAAGCAAAAACATACATAACATTTTGAGAGCAGAATGAAGCGTGCCTCCCATTTTGATCTGGAAAATATTGCCTCTCTGATACAGTATCCAAAGTATGAGAAGTACTCGTGGGACTGGGCAAAATTTAGGGGCAGGCAGTCCAGGCATCTCAGTTATTCTTAACATTAAGCAACTCCTGTAAGGTTAGAGGAAACACATTTGTTCTTATTTGCTTATCTGTGGCATGATATTCACCTCCATGTGAGGAAATTGATCGATCCTTACGACATGGATAAATCACACATGCAGATCACGCATCAAAGTGATGAAAAGGACTACCAATGTCATAAAGTTATGGCATTCTGAATCTGAATAAATGGAGGGGGTACCAAATGCACTCCTTGCTTGGGGCATCATGTGGTCTTGGGCTGGCCCTGTGTTCAGAACAATCAGTGGAAGTCAGCCTTGTAAGCAATAAGGCAGGTCTAGACCACATTTGTTTGCCAGAATTTTTCTTCTAGCTCACACAGTCCTATGGTGCTGCAGCATGAGAACTTGCCTACCCCCTACCGATCTAAGGGAAAGGGTGGGCTTGCTTTCCCCAGGGAATATGTAATTCAGAGGAACATAGAGATATTTTATTCTCTGTCCTTGGTTTAAGACTGTGGCTCAATTTCTCCTGGAAAAGCTTCAAAAAGCGAGTTGAAACAAGATTTGAATGAACTGCAATGGTTTGAAACATGTAAATCAGCTAAGAATGCCCAGCCTGATGCAGGGGTTCAGGATCTGGGGGAGGAAGCTACCATCATCCCCCAGCTGGGCCCACTCCTCCCTCCCTGCCCCTCTGCATTGCACCGACGGGACTTAACACTTGCCAGTGCTGCTGGAGCACTGACTAACTATTCCACCTGCACTAAGGTGCAACACCAACTCGTGCAGCCTCAGTGCAGGCAGTACTTACTCTCCAGCTGCTGTAAACATGCATTATGGCATGTTTATGACACCCAGAGCTGGAGGTATGGTGCTAAGGCCCATAGGATTGTGTCTTCAATCCCTTTAATAAAATATATGTCTTTGACAACATCTTTTCATCTGAACCTCACTCTTTTTGGATGCCAGATTTGGGGGCAATGACTTACGGCAGTGGTTCTCAAGCTTTTTAGCACTGGGGCCCACTTTTTAGATAACAATCTGTCCAGGACCCACCGGAAGTGATGTCATGGCCGTTAAGTGCCATCATTGTGATGCCAGAACCTGCTGCTTTGCTGAAAATGCAGCAATATGTTGGGTTATTTCTCTGCCATTTTCAAATAGCAAAGTGAATCAGAAAGAAAGAAAAAAGCCTATTTACAGCCTTGACACAAGCAAAACAATCAGCCTTTTCCAGTGTCTCATTTTCCCATATTTTCAATATGGCCGCTCTTGGTGCCTTGCAATCCACCTGAAATTGGCTCACGACCCACTGTTTGGGAACTATTGACTTAAAATATGTCCAAGGATCATAGAATCATGGCACTTTAGAGCTGGAAGCGACCCAGGAGGTGATCTAGTCCAACCCTCTGCTCAGTGAAGATGACTAAAGCATCCCTGACAGGTGGTCACTCAGCCTCTGCTTGAAAGGCTCCAGTGAAGAGAAACCCAGAACTGCATGAGCCTGCAGATATCACAAACAGGTCTTTGCTCCCAGGAGGGGATTTTCATGTGTGGGTCCAAACACATGTGGAAGCACTGTTCTGGTCATCAGAAAAACCTTGATGGATCACATGCAAGGGAAGTCAGTCCAGCATTCCCTTTCTAATAGCACCTAGTCAGGTGCCTCAGGGAAGCCCACAAGCAGGATGACAGGAGCTCTCTCACAGGCAATCATGATAATCCCATCAGTGCTGGCTTTCAAATAATAAACAGATTAATGCATTTATTCCAACCACATCCTTTTTCCCCTAATAAGACACAAAAAGCAATGGCAGTGGGCCACCCCCTTTGTCCTGCAGGGAACTAGTTAAACCTTTCCCACAAGAGCGGCTTTTTCTCACTCTCCCCTTCAAATCCCTCAGCAACCCTTTCTTAATTAAGGTCTCTGCACTTTAAATATGATTAAAAATACTCACCGGAATGTACAAAATTGTACCACTCCCCGCTGGCATCAACACTAATGAATTGCTTTCTCAGTTCAGGGTCACAATATTGACCAAAAACACCACCCTGGCACCTGACGAGACTGCAAACAGACCATGTCAGTAACTCCACAAGGAGTCATTAGCATTGGGTGTTGTTGCACACATTGACGGCGCAATCCTAAACTGAGTTAGGCCAGCATAAACTAAGCCAGCAAAGTTTGGCCAGCACAAGGGCCATGGTAAAGTATGTTTGGACCACTCTTGGAGTCAGAGAGGCCAGCACACAGATATTTACATGTGTCATCCTCCCTAACTCCGAGAGTAGTCCAAAAGCACTTTGTGGTGGCCCTTGTGCTGGCCAAACTTTGCTGGCTTAGTTTAGGCCAGCCTAACTCCAGTTTAGGATTGCACTCTGAGGATCTGATAGGGCCAGGCATGTGGGTACAGGTGAGTGTGTGGGGGTGGGGGGTATAAACAAACGATAACAAGTTTATGAAATACCCATGTTTTATTCTGTCAAAACCAGAAAGCCATGCACTTCATTATATGGCACCAGTAACAAACATGGTGCTTCTGATGCATACCAGGGCTTTTTGGGTCCCAGGCACATCCTGTGATGTCATGTCATCACTTAAAGGGAAGGGAGCATGTGGGCTCCTGCAGCAATGGCTGGGGCAATTTCATTCCAGCTGCCTTTTCAGGTGCTCTGGTGGCTGATGCCATCTCCTGGCTTTCTGACTCAGGAAGCCAATAGAGGGCACACAGAGTCCAGCCACTGAGGCAGCCGGCCCTTCTGTGCATACGGGGTCCTACAGCCTTGCTTAGGGTTACCAGATACAAATTGGGACATAGTGCCTCCATCTTCAACCATTGTAAAGAAGGAGGAATTTGGGCAGGTGCAGCTCATCATGGAAGGGTTTTGAAGGGTTTCAAAAGCGGCACCTGCCCAAATTCCCTCTTCTCTGCAATGGTTAAAGGTATAGGCACTCTGTCCCAGTTTGTATCTGGTAACCCTACACATGCTTGCCAATGGCTTCCCCACTCAGGGTCACATTCTTGTGCCCCCCCCCCAACGGCACCCACGGCAGGTGCTACATAACACCCCAGGCCGGCTATGCCACTGCAGTGCTTAGCATCTAACTTCAGGAAGAGTTCTGTTTCTCCCTGTTGTGATCCTGCAATAATGTGTGCCATGAGTGGGATAAAAGGTGAGCAAAAACACCTTGCTTAGGGCCCCTCCCTCCCACAGACTTCCCCACTGCTACCAAGTAGATGTTCTTTATATGGCGGTTTCCACTAAAGCAGCCCTCTACCTTGGGACAGCCTTTGCTTATGATTCATCTCTGTTATCAAAACAGGGTTGAGAGGTTCTGGCTATTAGGTGTGGGGTGGGAAAACCTTCAAACTCAGAAAACTAAGGCTCAGAAAAATAAACAAGGATACCTGCTGACTACTGATCCATCCCCTGCTAAATGGGCAAGAGGCAGTTTTTTAAGTCGATAGAGGGATGTTCTTTTCCCTCTCTCAAAACACCAGAACCAGGGGGCATCCACTAAAACTGAGGGTTGGGAGAGTTAAAACAGATAAAAGGAAGTACTTTTTTACCCAACGGATAGTTAATCTGTGGAACTCTTTGCCACAGGAGGTGGTGATGGCATCTGGTCTGGATGCCTTTAAGAGGGGATTGGACAGATTTCTGGAGGAAAGGTCCATCGTGGGCTATAGGCAATGATGGATTGTGCAACCTCCTTACAAAGGTGAGGGCTACTGGTACCGGGTGCAAGGGAGTGGCAATAGGATGCAAGCATCTTGTTGTCTCATGCCTCCCTGGGGCAACTGGTGGGCCGCTGTGAGATACAGGAAGCTGGACTAGATGGGCCTTTGGCCTGATCCAGCATGGCTCTTCATTTGTTCTTAAGTGGTCTGCTGAGCCAGCCGAGGGTGTCGCAAACATGCAGAAAAGGACATATGTGGCCCCCAGACAGCAAGCAGTGCTGGTGGGGAGGCCTACACTGCCCCACTGACACTGCCTCCCGTAGATTGCCCGTCAGAGGAGGTAAGTGAAGCGCCAGGTGGCAAAGGGGCAGTGGGAGGGTGGAATGGAGGCAGGGAGGAGGCATTTCTGGGTGAGGGGGAGGGCAGAACGAGAGCAGTTCAAAGAGGGAGGTGGGATTGGTGAAGCAGACCTCCACCATATACTGTCAGGCCTGAATGCTCTTCATGGGGCTACTCATAACTGTGCCAGCGAATTAGCTGGCACCGATCCAAGTAGCCCCATTGAGCAGGCTGCAGCATTTATATCCCTTTCCCTGAGGAGACCTCCAGCATGCCCCAACACATGCTGGGTACAGCAGAGGCTGTGTGGCCCCCTATACTAGTGCTAGATACAGTGGCGTCTCTACAGGGATGGCAAAGCTTTAAGTGTTGCAAGAAGCCTTACCCTGTCATGTAAATCCCTCCTCTCCCTTGCTGCTGTAGCCAGTAAGCAACGCCAAGATGTTGCTTTTCCCTGTGAGGATTGGCTAAAACGGTGCAGGAGAGGAGTGATTTCCACTGCAAGGTAAGGCTTCTCGCAAAACTTAGAACTTTGCCATCCCTGTAGAAACGCCACTGGCTAGATAGGATTGGGATGCCTGTGACCTCTCTCTCAGACTAACCTACTTTTCAGTGTTGTTGTGAGGCAAAAAGGAGGGAGAGTAACTATGAACACTGTCCTGAGCTCCATGAAGGAAAGGCAATATGCAAATGTGAGAAATACAGTAATCTTCTTTATATGTGAATACGCTATATGCAAATGTGCTTATCTGCGAGGGGCAAAATTGCAACTTACCTCATTATCTGTGCCTCTGCCTTCATTATCTATGACGCAGAGGCTGCAGGGATCTTCAGAGTGGCACCTGTGACCAATGCTGACCCCTTTAAAATGGCTGACAGAAGCATCCGCCGGCCATGTTTATGGGGTCTGCCCTGGCTGCGGGCACCATTCTGAAGGAACCTGCAACCTTTGAAAGGTGTCTGCAGTATTTAGAGATATTTTGGCACTTCCTGCTGCACTCTGCTGGATTCCTGAGGGTCTCTGCTGGATTCTTCTGATGGCAGATAAAATACCCCTTGCACCAAAACTCATTATTCCCAAAGGATCAATGATTTGTTATCTGAGAATTCTCTATCTGCCAGAATTTCCAGAAAACTAACCCTAGTGGATAATGAAGATTGACTGTAAATATAAACATTAAAAAATTGAGAAAGGAAGAGAAAACTATTAAAGATAAAGAAGCTTTGCCAGGAAAAAGAAACCATGGAAACTGTATTCCAGCCGGCAACTCATCTAGTCCCTACAAGTTATTGTTGGAATCAAAAGGGTGGCATGCCGGCAGAATGCCTTCCTTGTCTGTCTGTTTTATGACTGCTTTAAGGGCTGACAGGTGGTGGGATTCTACCCCAGTTGCTTGTGCAGAGCGACTGCCTGCATATTCATCATGACATAATCAGATGCAAATATGCACCGAAGACCGCTCGCTCCTCTTTTGACCTTCGCTTCTGGAAGAGATATCACCTGGCTGACAGGTGCTGATAAGCTTTCAGCATCCACTTTAATAATTCAGCTGAGATTTCTGCTATCCAAATCCAGCTGTGCAATGTTTATAAATCCACATCCAAATCTAAGTCTGGTGCGGTCTGTCTCGCACGCCAGCATATTGTCTCACATACTGCTATGGCTTTGCGTGTTCTGGAATCCTGGCATCTATTAAAGCATTAAATGCCCCTTTACTGAGTGTCATGATGTATAAGAGATCAAAGTCCAGTTTGTTGGGTTGCCTGGCAGGATCCAGCAGTCCAATCCTAAACTGCCCAGCTCCCTATAGGAGCAATGGTACCAAAACAGCTACCGCTGCATCCTACAGGAGCCAGGCAGCCATTGGAGGCAGCTAGGGAGAAGGGGACATTAATCCAGTTTCCCTGGCTTAGGGCCCCAGGCTGATAATGGGCCTTTTTATATTGTATTTTTATATTGTTTTTAATTATGATGTATTTTATTCTGTTTTAACTTTGATTTTGTAATGCCGCCTTGAGTGCCTTCGGGCAGAAAGGCGGGGTAGAAATTTAATAAATAATAAATAATAATAATAATAATACAGGTCTGCGCTGGCTATTTTGTCGGCGCAGACTTAAGAGCTTCCAGGTCGGGCCACATGATCCAACATAGAGGATAGGATCTGGTGGTGGAGGCCACTGTCAGTCCCACCCTCACCCCACCCATCCTCTTGCCCAGTTCTGCTCTCTTCATACCCTCCCTCCACCCCAAAAGAACTCACTGCCCTTAGCTTGCTGCCCGCAGGCTTTGCATTGGCTTCTGCCATCTCTGGACCGTGTAGGATTGAGCCCTGAATTTCTTTCCCCCACCCAAAGATTTGATACCAGTTCCAGGGTGCAATCCTAACCTGTAGTTAGGCCAGCAAAGTTTGGCTGGCACAAGGGACACCGTAAAGTATGCCATCCTCCCTGACTCCGAGAGTAGTCCAATTGCGCTTTAGGGTGGCCCTTGTGCCAGCCAAATTTTGCTGGCCTAATTGTGCCGGCCTAACTCCTGGTTAGGATTGCGCCCCTAGGCAGTGGTCCTGTTCCCACCTGGGCACGTAAACCCATATTTGCAAACATAAAACATTACCAACATTTTGAATGTGGCACTTCAAATATGAAATCCAGACTGCAATATCTTAAGGTGGAATTTGACCATAACAGTTCAGTTCTTTCAGGCATCTCTTGATAATGCTGCTGCTGTCAGGAATTGAATTTTGATGTCTCATAAGCTGTTGCTTGCCAAATACTTCCACTAAACACCATTACATGGCCTCCCTCACAACTGCTCAAATACTAACACTGTTGCATGTGACAGCCATAAATAGAGCCATAAATTAAATTGCATTGTCTGTCAGCTACACTGAGTTCTTCCAAGAAACTGCCCCCAGTTTCAGCCTCACTGAATTCTGATCCTAAAATCAGTGCCAAAATCTTCGTTGACTCAGGACTGTTCAAATGATTCTCTGGTGAATAATCAATATTAAAGTGCACAGAATTTTGAGATGGGGTGGAAAGCAAATTCATCTCCACCTTTAAATAAAGCAATGATTGGCAATAAAACCTATTGCCCATGAAGAGATATTAGAGCACGTTTGGAGCACTCTGAATTACAATAACAGGTCCTGCAAAAAGCACACCATAGCAGTACCAGGGATGTAACACGGTTCAGTGGAATCTGCTCTCATTCCAGTGTTTCAAATGTGACCATCTGTTTCTGTTTGGAAATTGCCAGATAGAACTATCAAACACTGTACCATTATTGGAATCTCCACGTTCAGCATCTGTAAAGAGCCACTCTCAAATGGCCGTTTGAGAGTCGGGTTTCTCTCCAGCTCGATGTCAGAAGCTGCAAAATACGAGCTATTTATAAGTGTTGTTTAATGCAGTGGCTGAAAAAACTTTGTTGCTCTTTGCCAGTGTGAATGTGCTATTTTTAGTTCAAGCCGGGATGCTTAATGGTTTCGAGATCTCGATGTCACTGTCCTTCCCCACTGTGCAACTCTTACATAGCACATCCATAACATTCCCATTTGACTCTTTTCCCTATTGTGTTTGTCTACAAGAATCCCATTTAAAGATTGTCTTTTTCTTTCTTTTTCTAACAACATAATTAAAAGAACGAGGAAGTCAGCGCATCGTACTTAATCATCGTTTGCTGCAGCATATTCAAATTAATATGAAGGGTGGGGGGTCTTTTTGCTGTTTATCTTCTGCCACCACATTTCCATAACTCTCCTTGTTATTTCATTTACTTTGCTGCATAAACATACGCAACCAAATTGCCTTCTTTCTGGTGTGCATTAATTTTTTAAGTTAAATTAATATTGCACCTTCCCATTAATATGCTCAAGGCGGCCCACAAAATCAACACTATGTAGAGCAGTAATATTAAATCAATCGAAACAATAAAAGAGAGACAAGCGTCGTTTTATGAGCTGTTGAAATGATCGTAGAAAACTGAGGGCTGTCCTCTCCTTCTGCTGCTGGCCATTGGTTGTCAGTGGCTGCAAAAGGGGAGACAAATGGAGGGGTCCTCTTGGCTTGTGCTACCAGGAATTGATGCTCTTGTTCTGACAACAGAGATGATGGATGGAGGGCTTGACTCCTGGCAGTGATGTTCCCTATGCCACCATAATTGACCTCTGAGGGCGCAATCCTAAACTGAGTTAGGCCGGCATAAACTAAGCCAGCAAAGTTTGGCCAGCAAAAGGGACACCATAAAGAATGTTTGGACCACTCTTGGAGTCAGAGAGGCCAGCACACAGATGGGCACCATCCTCCCTGACTCTGAGAGTAGTCCGAAAACGCTTTATGGTGGTCCTTGTGTTGGCCAAACTTTGCTGGTTTAGCTTATGCCGGCCTAACTTCAGTTTAGGATTGTGCTCTCAGTTTGTTATCGCTAGGGGTGTTTTTTCTGTGACCAACACAGTACTAAATAATGAGAATGTCTACTCAAAATGCTATATAAATGAAATTTAGATCAAAACGCAAAAACACCACAAAATAACACTTTTGCCTAATTTGACGCAGTTTTGAAGAATCCACAAATAGTTTTCAGTAAGGGATTTAGAAGAGGAGGAAATTAGTTTAAACTATGAATATGTGTGTTCATAGTACACTGTGCATGCGGTGACTTTAATGGAATGTGGAAGTAGTAAACCGAGTTTCTCGATACTCCAAGCATCAACCAGAACAAAGGGGAGGAACTTTTGAACTTTTGAGCGTGCCACTCTCTTTTTCCTGTTTTGGGTGTTCCCACCCTGAGAAGCAGATCATCCACCTATGTTCTCATTTATACCAACCCCAACTGGGTTGAGATAACTGAATTACACTGTCCACCACAAGCTGGATAGCCTTTGAGGTAGACTTTGCAACCCAAGCCTGGGGGGTAGGGGTGGGCACCACCCAGCATCCCTAAGCCAGATAGCCTCTTCAGATTGCTTCTGGTTCCCCCATGCCCCTTGCTTGCCTCCAAGTGCACACCAATCCCCATTCCCGCTCTTTTGACTAAACTATCAGAATCCTTTGCTTCAAATGCCCATACTCCCTATAGACAGATTCAAAGGCTCTCTTGCATCTGTTCCTGAAGGTTTTCACCTTGAGAGCCATTTCTTCTCTCAAAGTTGGTCATACGAGGCCCTGCCCACAAACATGTTTTGAAGTAGCTGCTCCTGTGATGCGGGTGGATTACGTCATTTTCCTGCATTCAATGCCATCCAACTTTCATGGGGCATGCGTGGCCTAGCATGGATAGTTCCTCAGACATTGTTATACTCATTCCATGCCTTTTGGACATGCTATAATATGCACATTCTTTAACTATACATTTTTCTCCAGGCAAAAAGTCACTTTCCATATGTACCCATATTGGAATATTCCAGAATGAACTCCTTTGGTATTCTTAGTGTTTCATATGCAAACAGTTTAAATAAAGCAGATTGCAAGGGTTGGTCAATTATTATGACCCAGCTGAATTTATTGAAGTGAAGAAGTGAGGAGATTGCATTAAATGTGCAAATATGCCCAAGCTGTCCATGTACTAGAATTTTCCACAAAGAGTGGAGAGACATGTTCTCGATTTCTAATTTTGCTCAGCTGTGCAAATGTTTATCACAACACATTTACCTTTACAGCCATCTACATATTGCCTTATCTTGATCACATTTTAAAAGCATTTTAATAATATTTTTAAAAGGTTCCCCAAAAGGTAATTACTCAAACCTTTCAATTTTAGACACCTTCCTCGAGATAATTGAATCATTCACAACAGAACACTTCATCTAACACAGCCACTACATAAATCTCCAAATATTCCAATCCCTTTAGGGTTCAGTGAAATTGGAAATTACTTATTGTACTCTGTCAGAATGCTTAATTCAATGGCAGGCAGTCACAAGTTCCCTTTTCGGCAGATGAGATTTTATGTAAATTCAATGGCATATAACTGAAGTGGGGAAGTAGTTTGCAACTGTGGGTAAACTCCATGTTATCAGACTGCTAGGAAACAGACAGCTGACCTTCCAGCAGCAGCAATTCAGCTGAAATTACTCATGGTGGGCCAATCCTAACTCCCCATGCAGCAAATGCATAGCATCAATGCAGGGCCTACTGTATCTGTCAGGGCAATTTTGGCCTCTGGAGGGCTCCTTGGAGTATGGGGACATTTGTTCTCTTGCCTCAGATAAGAGATCTGTGCTGGGCCACCAGGTCTACCTACCAGGTCTACTATCTATGCCAGTGATAGGATCACTTACTCCTTCCCTCTCCTCCTTTGCAAGCACTGGGAAGCCAGTTAGCAACAAGACCCTGGACTGGAAAGAAGGCATGGAACACCTCCAAAGTGCAGAGGAAGATCAGGTGCATAGGTTTGTTCTCAGTGCCATCCTTTGGATCACCACAATTCCTATCAATCATTATGAGGTTTGGGGGCCTGATGCTTGTAGCTGCTGTCATGCTTTTGGAAAGAGAAGGTTTCCTAGCAAGCAACTAACTCTTATGCTCTCTAATTAAAAAGTTGCTAAGCACAAATAAACTAGGCCAGCATTTCTCAAACTGTGGGTTGGGACTCAGTAGGTGGTTCGCAAGCCCATTTCAGGTGGGTCATGGTTGAGCTGCTGGTGCTGCCTGAAGCTAAGCAGGAAAATCTGCGGTTTGCTTTTGGATGGGAGACGGAAGCCAGGTTGTGAGAAGCTGCAGTACCTGTGGTGGCAGAACAGAGTCGCTGTGGAGCTGATTAGCTCACCACAAGTGAGAGCTGCAGTGCAGTGTGTAAGAAGGCCAGCCAGCAAAGAACAGAATACTGTACGACCTTGAGGACCTGTCCAGGCTTGATTTGTGATTGCCTGCTGAGGTTCGATGGCATGCAGCCAAAGGAGAGAACCACACTGGGAAGGCGACATCTGGGCCTGAGGATTGGCGGATCACAAGAATACTGTAGATTTGAAAAAAAAAACCCATTGGAAAAAATGGTGATTTAGACTAGCCTGCTCATGTAAGCCGCCTTGGACATTTGCTTTGGCTTGGGAAAGGCAGGGTATAAATTCTTCAAAATAAAAATAAAAATAAAAAAATAAATCTAGCTCAGCTGCCTTTGAAAATACAGAGCTGAAATTACAGGGTATAGAGCTTCTGGGCAGGGCAGGCTCCTGTAGCACAGAGGCATGGTGCTTTGTCTGGAATAAGTGAGAAGATGGGACAATGAAAGGGGAGCTGTGTGGCTCGAGAAGGAACCAGGTTCTGCTTTGAATGAATATTTGAATTCCGAGCTGTGCAAAATAACAGCACGAGCGCACTGTGCAATAGGAACTTTGGATGATCGCAGCTTAGGCCTGAAGCCTGAATTGATGATATCACTTCTGGCCATTACATATTTTCCAGGTTAATGACATCACTTCCAGTGTGTCCTGACAGATTGTCATTCTAATAGGTGGATCCCGGTGCTAAAAGGCTAGGCTATGTATTGTGCCTCCTATAGAGAAACATCATTAGCCTGAATGTCTCTCTGCCCTCAGCTCTCCATCACTGGAAGCCACTGACGAGAGCAGTGAAACTCATAGTGCAATGATGCTATGCCATGTGGAGAGTGCTCCTAAATGTTATGACATGGAGAAAGAGAACCGGCAGGTGGATGTCCTGTTCGGCAGCATTCCCAATGGAAGCCTAACACATAGCCCACCACTTGGCTTTATGTACTTTTTGTTTCATCATTATCTGGCCTTTCACCCAGTGGTTCCACAGTGGCATACATCAAAGTAATATTAAAAACCAATTTTTTATTAAAAAAAAACAGTTTGCCAAAGCAAAGCAGTTGTCAGAGGCAGATGCAAACTTTCTGCAGCATCATGCAGCATCAAGATGACACCAAATAAACAAGTCAGCTTCAGAGCTGAGCCCCTGGCATAACACGTAAGCAGTGATGTCATGCAGGGGGTACGCGGGGGTACGCGAGTACCGGTTTCTAGGATTACAGCTGGCCCCGCCCATTCGCCCGCCCACTCGTCGACTCCACCCTCTGCAACGTTTGAATTTCCTGCATGTTTGAGTTGCCTGCATGTTCTCAGAGCCAGGCAGGCAGGCAGGCAGCGAGCGGAGCCTTTCCTTTCCTTGCCACTGAAAAATGAGTTGCTCTGGGGTTTTAACATGATGCCAGGCCTCCTTAACATGTTCTGGGGGTGCTGTGGAATACTGTTGCAACTGTTGGGTCAGTTTAAAATCATCTGAGGCCTCAAAAAGGGCTTTTTTCATGTCACTTCCTGCCACGACATCACTTCTGGCTTATGACATCACTTCCGGTGGGCGGGTCCCGACACGTGCCAATCAAAAGTGAGTACCTGTTCTTAAATCATTTAGATGACACCACTGCACGTAAGCCTTTAATACCTTTCAAGGAGGTATTTCATAACAGGTGAGCAAGGAGAAAGGGGGGTGGGCTCCTGAATCTCCTAAGGCAAGGAATTCCACATCCATTGCATTATCATAGGGAAGGCCCTGTCCAAGAGGCACACTAGACAGGCCTTGCACAATGACAACCATGAATCAGAGCCTTCTTAATGTGAAGAAAGATTGTTACGGCAGACAGATGCCATTAAGGTCCAAACTGGAAAGATAGATACAGGAGGGGAACCACTGCCACATTTTTCCTGTTGCTTTAAACTGTGCAGGAAATATGCAGCCGGTAGTCACCTTGGACAACCTGGCACAGATTCAGTAGGTGTTTGTGGAAACTCTGAGAAGAAGGAAGGTCGTTTATGGTCAGTTTGCTAACACAATTTAAGCCCTAAAATTGGGAGAAAAAGTACCATGGAGTGGTGCTAAAATCCACAAGGCTTGTGATTAACACTTTTGAGCTGGGAGGCAGAAGCATCTTTATAGTCTAAGAATAGGAAAGCAAAAGAAGAAGAAAAGGCTGCAGAACCCAGAATAAAATGTATTTTCTAAGAAGCTCCACATTTCTCAAGGGGCAATGGTGATAGTGGCAAAGATGACAGACTGTTTGAAGTAGCTGCTGCAGTGAAACCTTACAGGAAAAAGGTTTATGTTCAAACCCTTTGAACATAAAGGGATGCAATGCATTGGAGTAGCATTTCAGCAAAAGCATCCCCAAAGACAGCAGAAAGAGAGTCCCGGATTTATGCACTTCATAGCAAGTGTGGTGACCATCAGATGCCTTATGTGTTAGGGTAGTGGGAAAACAGCAGTAGTGTTGCAATGAATATGGGCAAAGAGTTTTGCCATTCGCATTGTAAAAGTGAACTTTCACACTCAAATTCCTGCTTTGAGTGTGGTCTTTTAACCTCAACATAGACATGCTTTAAAGATCTTGATTGCCTTGGCTTCAAATAGGGAATTTCAGAAGCTGTCACTTGCCAGGTACTAGACACCATTGTTTCTGCCATTGCTGTTGGATTTCAGATGTGTTTAAATGTCCTCTATCAAATACTGTTACATATTAAAAACTATTGCTTGGCAGGAAATACTGTGGAACAATGATTTTCAAGCCATGTTCCAGAAAAAAGAAAAAAGAAACCTGGATTCTTTAGAAGTTAATGAGCCATTCCTCCATGGGAAACTTAGTAAGTAAACTTAGATACTTTCCCTGAAAGACAACTTCCACCCTGCTTCTCCCCTCCCCCTACACTGGAACACCCGCCTGCTCTGCCTGGAAAGGCTGCCACACCGGTGACCGGTTGCTTCATAGCTCACCAGCTTGCGGAGCTCAATCTGGCCTATGCAGGGACAGTGTCGCCATGGTGTCACCCAGTGCTGGCAATAATGGAGGTGCTTTACGGCGCCTTGTGCAACAGGGACCCTTAATAGGATCAGGCCCTTAATAAATAAATGATGATGATGATGATGATGATTGAACTTGAAAAGACAAACATAAAATAAAGTTATGCAGTATTGATAGTGTCTGTAGACCTCTGCCCTGGTGGTAAGCACCAACTGCCTATGAAAACCATTGGGAAACATCCTATAGAGAGGGATGGGCTGTGGGGTGAGAGGGAGCAGAGCTCAATCCTGATGGAATCCCTAGTATAGACTCAGTTCAAGGGGCAAGCATATGTTCAAACTCTAACTGCATCTCAGCAATAAATAACTGTCAGCAGCTAAATGCCATTGCATACCAGCTATTGAAAATGGTCAAATATGAACTGCCAGACATATTCAAATAAAAGACAATAAATGGTCAAACCTGTCAAATATTCCACAAATAATCATATCTGAAGAAATTCATTTCTGTTCTATAAAACAAGGACAACTTTTCATTTTTAGGAGTTTTGTTTCTTTTGCAATACAACTGTCATTTTATTCTATTTTATTTTTTGAAGAATTTATACCCCGCCTTTCCCATGCCGAAGCAAATGCCCAAGGCGGTTTACATGGGCAGGCTAGTTTAAACCACCATTTTTCACTGGGGTTTTTACAAACATACAGTATTCTGCAATTCACCAAATCCTCAGTCCCAGATGTAGCCTTCCCAGTGTGGTTCTCTTCTTTGGCTGTGTGACAGCAAGCTTCAGCAGGTGATCGTAAGCCTGGATAGGTCTTCAATGTTGGACTCCATTCTTTTGCCAGCTGGCCTTCTCACAACATTCCTGCACTGGCTAATCAGCTCCACAGTGACTCCATGAGCTTCCAGGACTGAATGATATTTCCCCAAATAATGCTATTCAGTTCTTATGCCTCTCCCATCTGCAAGAAAGCACCAGATCATCTGGTCAAAGACCCCACAAACTAAACAGGTATTTTTATGCAATCAGCTTCTAAACATGCTATCAAATATCACTGCACATCAGTTATCAAATAGCATTAACTATCAGCTGTGAGCGATCAAATACAGAAATCAAATGTCGCCAAATGTCAATCACAGATCTAAGAGACTTGCAGAATGCTTGGGAAATATCCAAATATTCAGAGTCTATCTGTGAATACCCAACATCAAGATTTACAAGGAATAATTTTAAGAAGCAGATCTGATCAGCTGTACTGACAACAACAACAACAACAACAACAACAACAACAACAACAACAACAAC
>JAJKFI010000035.1:9998869-10019183 GCA_029204185.1 Lerista edwardsae | reverse complement strand
AACAACAACAACAACAACAACAACAACAACAACAACAACAACAACAAACCTTTATTGGCATAAAAATTAAATAATACATTGTTTCAGCTACTTGCTCCATGAAGAGTTTCCGAATTTTGTGGGTTAACCCCTCTCTCCTGGTTTGTCTTGACAATAGAGTTTAAAAAGGTAGCAACCTTATTAATTAAAATGGGGTCAGTCTATACCAGAAAGTTTCTCAGTCTCATTAATTCAGCAGCTTTTGGAATAGTATAAGAGGTTGGATCTAGAAATTTGTTCCGGGCTTCCAGATGGTAAGGACAGTGGAAGAAAGAGTGTTCTATTGTCTCTATTTCATTCATGGTGCAGGTGCAGTCTATTCATCAGTGGGATGCCTTTAAATCTGCCCCTCATTATCGCCGACGGCATGGCATTACAACGCGCCAAGGAGAAAGCCCTCCTATGTTGAGGGTTTTCGATTATTTCTAGGTAAGCCGGCATTTTTCCAATTGCGACCGGTATTTGAAAGTGTAAGGGTGAGCAGAATTTGTTTGCTGTGCTCATCAGGTCTTGCATTTGGATATCCAATAATCTATTTTTAATGGCCCGATAGGCGTCTTTCTGAGAAATTGCTCCAAGAATGTCTGCCCAGATTCCAATGTTCTTTATTTTCTTAATTCAGATGTTAGTTATGCAGTGGGAGTCTGTCAACAAGTAGTACAATAAGTTATTATTATCAGAAGAGAAATACAGTTTAAGCCAGTACCTAGATAGTCTAAGTCAGGCCTGTGTCTCTATCTTCATCTGGCCTGACTCCAAGCATAGCACTGAATATGCAACGCAATTGGGGAGTCCCAAAATCTTCCTCAAAATGTGGCCTGGAGTTGTTCAAGGGAATAGTTAAATGCTTCCATCCATAGGGGGGCTCCGTATAGAACTTGAGGGATAATTTTGGCCTTGAAGACTTTTAGAGCAGCTGGTATATATAGGCCCCCTTTATTATAGAAACATCTAAGAACAGCTTGTGTGGATGTTCTAGCCGAGTTCAGGACCGCATTTCGATGGTTTGACCAAGTGTGTTTATAAGTGAAGTGGATGCCCAAATATTTGTAAGTTTTTACCTGTTTTATTGCACCTCCCGCTAGTGTCCAACTGTGTGGTGTCCAGGTTTTGGCGAAGACCATGATCTTGGATTTTGTGAAATTTAACTGAAGTTTATTAGTAAGAAAGTAGGCAAGACAACAATTGATCAGGTTATGTAAGCTGCGACGGGTTTGAGATATAAGTATGGTGTCGTCAGCATAGAGTAGAAGTGATATCTTTCTCGTGCCGAGTTTAGGAGGGTGGCCGTCGGCTTGTTCAAGATATGGTGCCATATCATTCAAGAATAAATTAAACAGGGTCGGTGCCAGAAGGCAGCCCTGTTTAACTCCCCTATTTGTAGGGATTTCTTCCAAAAGTCTTCCCTTCCGAGTTAGTCTGATTTGACACGTTGTGTTACTGTAGAGTCTTTGAATGAGACTCAACAGATCCTTGTCAATACCCATGTCCTTCAGTTTCTCCCATAGGAGTTTTCTATCGACGCTATCAAATGCGGCTTTAAGATCTAAAAACGCCACATATAGTTTAGCTTTAGGTTTGGACGTATATTTATGTATGAGGTGTGAGAGGACAAGGGCATGATCCGTAGTAGCTCTTCCCTTTCTAAAGCCAATCTGCTCAATTCCCAAGATCCTATGTTGATCAGTCCATTGTGTAAGATGTGATAGGAGGCATTTGGCATAGATCTTGCCAGTCAGAGACAATAAACTTATGGGTCTGTAATTCCCTGGGATTTTAGGGTCCCCCTTTTTATAAATGGGGACAATGATGGCTTTACGCCAATTATTAGGGATTTGACCACTTCTGATCGCCGTTGAGAATATTACAAATAAAATTTGGGCCCACCATTCCCGGTCAGCCTTCAGCCATTCTGGCATTATAGCATCCGGTCCTGGTGATTTTCCCAGTTTTAGAGTGTTAATCACTTCCTGGATGAGTTCAATAGGAATCTGGAGCCGTTCCGAGTAGTTGGTCACTAGGGGGCCACAGTCCAGTGATTGTTCGGCCTGTTGATCAAAGAATAGCATGGTGAAATGACGTGCCCATTGTTGTGTATACAATATATGTTGGAATACTCTATGTCAGTGGTTCCCAAACTGTGGGTTGGGACCCACTTGGTGGGTCACAACCCAATGTCAGGTGGGTCGCGGAAAGCTGGGAGACGCCATCTTGGAAGCTGCAGACCTTAGTCTTGCTATATTCTTTTTGTGAGTGTAACGGTTTTAAATTTCAAGCGAGAGTGTTTTTTTTTAATTTTGTATTTAATTCAGGGCTTTTACATAATAATTTGAACTAATCTTGCTTTATGTCAGGGATGTTTCATGGTTTTGCAATTGCCACATATGCCAGTTTGCATTCCAGGAGTGTCATTTTCACTTCCTGCTTGATAATGTCACCTCCGGCCATGACATCACTTCCAGATTAATGACATCACTCTCAGGGTGCAATCCTATGCAGCACCAGAATGGTGAGGCCGACTTGGCTGTACACTGCATAGGAGAGGCTGGAGTCGTCCCCCCCATGGCAAGGGAGCATGTGCTCCCTTACCATAGGGGAGGCTCCAGCCTCCCCTATGTGCTCCTTGGATCTCCGCCGGCTCCAAGGAGCGGGTGCAGATCTGAGGAGACCGCACGGCCTGAATCGAGGCCTCACAGCCTCGCGCCCTCACAGATGGGCTTAGGATGTGGACGTATGGCCACCTCCCGAGCCCGCCCATGTCCCGTCCAAGTCCCACCCCCGCCTCTCTCCCTCTCACCAATTCCCATCCCAATATGGGGCAGAGCCTCCCTTGTGCCGATTGGCCGGTCAATGCAAGGGAGGTTCTCCATCGGCGCTCTGATGCAGGGATGCCGCTTGGCCCCCCCCATTGGTGCTAAGCATGTGGCGGCTACGCAACAGCATTGTGTTGACACTACGCGCAAACTTGGATTGAACTGCCCATGAGTCCTGGCATAAGTGCCACTATAAAAAGTGGATCCTGGTGCTACAAGGTTTTGAAACCACTGCTCTATGTTATATATGAATTAATATATGTTCATTGTCCTGGTTATTGTAATAAAGAAGTCTGAAAATGGTGTGCTTGGTGTGCAGAGCAGTGAATATTTTGCATAAACTAAAACATGGAGACAAATGCCAAGTTTTGTATTGGGGAAAATATATAAATAAGAATGTGAAGAGAAGCTAAAGAAAAGTTGTTATGATGAGTGAACGCTTAAGAGGAGCTTCAAGTACCTCTGTAAGTATAACTTCAAGCGATGATGCCACAACTGAGGCTTGATGAATAACATGCATCACCACATATCACCAATCAAGAGTCCATGAGGAACTAATTCTACCAAAATTTCAACAAATTGCCACACAGCCCAGTCCCATTCTCTCCCACTCCTGCTGATGCAACCGTGCTGAAAAGGTGTGCGCTGCAGCCAGCAGGTGGGAGATAGGGCTGGAGGCTTCAGAAGGTAATCCCCTTTCCTCTCTGTAAGTGATTTTGCTGGCACAATTCTGAGACTATAAATTCTGAGACTATAAAGGGGGAGGCTGCTAATAGATGAGATAGGATCCAGTGTGTGCCCTTGCCGCCAGATGACCTCACCCCATTCCTCCCTTCTCTCCACCCAGTTTTGCACACTCTTGACCCTGTTCAGCCCTCCCCCACCCTTCCCCACCTCTCTTGCCACTTTACTTTCCTCAGTGGGTAGCAGAGTCTCCATCTACACACACAGGAAGGTTCCGTCCTTCCTGCCTGTGCTGCAGCCATTTTTTGGCGGTTGCCGCCAGCAGAATGCATGTTCCACTGGTGGTGAGGCCCAATAGGATTGGGGCGTTAATTTAACAATAAAGCATCACTATGCCACTAAGAGCTCCGTCCTTTGTCCCTTATCCAAGGGAGGGGGATTAAGGGGCTTTGGAGGGGAAAGAGAAATTATTTCTGCTTGGTAGTACATCTCCTCAGACCTGCACCAGTGCCAGCTCTGTAGCTTGCTCACGTCCGAGGAGAAAAAGGGGCCATGGGACCTCCAAATGGGGATAGGGTCTGGCGCACATCAGTGCTACTGGATTCACCACTTCCTGCTCCATTGGTAGCTGTTTTACAACAGCATAAGTCACCTGCGCTGTTGTAAAGCGTTCTGCAGGGCAGGGCTGGCTTTAAGCCAATGTGACCAATGTCGTCACATCGGGGCCTGCGCTTCAGGGGGCCCCGCACTAGCAGGGTGAGCATATTGCCTGTGGCTGCAGCTGGGATCTCTATGCGCTGTAAGTCAGTGGGGCGAGCAGAGCAGCTTTACCTTGGTCTCTCCCACCTGCCTCTGCCTCTGGACAGCCCAAGATGGGCCACCTGCAAGCAGTTGGCGGTGATGTTATGATATCACCACTAACTACTTCCACATGTCATGCTTTGCACGTGGCACGAACAGAGCTCTTCTTGGTGAGTGGGAGGCCCCATAGGAAGGGTTGGGGGCCCCGCAGGAATGCCCCACATTGGGCCCCACCACTGCTAGAGCTGTCCCTGCTGCAGGGCAGCCCAATCCTGGGTAGGATTGGACTGCTAGGACCTAGGTGGTCCTCCAAAAATCTGGATTTGTAAGTCCCCAAATATTATGGTATTTCCCACTTCTGTTTCCCCCAGAAGGATATTCCCTATCCTAAATAATCTTTTGGCAGCATATTATGAAGCTATTTCCTCTCCTAAGAAAAATAAATTTTTATTGACATTACTTTAGAAAACTGCCAGCCATTGGGTAGGTTTAGATACAATCAATAATGACCTAACTGAAAAGGTAAGATCATAAAGTGAGAAGATTGTTGTTTCGCTCGGAAGATATTTCACTTGTGGCAGGTGGAATTTATAAAAGGACATCTTGATCTGAGTGTTTTATTGAATAAAGACTCATGCATACTGTCAGATACAAATCTTGGTACTCATGTTAATCTCACCGAACAAAAAAGCAGATGAGATGGCTCAGGATGAGGGAGGCATCTTGGCTCTTAAAGAAAGAAAGAAACCTGAACTCTATTTTTCTCAGCAAAACAGTATCATATAACAAGAGGAGGGGCAGCTTCTTTCCTGAAAGAAATACCAGCTTCACAAGGGTCAATAGTTGTTGGGACTGCAGTTCCCCCCTCCTTCTCACCATCATGGCTTCAGTCGAGAATTTATTGGGTTCTCTACAGCTTATTTAAAACAACATGAAAGACTGAAGCACAATTACATACATACCAGTTCGCCCTCTTAGATCATCTAAAGGGGCTCTCCTTCAAGTGCCCCCTGTGTCCCATGTTAAAGGGATGGCAGCTCCGGGACAAGCCTTCTCTGTAACGGCTCCACAAATATGGAATTCCCTCCCAGAAGAATTAAGAACTACACACTCCCTCATGGCCTTTCGGAGAGGGCTCAATACCTATTTCATCTGGCCTTTGGATGATTGTTGGCTGTTTACCCTCTGTCCTTCTGATATATTGTCTTAATTGTTCACTCCCCTGGCCAATTGACACTTCCCCTGCAATTTTTTCCCCTCATATCACCCTCCTAATTGATCTGTTATGGAGAATTGGGTCTAGTTTTCATTCTTGAACACTCTCTGTGTTCCCGTTAATGTTCAATGTTGTTGTTATGTTAATGTGTTTTTACTTCTTGTGGTTACATTATATTTTGTTTGTTCTCAGTAAGCCTTCTTGGGCATTTGTTTTGGCATGGGAAAGGCAGGGTATAAATTCTTTAAATAGATAAATTAAATAAATAAATAAAAATAAATTAAAATTGTGCTTTTATAGTCATGTACACTTTGACATGGGTGTGTAGCAATGTCACCTTTTTACCACAAAAGTGGCAAGGAATCCTGAGGTGCCTTAAAGAGTAGCAGATTTTACATTTTGACATACATTTTGAGGGTCAGAGGCCCATCCCATTAATCAGATGCTAATGCCTTCTTTTTGCTCCTGTGGCACTCTCCATAAATGCTACTTACTGAAGAGGAAATGAGGCTTGGCCTCTCCAAGAAAAAAGAAAACAAAAACCTTATGGTCGAATCTTATTGAGCCATTGTGTGCTAGGCATTGTGTGCTTTATGTACCCCGGCAAAGTACAACTTGCTTTTCTGTTGTGTGCCATTGACCTCTGAGAAGCCATGGTAGTTGCCCTTATCTCTGGAAGAAGTGTCTTCCCCATCCACGTTTTTACCTGTGTTCCCGTATTTCCTTGGGACCTGAAACCATTGAGTTAGGCCTTGCTTTGTAGAAGGACATCCTATCCCTGTCTACCAAGCATATTAAGGATAGGTAATTTCTCTCCTTCCTCCAATCATCTTTCTCCTCCTTTTCTCCAGTTTCCTACTTCAATCATCACAACACAACATGCTACCCAGCTAAAGTCTGCGGCTTGGTATGAGAAAGATGCTCCCCTCCCCAGGCTAGGCAAATTATATAAATAATCAGCAACAGTGCAATTCTCGCAAGGTCCCACTGAATTCAATGTGACTGGTTTATTGTGTTTATTATACAGGTGTGCCCAGTATCCACTGATTCGGTAGCCACAGTTTCAGTTATCCATGTATACCATAGATACTGGGATGCCTATTAAAAAGATAGGGGAACATTCAACAAATCTTTTTTTTTTTTACCTTGTTGCAGCAAAACCACTGATGTTCCCCTTTCTTTAAAATGGCATCCCCAGAATACATGGTTTCAGGTATCCACAGTGGGGTCTGGAACAGAACCCCGACTAATGGGGCATGCCTGTATTTCTTGTGGAGAAACTGGATCGAGAGATGTTCCCTTGCCTCTCTTATAGTCATTATAACATGAGAACCAAGGGCCATCCAATGAAAATGATTAGAAGGAGATTTGGGGTGACAACAGGAAGTACATTTTTAATACAGTGCATCATTCATTTATGGAATTCTTTGCCACAAGGTATGTTGGTGGCCTCCAGCTTCAAGGTCTTTCGAAGGAAATTAGACAACTTCATTGAGGATAAATCAGACTGTCAATGGCTACTAGTCGTGATGACTGTGTGCTACTTCCCTGGCAGGTAGCAGATGGGTGAGAGTCCTCCTCTGTCACTGTAGCTGTGTGTGGCAGCCTGATGGAGTACTTGTGTACTCATCAGGACCCACTTTTTAAATGACACTCATGTCAGGACCCACTGGAAGTGATGTCATCAACCTGGAAGTGATGCCATAGCTGGAAGTGACATTATCAGGCAGGAAGTGCTGTCATTGTAACATAATAAAATGACACTCCTGAAATGTAAGTTGGCATTCTTGGACTGCAGCAATTGCACAGCCATGAAACATCCCTGACAGAAAGCAAGATTAGGACAAAATATTATGTAACAGCCCTGAACTAAAAACACAATTAAAAAAAAAACACCTTCACTTGAAATTGCACTCACAAAATTAACACTCACAAAAGGAATATAGGAAGAATAAGGCCTGCAGCTTCCAAGATGGCTGCTCCCAGCTTTCTGCAACCCACCTGATATCAGGCCGCAACCAACCAAGTGGATCCTCATCTACAGTTTAACGAACATTGCGCTTATCAAAGCACGAGGAATATGAGCCACTGAGGGTCCCCTGCAGAATTTTTTCCTGCATCCTTAGAGTCACATCTGCTGGTACCCATCAGTAAAAGACTTTTCATGTTCTCATCAGCATGTATTTGGAGGACCTCACATCTAGGTAACTATTGTGTCGTTTACACACTCTCTTATTTCACCATGAAACAGTTTGGATTTCTGACTATTAAAAAGTACATTTAAAAGTGCCAAGAAGTGTTCCTTAGAGCATATCCCAGGTATCTTTTGAAGTGCTCACAAAGTAGAATAGGGAAGTTTCTGATTTTTTTTTTTTTTTTGTAAATCACAAAACGTAGGCAAATTCCTCAGTCCTTTTCCCCCTGTTGGTTTTTTGTTCATGAAATAATAGTATGCTAAAGTGCTTTCATCTACTTCATACAGTAATGACCTTGTGATGCTGATATGCTAATGTATTCAAATGAGACATTATGCTTCCAAACCCAGTAGCAGAGATTTTTTAAAAATGGCAGTGCACTAAAAATAGACAGACTTTTGGACTGAGAACTGTAAATTGAACTGTGTTCATCAAGCTGAAATATGGTATCTAAACTCTGGACATCACAGTCTTGTCAAAGACTGTGAACAATGTGAGGAACGCAGTGACACAAAGATTGTTTGATAACATCACTTTAATAAGAGAGTTTTGTTTCTTGAGATGAAGCTGGGGGAAACTCCTAAGCTATTCAACCAGTCAGACAACAGTTTAAATAACATCAAAGTCTTATTTCCATGAAAAATTGTGTGATTTTTTTTTTAAGAGAACAAGATAGATTCCGAAAAAAATGAAGCACACGTATCATTTATATACAGCAACATGTCATGATTGACATTCCGGAGGGTGATATAACATCTGATCCTTAGATCTGGAGAACTTTGTTGATGCAAAGCTTAATGTGAGACAGGGTTTTCCAACATTTGGTTCAGGACCTGTTCTCGGTGCCAAAGAGGTTCCTCAATAAGAACATGCAACATGGCTATGCCGGCCGATTAGGAAAAATTTAAAAGCCACATGGTGCAATCCTAACCAACTTCCCAGCACTGACATAGCTGTGCCAATGGGGCTTCTTCTGCATCCTGCAGTGAAACACTGAGGCCTCCTCAAGGTAAGGGAATGTTTGTTCCCTTACCTCAGAGCTGCATTGCTCTCACCCCGGTGCTGGAAAGTAGGTTAGGACTGCCCTTAGTCTGGTAATGTGATCTTTATTAGTACTGTACCAACATACACTTGAGCATCAAGCTTCCACATCCTCCAACAGGCAGCATGGAAGAGAAGCTGAACATGGTGTAACAACCCCAAAATCTGCCCACTAGTTTTAAGACAGAGTTAGGAAGACTTATTTATATATTAGGCTTAATCTAATAAAGCCCAGGTGCTAGGCATTCAGGATGCAGCCATGGGCTATTGGGATGGGCATAATGAAAATGGGGCTTTTTTTCCCCCTGTGTTTAGAAAATATAACATTTAGCAGTTGTCAGTGATAGAGGCAGAGGCAATAATGAAGTCCGCTCGTCCATCAGTTATATTATCAGTTCACTCTGAGCTGATCAGTGTGCCGTAGAACATGCCACAGAAACGTCTGGAAGATATAGGGAGTCAGCAACATCCAAGGTAATGTAGGAAGGGCTTTCGGAATGTAGAAAAGTGAAAAACCACTTTGGAAAGTACTAGATAGAGCAGTGAAGTATTCCCACACTTTTTAGCACTGGGACCCACCTAAGAAAAAGATCTGCTTTACCAGGCCCTCAAGCCTCTTTGGCTATACTGGTGATTGGGAAGCAGTGCTTGCAAGTAGCAGGTTGTTTAACTCCCAATGCACAGAGTCTCATCTACCCTGTCAGTTTTGCAAACCACCCAAAATTGGGTCATGGCCCACTGGTTGGCAATGGACCCATAGTTTGGATACCACTGGGATAGAGTGCTAACTTGCAAATCTTCACTTACAGCCCAATCCTACTGAACCAGCCATACGACAATGCAGCAGTTGCAATGTGGCATTTGCTGTATCTCACAGGGTAATTTTGGCATTTGGAGGCCTCCTTGGGGAATCAGGCCCACTCCCTTCCTGGGCCTGATCTGCCCACTTCCCTGCCCCATCACTACGCAGTTCCGCCCATCCCCGGCCCTGTTCCTCTCTTTCCTGCCACCCTCTTACCTCCTGGACAGCCCGACCTGAGGTTGTAGGCATCTCTGTTCCATCGCTAACCCGGCCGTTTGCTAGGCTGGAATATGTGTTTCAATGGCCAAACAGCCAGATAGGATTGGGCCATCAGTCATGACTTCCAGACAAGCATGTATCTCTCGAACAAACCCAGAGGGTTGTTCTGAGGTCAAAATGAGAGCACACCACCTTAGGTGCCCTAAGCAACCTGTGAGGAAGGCAGAAGGCACCAATGCTAAACCAATAATACAAACAACGACATATATGTAAATCAGCTATAAGTCACCAAGTTTGTTTTCACTTTGGGTGCCCTTGAGTAACGGAAAATAGCTCATTAAGCAGCTGCAGTGAGAGCAAAGCCACAGATGACATTTAAGTAAACAGTATTTAAACCATATGGGAAGCTCTTCAAAATAAATGATGGAGAGAAACCTGCATGGGGGAAGTGGATTTTTAAAGAGTTTAACTGGCTTTAAGATGTATAATCACTGTCAATTAACAAGGCAAGTTCTAAGGTATACATTACCCTAGACAAGGCCCACTTTTTTCTCCCTGCTCCATTGCCTCCTTCGTGGCTCTGCACCCCCCCCTTGCCCACATAACAGTAATATTATCCTACCCATCATTATCAGTGCCCCCCTTTCCATTTTTCCCATTTTTTGTCTTTGCACAATATAAATAGTAAACACATTCAAGAACATAGGAAGAGCCCCACTGGATCAGGCCAAGGACCCATCTAGTCCAGCTTCCTGTATTTCACAACTACCCAACAGATACCTCAGGGAGCACATAAGACAACTAGATACCTGCATCTCGTTGCCACTTCCCTGCATCTGGCATTCTGAGGTAGGCCACTTCTAAAGTATGGAGGTTGCCCTACCCATCATGGCCTGTAGCCTGTGATGGACTTCCTTCAGAAATCTGTTTAGTACCCTTTTAAAGGCACCCAGGCCAGATGTCACCACCACCACCTCTGGCAAGGAGTTCCATAGATTAATTACCTGCTGGGTAAAAACGTATTTCCGTTTATCTGTTCTCACTCTCCCAACACTCAATTTTAGTGGATGTCCCCGGTGCTGGTATTATGAGAGAGGGAAAAGAACCTCCCTCTATCCACTTTATCCATCCCATGCAGAATTTTTTACATCTCAGGACACAATCCTCACCAGCTTTCCAGCACTGACATAGCCGTGCCAATGGGGCATGTGCTGCATCCTGCAGTTTTCAGAGCAGTCACAGAGTCCTCCTCAAGGTATCAGAATGTTTGTTCCTTTACCTTGGTGCTGCATTGCCCTTACCCTGGTGCTGGAAATTAGGTTAGGATTGCACCCTCAATCAAGCCTCCCCTCAGTCTTTCCTGTTCTGGCCAGCACAGGGATGGGATCTGGTACCAGCAGGCTGGCGCACATCATTGTGCTGGCGCGACTGGCTCTTGAGTTGGCGTAAACATGGGACTGCAATGGAGCAAGTATGTGTTAGGATTAAGCAATTAGTATACAAATGCAATTCAGGCTATTTTTTGTTTTGCTTAATATGAACATAATAATGATGACGACCACAATGACAACCATCACCACCACCACAGAAGTGAAAAAATGTTGTCAAACTGAAGTGACTTCCCTTGGTTCAGCCATCATTTAGCTTTTCCCATTTCTATAGGAAATAGGAAGCAATAGAAAAGCCTAATAAAACCTGAAATTATCCATCCAAAACTGTTCCTTTTTTTTTTTCTGGGCAAGCGCCAACTCTGAGCTTAGTGCAACCTCACAAATATTTAACAGTCAGTATTATGATGAATGAGGTGGCTTAGACAATATGGAAGGTAAAGTTGCCAAGAAATACAAACTTGAGAGCAGAGACAGAATCATGAATACGGCCAGGTGTTCAATAGAAGACTCTGTCAGTCTGTCGCAAGATTACCGTGTACGGCAGACAACCTGCAGCTCTTTCAAAAAATGATGGAATCTGACCCAGGGCTGGTGATAACATGACAATGACAAATCATTTTCAGGTCTCCTGGAACATGGCACCCGGCCTTAACTATTTCAGCATCATTGCTAAGTCAGGACTTGTCCCAGCTGTGCTCCAGAACTCCCTGAAAGCCACCCAAGGTCTCTGAGCACAATCCAACAATGGACATCAATTCAATTTCCAAAAACCTTTATTGGCATTAAAAAACAGTAAATAACGGAACAATGATAAAAGTAACTGGTCAACAATGGACATAGTGCTGATGCTACATGGTAGCGTTGGTTCTATGTCATTAGTGTTGACATGGGGGCACCAACCGACACCTCCAAGTCCTCACTCTTGGGGTGATGCTATCAATAGTGTCGGCCCTGGAGTGCTGGCACCAAACCGCTGTTGTGCCAGCCAAACTCAGCTGGCTCAAGGACAGTTCTGGGAGGAGGGAGGGCAATCAGGAGGATGGTTCTGGGTGGAGAGTGGGCGGGCTGGTGGACGTGCTGGCCTGGGGAGGTGGGCACAGAGGCAGGGAGGGCAAAGCTCTAACTGTTGCAAGAAGCCTTACCGTGTCATGTAAATCCCTCCTCTCCCTTGCTGCTGTAGCCAGTAAGCAACGCCAAGATGTTGCTTTTCCCTATGGCGGAGGGCTGCCACGCCTCCCTAAGCCTCACAGCGCCCGAATCACTCCATTTCAGAGTGATTCAGGACATGAGGGAGGGCGAGTGGGCCCAGCAGCAGCTCACCGGTCCTCCGGAGAGGCGGCGTGGCCCGGGCCCGTCCGCAGAACTAGCGGAACGGCGTACCGGGCTGTTCCGCCTGGATGACGCCTCTGAAGGTAAGGCTTCTTGCAAAACCTAGAGCTTTGCCCTCCCTTAGATCTGCCTCTGGGTGGGCGGGGCCTGGATAAGCCAGTAGGCTGCATCCACGGCTCCATCTCCAGGCCACATGGCCCCGATTCAGACCTTGCAGCTTCCTTATACGGCAGATCTGAGGAAACCCATGGGGAGGCTGAAGCCTCCCCTGGGGTAAGGGCATGCCCAAGGTGTGCTGGATATGGTGCAGGCCCACTGGCCTCATCGTTCCAGTGCAACTTAGGATTGCGCCTTCTGCGTCATTGTCCTCCTCATTGACATGTTTCAAGGCTTAATAGTCATTGTATCCAGCATAACATTTGATGTCCTTCATTGCTGGCAGTTCCCTGATGGTGACACTTAATGATGCTGGCTATTTGAGGGGCATAGAGTACAAGGATTAGGGTCTATCTGCATAGGGTCTATGCTGGCTATTTGAGGGGCATGGAGTACAAGGATTAGGGTCTAGGCAGAAGTTAGGGAAGACCATATTTCCCATGACACGGTGTTGGAATCCAAAATGGCTGAGGTTTTGTTTTGTAACAACATGCATTGTGGGAGATGGATTGATTGACCTGCTGGGAAGATATGTAAGGGTGTAATTCACCCTTGTGGTGCTGGTGCAAACAGGAAGATATAGCCTACATTATTGATTTCTTCCCAGTGGGAACATAGTTTAAGAACATTAAGGATTAGAAACAGTGTGTCTTTTAGCTTGCTTTGAAATCATACAATAGTGGGAGGTATACCTAAATATGTCACTGATATTGTCAACCAACAGAAGAAATATCTCTGCCACCTTTTGTGAAATGCAGCTTCTAAAATTATGCATAAACTGATTATAAACCTCCATAGGTTATGGTTGGACAGAACCTCCCTCTGAAATTCTGCTTAGTCTTCGTGACTTCACTGGTTTCTCACTATTTCATCTGAAAAGGAACCTCCAAATTTGATCAGAATTTCCTATTAGAGGCATCTTAGAGATGTGTGGTCATGGCCCATTGTACTTCTCAATGAAACTTCAAATATGTTGACTTCCTTTCACTCTGAATGTGAGATTAAGGGCGCAATCCTAAACTGAGTTAGGCCAGCTTAAACTAAACCAGCAAAGTTTGGCCAGCACAAGGAACAGCATAAAGTATGTTTGGACCATCTCAAAGAGGCCAGTGCACAGATGTGCGCCATCCTCCCTGACTCCAAGAGTACTCCAAAAATGCTTTATGGTGGCCTTTGTGCTGGCCAAACTTTGCTGGCTTAGTTTATGCTGGCCTAACTCCAGTTTCTCCTGTCAACCTAGCAGTTCGAAAGCACCTACAAATGAAAGTAGATAAATAGGTACTACTTCGGTGGGAAGGTAACGGCATTCCATGCGCTACGGTGTATAGTCATGCCAGCCACGTGACCACGGAAGCTTGTCCTCAGACAAACGCTGGCTCTACAGGCTTAGAAACGGAGATGAGCACCGCCCCATATGGTCAGTCAGGACTAGACCAGTCAGTCGTGGGGAAATCTTTACCTTTTTTAACTCCAGTTTAGGATTGCACTCTAAATGTCAGTGACAGCTTGAAGCACAATTCTGTCATCTTTTCACAGAGCAATCCTATGCATGTTTACTCAAAAATAAGTCCCATTGTAATCACTGGGGCTTACTTCCAGGTGAGTGTGTTTGCTCCCTCAGAGTCCAATCTGAGCCAAATTATTGCCCTGTGGTGCAGCCTCCATTGTACCTAGCACAGAAACAGAAGTTTCTGGAGGCCTCCTCAAGGTAAAGCACCAGTAGCTTCTATGGAGTAAAACCAGGTAAAGCCCTAGAAGCCTGTATGGAGCTGTTTTGATCTGGGCCAGCAAAATCACTGACACAAGTCTAAGCAAGCTCCATGTCGGGTTATCAGGTGCTGACCTGCGTAGCCGGCGCCAAAAGCCATGCAAGCCTTTCTGCCATCAGGACAGGCCTTTGCACTAATGCAACAAACCTTTTGGGACATTTGTTCCAAAAAACAAGCAAATTTTGGGACATTTGCGACAGTGTGCATACTCATATTGTTGGCATAGAGGCCGGCATAGGATTGGACTGACAGTTTCCCATTCTGTGAGCACATGTGCCCATTGAGCGGGATGTCCAGGATAGTATCATGAAGAAAACATCCACTTCTTGAAACACAATTAAATGGGCAGCATCACGAAAACACTACAGGGTGGTTTTTCTGTTTGGCCATGAGATAAGGGTGATGTCACAAAGCAGCCTTGAAATAGCTTTGTATAAGACGTAAGGTAGAATTCATAATGTCCCAAATTGCCTATATTGGTTTTAATCTTTGCACAAATTTATAATACATTTTTTTGTTTCTAGGAAGGATTTACCACACAAACCAATGAATCCGCAGAGTTTAGCCACTGACTTGACTCACACAAAGGAGCAATATGGCCTAAGGCAGAGACTGTTGGGCATTTACCTGGGATACAGTTTAATTGGTGTTTGTTTGGACAAACTGCTACCTCACAGCTTCAATCCCTGTTTCAGGGCTGGCCTTGCAAGGGAAATGACACGGAACAGTCAAATTGAACAAATATTGTAAAATATTTGATAAAGTCAAGAATGTCCTTATGTGGGCGAAAGGGGTGGTGGTCTACCAAAATGATTGCATTTTGGGATAGGATACCAATGACAGGAGTGCGAGCCCCTAGTTCCCCAGGACTAGGAGACAGGTCAATGTACACACCCCTCATATAGGTGCACCTCCAAAGCTGATTCTCTTCTCTCCCAATTAAAGATTGCCAGGGTTTCCCCCTACTGGTTTGTACGATAACTGCAGGCAACTCTGCACTGGAACAGGAAATCAGGATTTAGGTAGAACTAGAAAGCATACACAAAGAAGCTGTCACCATAGTGGCAGAAACCACACGTGCCCAGAAATGAGGATACCCATTGAAGTGGGTAGAAAAATTCTCCATGTGAGTGGTAGAAGTAGGACACATACACAAATGATGCTTTGGAAGATCTCTCTAGTTTCTGGAACCCAGAGGCGGGCATACCAGTTGCAGTCAACAGGTCAACAGTGCTGGCTAATTCTCCTTTCCAGCCTCCAAACAGCCATGCTAGAACAGGTTATGACAACTGTCCATTTAGGCCTGTTTGCAGTCATTAAAGGGAAAGTGCCTTTTAAACCTGCGCCTGCAAAGGGTGGTGGTTGTGGTGATGCTGAACCACAGGAAGAGAGCTGTATCAAACCTGGCTAGGCATCCTGGGGCTGAAAGAAGAAAGTAAGTATCTGGGTCCCATTTCATGCTCACACCCTGCTGAGCAGTGGTTCTCAAACCTTTTAGCACCGAGACCCACTTTTTGGAATGACAATCTGTCTGAGACCCACTGAAAGTGATGCCATGGCTGGAAGTGCCATCATTGTGATGCCAGAGCTTGACACTTTCCTGAGAATGCAGCAATAATCTCAGCCATTTTCCCATAGCAAAGTGAATCCGAAAAAAGCCAGTTTACAACCTTGACGCAAGCAAAACAACCACATAGTCCTCCCCCTTTCCAGCATCTCGTCTTGCCATATGTCCAGTATGGCTGCTCCAGGTACTTCGCGACCCACCAGAAATGGGCTCCCAACCCACAGGTGGGTCCTAACCCACAGTTTGAGAACCACTGCTCCAGACCATTCACAACAAGGAAACAGGTGCCACTCTCTTTATTTGCCCTGAAATAGGAGGCTAGTGAAAAAGCAGCATTAGAGGTTGACCACTATGGCCACTGGATGAAGGCTCACACCCAGGAAAGAGTCTACCTAGCCAGCCCAACCCCACCACCCAATACAGGTCATCTGCTGCAGTTTCCATCCCACCATTCCCCAATGGGGAGAGAAGTTGCCACCTGCTACCATTGCTAGTTCCTGATAACTTGAAGGGACATTGTGCAAGAGGATTGGGACCTTGCCCAAGGACCTCCAGCCAACTGGCACTGGCACTGCCCCAGGACTGCGTAAGTGCATGGAAGTTGGTCGATCTGTCCCTGAATGACGGCATCCTTCAATACTTACAAAAAGTAAAACCTGCCCATGTTTTGGCTGAAGTCTAGTCAAAGCGGTGCCTAATTAATTCTATGGAATTATTTCCTAAAACAAGGAGTGAAGTCAGAATCTGCCTACTCAAGAGTAACAGCACCTCTACAAACAGAAACACCTCCAAAATCTTTGAAGAAATTTGGTATGTGTGTGGGTTGCTGTCTTCTCTTTTCTCACTTCTAATCGGCGCAGCCTCTTCACATTTTAAAATCTCAGTGATTATACCTAAAGTGAATAGTTTGTATTCATCCTGTCACTTAAGACATTAAAAGATCTGGAGTTTGGTTTTGTTTCCTTCTGCAACTGCGCAAGTACCTTGTATAACATTTGCCACACCCAAGATGTGGTATTTTGCCTGTGTGAATCCCTCCTGATAAATCTGCTCAATCATTTGCCAAAATACAGAGGCAAATCTAAACATTTTCATAAATCATGCCACATGCATAAAGGAAATTCTTTCAGGAAACGGCAGAGGACTTTGAAATTCAGGACGAGCTGAAGAGCGCAATCTTAAACTGGAGTTAGGCCGGCATAAACTAAGCCAGCAAAGTGTGACCAGCACAAGGGCCACCGTAAAGTGTGTTTGGACCACTCTCTGAGTCAGGGAGGATTGTGCATGTCTGTGTGCTGGCCTCTCTGACTCCAAGAGTGGCCCAAACATACTTTACAGTATCCCTTGTGCCAGCCAAACTCAAGGTTAGGCTTGTGCCCTAACAACGATTGTTCTCAAACGCAGATATTTGAATATAGAGAGGCCACTTCTCCCATTACATTTCAGTTTTGCTTCAGACGATAAGTATTCATTTTATTGAAACACAAATGGCCAATGTGGGGGGAAATAACTGTAGTTCTTAGAACATTGTGGAAAAAACATTCCATTACACATCTTTGAAAAAAAGAACCCATGGCATTAACAGAATTTCAGCAGTAGCGTCTTGTTCTTTGGCTTTAATTGTTATACCTACAGACAGAAGTTAAATCTTCTGCATGGCATATAAACTTTGAAGATAGGGAATTGGCTTAAATGGCTTTTCTATTGTATGTAATTTCCATTCTCACTGATGAGGAAAATATTTTTTTTGTTATGAATGAATGGTGATGTATTTTAGCGCTTTTCCATTTAAAAGAAAAGAACCATCACAAAAGCCCCCTGTGGTGTCTAAAGTTATATTTTCTAAAAGGGGACAATTCTGAGGGTGCAATCCTAAAGTGCTTTAGGCCGGCATAAGCTAAGCCAGCAACGTTTGGCCAGCACTAGGGACACTAAAGTATGTTTGGACCACTCTCAGAGTCAGAGAGGCCAGCACAGAGATGTGAGCCATCCCCCCTGACTCTGAGAATGGTCCAAACACACTTTATGGTGGCCCTTGTGCTAGCCAAACTTTGCTGGTTTAGCTTATGCTGGCCTAACTCCAGTTAGGAGTTAACTCCTAACTCCAGATTGTGCTCTGAGTCTCTTCTGATAATATTCTCATGGCTGACATCTGAAAAAAAAAATTGTCTTGCAAAAGGTTTACTCATGTGATCCGTGTAATTTTGGACTGACCAACTCACACATGATCAGCCCCTCCTCTTTGCAAACTGGACAACTGCAACCTGTGTCACACACACCCCTGAGTGCATCAGCCAATGTGCATGCCCCACTAGTGCATGCCCCTGAGTGCATGCCCCTCTAGTGACGCCACTGGACTCAGTCACCGTCCATTGAAAAGGGATCATAAGTCACAAGAGTCTTCTGCTTCACCTCTTGGCTTTCTTTAGATATGAAGGCAGTACTCAGAAGATCCAAACTGGAATTAATTAGGCTACAACTGTATTACGATCCAATGATCCAGTGAACTCTCACCCTCCAGTTTCTGGGGAAAATATACTGCAGCAATTGGGAATAGTAATCCCCACGACCAAATGGTCTATACTAGTCATGACTGACTGTAGGGTGGTGGTGCTCATCTCTGTTCCTAAACCAAAGAGCCGAGGTCAGTTTTCATGGTCATATGGCCGGCTTGACTATACACCAAGGTGCACAGAATGCTGTTTATCTTCCCGCCGAAGTGGTACCTATTTTTCCACTCATTTTTACATGCTTCCGAACTGCTAGGTTGGCAGGAGCTGGGACAAGCAACAGGAGCTCACTCCATTGTATGGTTTTGAACTGCCAACCTTCCGGTCAGCAAGCTTAGCAGCAGCAGTTTAAACCGCAGCGCCACCACACCCCCTGCAATTGGGAATATGGCACAACAAAAGAGCTACAGTGAAATGCAGCTGAAAACCCTGAATTTGAAAGATGTTAAAAATTTCCCAGCATTTTCTCCAGCACTCATTTCAACAGTGGCTCCCTTCCCTCCCCACTCATGTTGTGGGTGGATGGTGACAGTCTTGTGTGTGGCCATTGCAGATGGAGAGAAGAAGGTGTTCGTGATTCTTCAGCCTCCTTATTCAAAGGAAGGATCTCCCCTTGGTGCAGTGTATGTCTGAAGCTGGGCATGTAGGGGGCAGAATTTTGGAGAGCATCAGCGCAAGGCAGGTTCTTGCCAGCACATTCTGAGATATTCTGGAACTATGGAGACTCTCCATGATTTTGGAGACCTGAACAGGTCTAAATTTGAGACTATTTCTGCCTCGCTGATTCCAGAGCAACTGTCATGGGCGACTTTATTCCAGTCTTCAATGCTAGTATAGGGCACAATCCTAACCTGGAGTTAGGACAGCACAGTTAGGCCAGCAAAATTTGGCTGGCACAAGGGACACTGTAAAGTATGTAAAGTATGTTTGGACCACTCTCAGAGATGTGCAGATGTGCAGAAGATTTAGTCGAGAGGGTTAATGCCTCCATTTGCCTGAAGATAAGAGCTGAAGATCTGAAGGTCGCCAGTTTGGGACAGCCGGAAGTCTCTGTGAGCGGCAGACCATGTTAATTGCGACTGATTAACAGCTGAGCTTCGGCTGCCTTGTGTGAGGGGGAGTTGTGCCGAAGTTCAGCTGCTTCTCTGGTGGGAGCAGGGAAGCTGCTTATCAGCCAGCAAGAAGACAAACGGGTGGCCAGAAAGAAGGACTAAATCCAGAAAGATCCATCTGTATGTGTGTAGTTCTTGAAAGATAGAACATTTCTGTAAAAATTGTAAAAACCTTCGGGTTTCTGAATAAAGTCTGTCTATGTAAACCGCCTTGAGTTATAGTCATTAGAGCAATCTGGTGACCTAAGAAAGGCGGTATATAAATCCAAGTATTATTATTATTATTATTATTATTATTATTATTATCATCATCATCATCATCATCATCATCATCATCATCATCATCATCATCCCTGGCTCTGAGAGTGGTCCAAGTGGCTTTATGGTGGCCCTTGTGCCAGCAAAACTTTGGTGGCCTAATTGTGCAGGCCTAACTCCAGGTTAAGATGGCATCCTTAGTTGCCGCAGGATGCAGCATATGTTTCAGGCATGGCTGCATCAATGATGGAGAGTTAGATAGAATTGGTCCTCTCTTTGCTGATGCTCCATCACCAAGTTAAGAATTGTTTGTTCCAGCCAAACATCAGTCTGTCTGATATTGTTTCTGATCTCTCTCATTGAGTTTACTCTCTCTCTCTCTCTCTCTCTCTCTCTCTCTCTCTCTCTCTCT
>JAJKFI010000035.1:9980518-9998859 GCA_029204185.1 Lerista edwardsae | reverse complement strand
CACACACACACACACACACACACACACACACACACACACACACACACAAACTGTGCAGTTTCTCAGCAAGGAGTACATTCCAACTTGCCCCTAGTAGCCATTGCATTATCTTTATAGAATCTCTTCTGGTCATTTGGAACCTGCCATGATTTCCTGGAGGATTTTGGCTTTGCGGTGAGTTTGCCAGTTTTTTCTTTCAGGACTAGGTCCATTGACTGCACATGGGAAGAACAAAGTCCCCAAGTTCAACAGAAGATCTTAGATAAGCCATGCTTTGAGGTTGTGCCTCCCTCCTAAGATTTTAATCAATCATCGCGGAAGGGAGGGCATGAAATGCCTGCCCTCGTCTGAAGGCCAACATAAGAACCATGTAGTGCAGACTGTGTCTTTCTGTTGGGTCCTAGAGTTGTTCTGCTGCTGCTGCATCATCACCCACTGTTGTGAGGAAGCCCAACTGTATCCAACTTGCCAGTGCTGATGCAGCCGTGCCAATGGGGCATGCGCTACAGCCTGTATGCGCTACAGTCATGGAGGGCATCGGAAGGGAACATTTGCATTGGTGCTACATTGGTGCTGGAAAGTTGGATACGATTGGGTCCTGTGAGATTCAGCTTTTTAAGGGTTTGTCTGCACCGGTGTTTTCATGGTTAGCTTTACAGATTCCTCGTTGTCTGAGAGCAGCTCATGACATTTGTGTCTCTACATTCCCAATTGCTAGGAATGGATTTTTGTTGTTGTTGAAAACCGCTTTTGGGGCTTTAACAATTGCCTTTTGGGGGTTAAAATAGCTGAATAAAATGAATAGCTGAATAATAGCTGAACAGCTGAATAAAAACACAAAAAAGATATTTCCCAGAAATTGACATAGACTACTTTTCCAAGTTGAAATAATACTCCAGCTGCATCTGCTGACACTATATCACCTGTGTAGTGTGATAGTGTACCCAGTACACCTTTAAAACATTTTAAATTTAATAAAAAAAATGAGAACTTGGATTGAGAATGTAGAATAAAAACCACATAACATTGCAATATGCTATTTTAATCAAGACGTTTTGGAAAATTATCCCCCCCCCAAAAAAACACAAAAAACACTACCAATTACCTAACCCTTTGGGTTAGTTTACTAACTGCAGGCAACATGAGATTATTTTAACACACGGTGAGGGGTTGCCTCTGAAAACTGCATGGAGACAACAGCCAACTGCAGCCAAAAGTCAAAGCCAATGAAATCCATTGCCTACGTTGATTTCCAGGCACAATGCAAGATGCAAGCCACTACTGTTATTGTTTAATGGCAGTGATCCTCAACCTTTTCTGACTGGTGGCTCTCTTGACCTACTGGGCCATTGTCCATGGCTCCCCTTTGGGGCTGCAATCCCATACATTGTATAGAATGGCAGATTTTTTTGTTGTTGCAAGGATTCCACAGCTTCCCTGTATTTTTTTTACCAATATGCAATATTCTTGTGATTTGCCAAACCCTCAGTCCCTGATGTCGCCTTTGTTGGATATATAGGCAACTCCGTTTGCTGTCCAGAGGGGGCAGTGTTGCATGTATATATGGTAAAAGATAGCACCTCTATTTGATTGGTCAGACACAACTTCTTGTTTAGAATGCCCAGATGGGTGTGGTTGGCTTTGACGGTTTAACTGTCAAAGTTGTCAGTTGAGTCTGAGTCTTTTTGTCTGCTGACATGTAGGAGAAGGGAGCAATTTATACTAGCTCTACAAATCCTGTCAGGAAAGTGAATGTAGCTGTATATGAAATGCAGTGTAACCATATATAGACATTGCCAGCATATGATAGCCTGAAACAGTAATTGTAAATATAACCAGTTAAAGTTTAATCGAAGCCAGTCAGAGTATGTTACAAGAGTAAAGAACGTTTCCTGTTACAAAGTTACCAAGTGCCTACAGAGTCCTTCTTTCAGTCTAGTAGCAAGAAGTGTGTGAGAGAAAAAAACAGGCTTGTTTTACAGTGGAATTCCGCAATGCTTTAATCGACTCTGTTTTCCCCTTTAAGCACACAGAATATATACCATAACCTTGTAAAGGAACATATATCCCAATAGCCTTCACAGTGTGGTTCTCTGCCCCGGTTGCTGCCATCGAGCTTCAACAGGCATTTGCAGGTCCAGCCTGGACAGGCCCTCAAGTTCATTCTCCATTTGTTTCCAGCTGGCCATCTCACCCCCTTCCATGCTTCTCTCATTCTGTGGCTCATCAGATTTAACAATGACTCTGTGATGCCACAAGAGGTGCAGCAGCTTGTCCCAGCCTGGCATCCATCTCCCCTCCAAAAAAAGAAAAAGAAAAAAAAAGACCATGGAGTCTCCTGCTTAGCTTCAGGCAGTACTTGCAGCTCAACCATCAGTCCACATCTCCTGCCCATCCATGATGATGTCTCTCCCCCAGACTGGATTCCCTTGAAGAGCATGGTTGTTGATGATCCCTAGTGTACCCTATTTCTGTTCTTAAGCAAGGAGCATTCTGTTGCCCTTAACCATTCCCTTCTGTGCAGATACGGAGCTGTGGGACTACATCAAGTTGCTACTGAATGCAGCTTCCTGCATATTTTCTTCCCCTTTCCTGCAGCTCAAGCTCTCGTGTGTGAGGTCTGCGAATTCTATCAAATTGGTAAAGGCCGCCTCACAGCAAAAGGAACCTGTGTAGCTGGGCCTGGACAGAAGTGCATGTTTATCAGACATTAGGGTACGTTAGAGCGCAATCCTAACCCAGTGTTGTGCTGGCACAATGCTCTCGCAAATGTTGCACAGTGGAAAAGTGGCATTGGATCAGGGCCAGCCTTGCCAATGTGATCAATGTCATCACATTTTGCCCCACGCTTTGGGGGGCTCCCCCCCTGCATAGTGAGCATATGGTCTGCTACTGCCACCAGGACCTCTACGGGCTGTAGGTCAGTGAGGCAGACAGAACAGTTTTATCTTGGGCCTCCGCACCTGCCCCTGCCTCTGAACAGCCCCAGCTCCTGGAAGCAGTTGGCGGTGACGTCATCATATTACCACCAACTGTTTCCAGGTGCCGCACTTTGCGCGTGGCACCACAAGTGCTCCTCTTGGTGAGTGGGGGGCCCTGCAGGAATGCCCTGCATTGGGCCCCTCCACTCCTAGAACCAGCACTGCATTGGATTGCGGACCTGGTTGGATGGTTTCCTGGGCAGGAACCTGGGGACCCTCTAACAGGCTTGTTTTCATGCTCTCTGCAGAAAACGTCTTTGGTGAGATAAGAGGCTCTACCCCTTATGATGTGTGCTATCACTCAGAATCAGCGAAAGGCGACTTTGATACGAGAAGTATTGATTGAGAATAGGGGCACTCCTGTTTGTGAGGTCTCCAGTGGTCTCCAAACTTTTTAGCTGGATGGGCTACATCATATACCTGGCATGATGTTGAGGTCAGGAAAAATAAATACATAAAATAAAATTTAAAATTTACATAAATGCATTAGGGATGGAATGCAAGTGAATGAATGAATGAATGAATGAATGAATGAACGGGCTCAAAGTCTGCGGAGTCCTCCCAGCTCCAACACACACCACACAAATATAGCACACACTTTAATGGACTCCCATTTCCCCACCCCACTTATTTATTTCAATGTGCTGGAGTCAATATCTTGGAACCAGCAGGTCACAGGAAAGGAAACACCTTTGGCCAGCGGTGTCATCTACTCTCTCGCAAGCCGGAACGCGGGCGGGACTTGAGTGATTGACAGCCCGTCGACTCACTTCCGCTTTCTTCGCGCGCCCCGCGCGGCTTTCCCTCGCCTCGGAGGGGGCGCCTGCTCACCCAGGCACCCGGCGCGCCCCCCACCCATCCCCCCTGGCGAGCAGGGGCCCCCTCCGAGGCGAGGGAAAGCCGCGCGGGGCGCGCGAAGAAAGCGGAAGTGAGTCGACGGGCTGTCAATCACTCAAGTCCCGCCCGCATTCCGGCTTGCGAGAGAGTAGATTACACCGCTGCCTTTGGCCTGTTCTGAAAACCAAGGAGCCCTCTCCGACACTCAAGAATCTAAGTCCTTCAAGAGGGTCTAAAAACATCACTTCTGGGTCTTTGGGAAAACCAGGGAACAACGAATTCTCTCCGCGAATGGCTCTGGCGGCAAGGGGGAGGGGCCTCATGACAACACTTAGCATTTTGGGGCCCCTGGAGGAATGCCACTGCCTAGGATTGTAGTAAGCAGAATATCATTTTGTGCCCATTGCAATACTCCAGCTCAAGGTATGATCTTCAGATTAGTCAACAGTCAAATGAACCAAGGAGTAAATGAAATAGAAACTGAGTTAGATGTGAAGACTATGAGAAGAGAGAGATATCATGGTGTTTATGTCATCGATATTGACCTGGGTCATGACTAAAAATTCTGGGTCATGACTGGGTCATGATTTTAAAAAATTCCCAGTTGGGTTGGACAGGATTGTTCTCTAGCACACACACACACACACACACACACACACACACACAGAGAGAGAGAGAGAGAGAGAGAGAGAGAGAGAGAGAGGCTCTGTGAGTTACATCCTTTTCATGCAGAATGCCCAGACCTTGCAATCAACCAGTGGTGGGATTCAAATAAATTAACAACTGGTTCTATGTCCTTCAGGGCGGCCTTCAGGGCGGCCGCTGCCTTTCTTCCCTCTCCCAACCTAAAATTAGCAACCGGTTCTGCAGAATAGGTGAGAACTGTCTGAAACCCACCACTGCAATCAACCCTGTAACTGAAAGTGACCAGCCATTCCAGAATTCTTTCAAGGTTAATACAGTATTTATTTGCAGTTGTGAAAGACCATATTAAATACAGCTTTCAGACATAAAAGCAACAGAAAATCCCATAATTCAAATATTATTTCAACATAATCATTGTCAAGAGCAATCAAAAAACAAATCATGAAATAGTGATATGACTGCCAGGATGCAGAGGCATTTGTTGAATGTGATAACTGACTTACAAGGGGACTTTGCAACATAAAACAGCTTTCAATTGTTGTCTTGCAATTGTATTTGGTTTGTGGCAGAATGTTGTAACTTGATGTACCATATTATTTGGCGCATGGCAGTCACTGATAGCCACCATGAGACTGTATTTAGCACTTGACCGCAATGGGTAGTTGGCATCCAGTGCTGCCTGATTGTTGGTTGGTAGCTACCTGGCAAATCAATAACTGTTGTGTATCTGAAGGCATTTGGTACACAACACCTGACAGCAGCTGAAGGGAATGTGAATGCACTGATCAGTTTGATGGTGGAATGAAAATATGGTGGCAGTACATTCTGGAACAAAATTTTAAGTGGCTACTATTATTATGCTCAGATAATCATAGAACCCAGGAGATGGGTTTGTGGTTTTATTGACAGCAAAGGCTTTTGAAATCTTGCTAAGGAGGGGTCCAGACGCCCAGAGTATTTGCACACAGGCCTACTGGACCGCTAAGCCTGTTGGGCTAATGAGAGGCTGACTCTCTGCGTTGCAATTGTCATAGGCCCTGCAGCATTCAGTCTTCACACTGCCATACTCTGGGTGATACATCAGTTTGAATTGCAATTGTCATAATCATTGCAGCATTCTGCCTTCACATAGCCATACTCTGGGTGAAACTGAGAGATGCCACATACATCAAATGGCTGAGTGCAGTCTTGGGATACTGTGCCCCTTATATTTCCTGCAAAAGGGGAGGAAATGGATTGTGTTAGTAGGCGCTGATTATGCAGCAATGGGAACCCCAGTTATGGGCAGCAAGCGGTGGATTGGGAGGTGTCCACATGCCCCTCTCGCTTGCCCCCTCACCCTCCCACCCAACAGGGGCTCCTCTTGCTGCTAGTGCCACCATAGAGGAGAGGTAACTCTAGTGCACATTTGTGGGTGGCAAGATAAGAAAATTCTCAGGTCTCCCTACTCTTTTCCAAATTGTGCAGAGAAAAGGAGATCTGGCTGTTTGCTGAATTAGATGTTCTTGAGAAGCTGCTATATTTGCCACTTACCATGTATAGCTAGCTGGCAATATTCCAGTATTTAGTATTGACTAGCAGGCCAATCCCAAGCTGCCCTTGTGCCTGTATGAGCAGTGGTAGCCAAGTGACTACTACTGCATCCTACCAGAGCCAAGCAGGTGATAGAGGCTCCTTGGAGGAAGGGGACACTTGCTCCCTTTGCCCAGGTAAGCCTCTAATGGGGAGGGTATCCACTTCCCTGCGTGGTCTCTTGCAGATGAGCTCAACCCTGTCTTGCATTCTCCTCCCTTAACCTCAGCTTGAGAAGGGAGGGTGTGCGTGCATGCGAGTATGTATGTGCGGGTGTGTAAAAAGACAGGCAAGCCTGAGAACCACCATACCAAGCATGGATTCAACTTTCTTGCATTGTTGTCCTGGTTCTGGTGTGCAGAACCCTTCTCCACTGAGACAACCACGCTCATAGTGAAACGTCTCACAGACAAGGCATACGAGTGCTTCAGCTGTTAGAAAGAAGAGGACCAGGTAAAAGGGTTTGCGTCGCAACAACTTGGAGATAAGCCCTACTGAAAACAGCAAGACTTACTGCTAACCCCTGCTAACTGGACAAGAGGCACTTTTTCCAGTGGTGTTCCTCTTATATTTAGCAGGGGGAGAGTAACTGTCCCTCTTCACCCCTGCACAGTCTTTCTAGTGGCTGTTGCTGGCGATCTGCCTTTTTTTTAGATTGTGAGCCCTTTTGGGACAGGGAGCCATTTAACTTTATTATTATTACTATTTGCCTGTAAACCGCTTTGTGAACTTCATGTTGAAAAGCGGTATATAAGTACCTGATTGATTGATTGATTGATTGACTTACCTCTAAGTAAATAGGTTATTTATTTATTTATTGCAATATAATTATATACTGTAGTCTCTCTCTCTCTCTCTCTCTCTCTCACACACACACACACATGCACCACGCACGCACACACACACACACACACACACACACACTCTTCCAAATTCGTCTTAATTTATGTCCAGCTACTCACCCAAAACAGAGCTGAGCAGGATGGTGATGGTGAGCACTAGAATCTTATTCATCTTCCTTTGCCCCCAGTAACCGACGGTTTGGTAGACTGTTGAGGTCTTGTCCACAGAAATGCAGGAGTGGAGCAGGGAGTCTGCTGCAGCACCTGTGATCTTTGCAACACCCCACTCACAGTTGCTTCCACGACGAGTATAGAGGGATAGACCTAGAGGAGGTCACAGATGGATTTAAATACCTTCAGATACGGCTGCAAATGTAAAAGGCATCCCTGCAATCTCTTAAAATTAATGAAACGCTTATCCGGAAGCAACTGGTTGAGAGCAGAATGTTCTATGTTCTTTGGAAGGTTTCAGCCGAGTAGTCAATGCTTAGTTGTCGATGAATGAGCCTTCGCTGAAGAGCCAAACATTAGAAATGAGATTCAGGCACTGTGTCCACTCAGCCCAGTTGCTCAGATACATGGAGAACCAGGTCCAGGATTGGCTACTAGTCGTGATGGCTGTGTCCCACCATGAGATCCAGCAGAAACATGCCTGAAGACCAGCTGCAGGGAAGAGGGGGGAGAGGGATGCACCCTCCTTCCTGCTGGTGAAATTGGCATTCCAGAAACAGTGTAAACTGAGCTACATTGGGAACACAATCCAACATGTGCCCTTGCCATTCCAGGTTAAGTTAGGAATGTGCCCTGAGATTCAAAATGCAGCATTAGATAGGCCTGATCCAGCAGGGCTCTACTTATGTGCTTAGGTACTCCTGAGAAGCAAACCTGGTCAACTTCCAAGTAAGGAGGTGTCTTGTGTCCACCCCTCTCTGGTCTCTGGAGCAACTGGGGAGCAGGAAAGGGAATCGGCAAGGCCATAAGTCTGAGAATGGGCAGCTGGGTGTCTGGTGGAATACAGAAGACAGCACAAGAATGTTCTGGTGAGGAGTGGAGAAGGAGGTGAGCAGAGCACTTCTGGCAAATGTAGGCTCAGAGAAGCTCTCTTGCAGTCTGAGGCATCAGTGGCACTCCTAGAGGGGGGAAGAGCTCTTGTGTAAAGCGGCTCTACCCCCTTGCCTTCAGAGCCATTTGTGGCTTGGACAGCCTCTTGGAGGCTTTGCTCTCAGAGCCATAAATGGCCCTGAGCTCCGGCTCCTGCAAAACTTTGCCCACCTCCAGGAACATCACTGTGAAGCTTAGTCATATACAGTAGTAGAAGGAAGTCACAATTGTAAGGCTGGAGAGGGAATTGTGTGTAAATTCACTCACGAATGTTACATTGAAGTAATGAATGAATGCATTGAAGCACTTTGCTCTTGGGGGGTGGGGCTGGAAAGAGCCCCCTCTTATATTTAGCAGGGGGAGAGTAACTGTCCCTCTTCACCCCTGCACAGTCTTTCTAGTGGCTGTTGCTGGCGGTCTGCCTTTTTTTAGATTGTGAGCCCTTTTGGGACAGGGAGCCATTTAACTTTATTATTATTACTATTTGCCTGTAAACCGCTTTGTGAACTTCATGTTGAAAAGCAGTATATAAGTACCTGATTGATTGATTGATTGATTGATTGATTGATTGATTGATTGATTGATTGATTGATTGATTGATTGATTGAAAGAGCCCCTTTGACCCTTCCTAGTAGAAACAGGACATCATTTAAATTGTATCAGCAAATGACTGACTTGGATGCAAATATTCTTGAGGGCTTCCTGCTTGCTGGACAAATTAATGAGCCTTCACGGGTGAGTCAGGAATCAAGCAGAGAAAGTGCTTTCTCAATGTGCCATGAAAAAGGGAATGTTTGTTCCCTTATCTTGGAGCTGCATTGTCCTGTACTGCAGTGACCTGTACAGTTATCTATTAAAGTTAGGGCGCAATCCTAACCTGGAATTACAACAGCACAGTTAGGCCAGCAAAGTTGGCCAGCCCAAGGGCCATTGTAAAGTGTGTTTGGAGTACTCTCTGTGTCGGGGGGATGGTGCACTTCTGTGTGCTGGCCTGTCTGACTTTGAGCGTGGTCCAAACATACTCTACAGTGACACTTTGCTGGCCAGCAAGACTGTACCGGCCTAACTCCAAGTTAGGATTGCACTCTTAAAGGATCTGGAAATGTATTTTATTGTGTTGATACTTAAACAACTTTATCCTGCAACAGGGTGGGCAGGACAACTCCAGCTACTCTGCAGTGCAGGAGGTCCCAGTTTTGCCCCACACAATCCCCCTCACACACAGTATAGTTCCCCCCCGACTCAAATCCAAGAATGGTGCCAGTTGGTACATAGAAGACTCTTTGTAACCAAGACATTGATAATGTGCTTAATAGTGTTAGCAGACAAGGACACTCGGGCTGAATATGAATGATATTGTTGTGCCCAAATGTATGTGAATTGGAAGTGTCAGCTGTGTATAATGAAACAATCAATTGTGTAAAGGAATTGATTCAATTTGACCATGCTTTCATAGGATAAAAATGTCACTCTGCCTAAACTTGTCTAGAAGATGCAGAGGGAAAGACACACAATGAAAGAGCTTAAACAGGCCACAGACTTAATTTCAAGGAATATGGCAAGGATTCAGCCCAAAATCATCTTCACAAAAACAACTAGTGGAAGAAATAAAAAACAACGTAAGCAAAATAAAGCAAAAACAAAACCCAGCAGAACTAAGGGGAAAAGGATCAATGAAAGATGAATGCTTTCGGCCCCAGTGGAAGACTAAGAGGGAGGGCACAGCTCTTAACTGGAAGTTCCACAATAATGGTGCCACCACAAAGAAGTCCCTACCCCTTGTTACTGGCAATCTGGCTTCAGCCAAAGGTGAATGGGGCCTCAGGTAACCTCAGGGGATGAATCCATTCATTTGAAAGAAAGTGGTGCACTGGTGCCCCAGGTACTCCAGCTCCAAGCTGCAAAGGATTTGCAAGGTCACAAGGGCTGGTCCCTGTCCAAATCATCTGGTGTAGATCATCTGTCAGGATTAGCAAGGCTGTTTCAGTTCTGAAGCCTGGTCTGAAACAGGTTGAAAGGGATCCAGATAATCCATTTCATCCAGGACCCTCTGAGGCTATCCAATATGCTGTGTCCCAGGGGAGAAACACAGCCAAGTTCAATACTGCTGGCCACACCCCCTCCCTCTGAACTGAATCAATCACCCTACTTGCTCACTCAGATACCCCACCCCCAGCAGACCTAATAAATAAGCCATGAGTCAAGAGAGCATAAGGAGTCTCACACTCCAAAGAATCTTGTCCGTATCTACTGGTTGTACAAGGTGGAAAACATCCAAAATAACAGGACCAACAGGTGCTGAGAGGACATTGGGGTTATCAATGTGGACTGGAAGCAATGTGTGTGTGGGGGTGGGGATGGTGCAAGCAATTTTACCTGCAAAGTGCCTAGCAAATTCATCACAGCAAGCAGCCAAACAATCCTCTTCTCCCTCCATTTACAGCAAGCCCTGAACAACTCAGCTGGACAGCTATCCACAGATGCAATAGTGACCGAGCAAAGGGCCTTTTTGCCGCCATCACTGCCACAGATAGGCGCTAACGAGCTGTAAACTGTATTTGTTTGGACTCCTCATGAGGTTTCCAGCACCATCACTCAAGATACCTGTCAAGCTGTTTCATTCCATGCAGCCCCTCAAAGAACCAGAGAGCTGCCTTTGCTCAATGGGAAGGCAGAGGCTGCTCATGTGTAATCTGATCCATTGGCCTGGTCCTTTCCTCATTCCAGAGGTTAATCAGGGCATTGGATGTGTCACTGGCCCTGGCAGTAGGAAACCCTCCCACAGCCCTTCAGGGATCCATCTAGAGCCATCAGCCTTTGGGTGAGGAACATAGAAAATGATCCCCTGCTTTTGTGAAGGTAAGAATCCACAATGAGCATAAACCCAACTGATCTGCCCAAGACAATGGAGTGATCGTAATGTCCTCTGGACTCAAATCACTTGCACAGCAACACATACAAAAAGTGGTAGATTAATATGCTGGGTGGCAGCTTGCATTTCCTCTCTACTATGATACTGCACACACTTTACCTTCATGGTTCTTCTCCCTGGGCCTTTCAAACAAAGCAGGAAGTGCTGAGCTCCACAAGGGAATCAGCCACAAGAAAGAAAGAAAAAAAACCCCTGCTGTTTGCTGGTGTTCTGCAGACTGACCATAACTATTAGCCATGAGAGCCATAGGTGGCTCTTAGCCTGCCCACCATTGCTGAATCATACAAACTGGACACTTGTATAAGTCTGTGATCCTGAAAATGCCTACTTGAAAGAGAGCTCCATTGAAATCAATAGGACTGACTTCAAAGAAAACATGGGATGGAACTGTTAATATGAAATATACTATTCTTTCTCTTTCAGGAATCTAATAGGAAGGATAAAGCTTGCCCTCCCACTCAAAATATACCTTTTTTCTGGTGCTGCCACTGATAGTTAAATTGAACATCTGTGCTCAGCGGCCACTGGAAGCCAGCTGTTGGGATAAGCAGCATATCATTGCTGGCATGTGTGCTCCGAAGAGGAATCTATCTGGCAGTATTGAAAACTAGATGAATGGTTGGTCTGGCCCAGCAGGACCTTTCCAACGTCCTTATCAAGGATGAATCCTCATCACACAGAGCAAGAAGAGCAACTAACCTTGTCTCCGGGTGCAGAAGCACTTGAAAGACTGGGAGCCCATCATAGCCTTTCCCCCTCCCCTCGCTGATGCAGGCAGACAAAACAACTCACATTGCATTTTGCAGGGTGGGCAGTTGTGGAGATTTCCTCTCCTTAAGGGAACATTTGTTCCCTTACCCTGGGGTAAGCCTCCACAGTGGGGAGGAATATAATCAGACCCAGGCTATAGGATTGGGTACCAGAAGGGGGGTAGGGTTCAGCAGCCAGTACTACTGCCCTACTCACCCACTTCCTGGACCCAATCTGCCCTCCCACTTGCCCTGTCCCGCCACATTCCTCCCCCTGCCCCTGTAGCTGCCTTGTTCCACCCTCCCTAGCCTTGTCCCACCTCCCCTGCCAACATACCATTGTTGGCAGTTTTTTCTCGATCCATCCCATGCATGGGGCTGCACCAGACTCATTCCCAGCAGGCCGTTAGTGGTGGCAGTAAAGTGCTCCCTGCCATCAGAATGCTAGTTCCAGGAATGCCCATTATTTCAAACATGCCTTGGTTTACATGTGCTTAGAGTTGAATGGAAGCCTTTGTCTGAGTTTCTGTCTATATGAGGGCATGCAGAGGACAGACTCATAAAACTCTGAAACATGGTTAAGCTTTGGAAACCTGTGAACTCTCCGTTGGGGAGCATCACTATAACTTGATGATACTCAGAAAAAAGATTCAAAACAGGCCATCTGGGATCATAACCCGAGGTGATTTTTTTTTTCTTGCATCTGTACAAGTGGATTAACCATAGAATCACTGAACAATACGCTTTCGTGGGTGGTAGAAAGAAATTAAGAGCTGAGCACTCAGACACAGTTTCTGTTTCTGAGTTTGTAATGTAATTAGACTGTGTAACACTTTGTTGGTAATGGAAATAATCGGACTCGAACATGCTAATTAATACCAGTCTTTTCATTCTTTTCTCAGTACCACCCACAGAACTACAACTGCATCCCAGGTCTTTTGATGTGCTTTGGCTACACCCAACTCCTATTTGGCCACCTCATGAGAAGAGAGGACTCTTTAGAAAAGGCCCTCATGCTGCGAAAGATTGAAGGCAAAAGGAGAAGGGGGTGGCAGAGGATGAGATGGTTAGATAGTGTCACCGAAGCAATGAACATGAAATTGGGCGAACTCCGGAAGCTAGTGGAGGACAGGGAGGCCTGGCATGCTGTGGTCCATGAGTTTGCGAAGAGTCGGACATGACTTAGCGACTGAACAACAACTCCCATTGAAAGCAGTGGAGGATACATCATGTTCCAGAACTTTTAGCTTGTCATTATGTTTATTTGAGATTCTTCCCGATAAGATGGAAGCATGAACTAAATAGTCCTCTTTGCTACCCATGTTAGTTAAAGTGGGAGTAGCTTCATATGGCACTTACTAGGCTGGGCATTGAGTCTTCTCAAAAAGGGAGGCAAACTGTACAATTGGATCATCTGCATGATTTGGTACTCATGTTGAGTGTTTGCAGCGCATGCGATGGCATCTGCCTGGTTGAAGGGAGAGGGCCATGCACATATCTTTGTAGAGAAGTGAGCAGCAGCATTTGAAGAGGGTGGCTGGGGGGATGCACTGGGTGCCAGGCATCAGGGTGGTGTCAGAAAGGCCACCCCAAGATGGCATCAGCGGCAGGAGAGGACTCTGGCTACAGTTACAATTTGGCTAGCACTAGCTGCAGCTACCCACAAGGGAAGCATGTTAATTGCTATAATTATATATAAATATACAAATAAAATCATCATGCGGGTGCTAAAAATGTAGGGGCCCCAAGTGCCAAATGATCTTGGTACGCCACTGGAAGCAAGCACACCCCTCTCGACCACACAGATATTCCATGTGATGCAGACATCCTCTACAGTTGCCTAATTGCACTGATGGCCAAATTGTGCAAACTGTTATCCCCCTCCCCATGCTGAGAGGGAGAAGAGTTCTACCAACCCAGTTTCAAAAGGGAGGCATCCATATAGAGTCATAGACCACAAGTGAGTTCCATAAACCCACTTGTCCAGTACTGCTCTACTGGACCCACTAATGAGTACTGCTCAAGACTAATGCTAGAGTCCAGAGCACCATCACAGCGGACAGGAGTCTCAGGACACTCATTATAAGGTTCTGCCCTTGGCGCCTGGTGGCAGCACAGTGACAGTGTTTGCAAGCATACTGTGGCATAAAAGGAAAAAAAGAGAACAAGTTCATTGAGCATATTGAGAGAGCTCAAGAAAGCATTGATCCTGATTGATTCTAGTGAAGAACCTGGAGCACTAAGTGAAAAGTGTCATCCAATTAAACCAACAGCAGCCACTCCTGACATGAGCATTAATTTTTTTCCAAAGGGAACAGTAGATATTCATTTTTTAAACAAGTCCTGTCCTTATGAAATATGAACTCATATGTTGAAATCACATTCTTGCTTTTTTTTAAAGGTAACTTATTTTCACTCTCTTACTGGAGTCTAAAATAGTGCCCTGGGTAACGTTGCCAGATCAGGTGTTGAGGCACTCATAACCCCTACTCAGATTACCCCAAATCAGAGTGCAGAAAGAGGAGCTGATTGCTCCACAAAACCGATGCCCATCCCTATATTTATGGCCATCTCTCCAAGGTCACAATTGTAAATCTAAATGGATAAATGTTGTATTATGTGCACTTCACTTGCAATTAGCAGATGAAATTATGGAAATGGTAGTCTTTGTCCCATTTTACCACCAAGTGCATTTGGAAGAGAAAAAAAAGATTCTGGCTAAATGAACTATTCTCTTTCCAAACAAGGGAATTTTTTTTTTAAGATGCATGCATCTAAAATCCAGGATAATGCAATAATCGACAGCATTAAGATAATGTCTAGGAAATGAGAAGAATTAAAGGACATTTATTATATGCCTTAGGCAGTTACTTTTTCATTATTTGATTGGGGTTTACAGTATCAGAGTTACCCAAAATAAACAGGGTGCTCTGATTTTTGTTCACAATTAATCCTGCTTAAATAACAAGAAAAAGATATAGTCCACTTGGCAGAAACCCACAAAGCATTTGTTTGCAATTAACACATTCTTTATCTTTTGCCTTTGTTGTTTACCTGCAAGTACAGGAAAGAAACCCTTCTTGGCATCCTTTCCAGTTCTGTTTCTAAGCCCAGGAGCCAATGCAAAACAAATATATTCCTATGATTGCCATTCAAATGCCTCTTATGACGGGAAGTTCTAAGGAGCTTGTTTATAGTCAGGACTTTTTGTTCAAGATCCCAGGCCGAATACCTGCAACATGTTTCCTTATATTGAACCAGAACCCATTTTGTCCGTTTAGCCCAGTACTAACTATTCTGGCTGTCAGAAGGCAGTGGAATTCCAAGGTCTCAATCCAGAACCTTGTCTATGCACAGTATCTGCCCTTGATTTGTCATGTTCCACTGTGTTTCAGCCACGAGATGACTCACCTTTGGAGTGTGGCAGGGTGGCTTGCTGGGGATCTCAACATTTGTGACTGGAGCCTCCACAGTTACAAAGAGGGCTTTAGTGACAAGAGATCACCATAAATGCGAGCCAGCCCTAAGACGGCACAGTCTGACACAGATGCCGCTGCACCTTTACTGAGGACTTAATTTACAAGTGTGGTGTCTTACATTCGTTTGTTTGTTTTAGCCCGTCCATGTTTTACTAGAACTGGAACAAGCGAGTCTCTGAAAGGTATATAATTTAGATTCATTTGCTGTTGTGCCCTCTCAGCAAGGAAGTTCAGAAGTTCAGAGAGCCAGAGCTTCAATTGATCTGCAGCAGCAGGGGAGTCCAAATGGAGCTCAGCAGTAGCCTCCCTGATCAAACACCCCCATCTCTTTTTTATCCCCATGATAAATGAGTTTCTTTCTTTCTTTCACTGTGCATGTCTTTTTTATACGATTTTGACCATATAGATATATACACTCCAAAAAATTCCACTTCCTTAATTTACATTTGTAAATTACATTTGCCATACTATCCAGGACAAGAGTGTTCCATGTTACAATTTTACCCATTTCAACACAGGAGATACAGTAGATGTAGGCAAAAGGAAGAAATAGATTCCCACCAGGGTCCAGCCTCCTGCTACCTGGGGTGGCATGCCAAACCCTGTTCCCCCCCATTACCTGATGATGTGCCCACACCTTCTTCTCCCACTTTTCAATGTTCGACCACAGCACTCTCCTCCCTTAACATTTCCTCTTCTTTTCTGTCCTCCTCCTTTTTCAGTCCAGGGAATAGGAGTAGGGATGAACAGTGGAGGAATGCCTGGCAGCTATGTGTTGTTTTTTAAGTTTGCTTGAACATTGAAGCTGTTAGAACAGTGTTATTCAAACTGTGGGTCGGGGCCCACTTGGTGGGTTGCGACCTGATGTCAGGTGGGTCGCAAAAAGCTGGGAGCAGCCATCTTGGAAACTGCAGAGTTTACTCTTGTTGTATTCCTTTTGTGAGTGTTAACAGTTTGAATTGTCAAGTGAGGGTTTTTTAAGATTTTGTTTTTAGTTCACCGCTTTTAATAATAGTAATACTAATAATACTTGTATTTATATACTGCCTTTCTTCAGATCACTAGATTTCTCTAATGACTGTAGCTCAAGGCGGTTTACATAGGCAGACTTTTATTCACAAACCCGAAGGTTTTTACAATTTACAGAAACGTTCTATCTTTCAAGAACAACACTCATACAGATCTTTCTTTCTGGATTTAGCCTTCTTTCTTAGCCACCGTCTGTCTTCTGCTGGCTGATGAGGCTTCCCTGCTCCCCCAGAGACGCAGCTGACCAGAACACTCCCCTCACACGAGGCAGCTGGAACTCAGCTTTTAATCAGCCACAGTTTTGCAAGGTCTGCCGCTCACAGAGACTTCCGGTAGTCTTGAGCTCACAACCTTCGGATCTTCAGCTGTTATCTTCAGGCAAACGGAGGCATTAACCCTCTCGGCTAAATCTTCTGCCCATAGAACATATTTTACATCATATTTTGTCCTCATCTTGCTTACAGTCAGGGATGTTTCATGGTTGCACAGTTGTTGCAATCCAAGAATGCCAATTTGCATTTCAGGAGTGTCATTTTATTATGTTACAATGAGAGTATTTCCTGCTTGATGATGTCACTTCTGGCTATGACATCACTTCTGGTGGGTCCTGACACGAGTGCCATTCGAAAAAATGGTTCCCGGTCTAAAAAGTTTGAATACCACTGTGTTAGAAAACAACAAGAAAACTACTACTACTACTACTACTACTACTACCACCACCACCACCACCACCACCACATAATAACAAGGTAATCTGGTCTGATCTCCCCCATCTACTTGTTTTGTTTTGAAACTCTTTGTTCGTTGTTTCCATTCTCGTCTTTAATTTGCTGGTAAGCTTTTGTCCCTTGAACGTTATTTTACGTGGATGCTACAATCACATTATGCTGGAAGACTAGCTAGAGGGAGGTCATTGTGGGGTCTTCCTAAAGAAGATTAATCTTCTCTTGGGGCTCTGGATCTCCACAGAGGGAATATGGGCAGATAGCCTGTGTTTGGAAGGATGTCGATCTTGCCAGACTATGCAACCTTTGGAATATCTTGGCTAGAAGCCCTTGTTGTTAAATCTAGCAAAGAGCCCAACCCAACAGCTCTGCAGTAGCAGGTGTTGCAACCTGTAAGTAATTCTGGCAGGGAGGCGGATTCCTGCAATGTATAAGACTAGCTGTGATATCTTTAAGGAAGCCTTCTTGGTCACTTTCGCCTGCCTCTTGGATTGAGAGCACAATCCTAAACTGGAGTTAGGCTGGCATAAATTAAGCCAGCAAAGTTTGGCCAGCACAAGGGCCACCATAAAGCATGTTGGACCATTCTCAAAGTCAGGGAGGATGGCTCACATCTGTGTGCTGGCCTCTCTGACTCCAAATGTGGTCCGAACATATTTTACTATGGACCTTGGGCTGGCCAGACTTTGCTGGCTTAGTTTATGCTGGCCTAACTCAGTTTAGGCTTGCGCCCTGAGTTTCAGTGGCAGAAAGGTAGAGGCTGCTTTGTAATAATATATGTATAACTTTTGTCTTCTGGGGTGGGGCAAAAAATATTGCATTGCTAGTAAAGGCAACTGCGTAAGTAGTTTAAACAAAGCTAACTTTTTTTAACTTTCTAAATTAATGTTGTATGAATTTTTGGAGAGATGCCCACTGTATATGCTTTACATATGATTAATCATCTGCCTTCTCATAATTCTTTGCCCAAAAAAAAGAAAAGATACACTACTGAGGATGCAAAATATGGAAATCAGAGCGTTCAATTAGAATTTTGACTCTCACACAATTGCACTGGCCCATCGTGCTCAAAAACAACTCCCAAAGCAAAATACACCATCTGCAACTTGTGTTCAAACGATGGGGTTCTCCTTTGCTTCCTGTGTCAGAAAAAATATCGTTTTAATTTCAGCCTATTTTTACTGCAGAAAGAGACACTGGAGCAGCTTTGGTGATGAGACTGAGAACTGCTGCACATTTGTTGCTGAAACTGGCTTTAAATGCCTGAATAAATGTCTCAGAAATACATAAAAATACTGAATTATCAGTGGGTACATATTTTATTTGTAAAGGAACCAGATATGTTACCTTGTGTGTGTTTTTTTAATTAGAAGAGGTTGAAAATGTCATAATAAACCTCTCCGTGTGTGTGTGTGTGTGTGTGTGTGTGTGTGTGTGTGTGTGTGTGTG
>JAJKFI010000035.1:9951575-9980508 GCA_029204185.1 Lerista edwardsae | reverse complement strand
TGTGTGTGTGTGTGTGTGTGTGTGTGTGTGTGTGTGTGTGTGTGTGTCTTGAAATTGGATTTGTTCCATTTGAATATGGATGGGGTGCTGGGAGTGTATGGGGGAGGTGAGCAGAGAAGCATTCTTCACAAACCAGACATGGTGTGATCTATGAGGTCTTTCCACCAGCCTTATTTAAAGGGTTTGAGATGATTTAAAGAGCATTTTATTATGCTATTTTCAGATTCCTACATTACAATTTTCCAACTGGAACGTGGATTTATTAACGTCTCTTCCCTACTGTTTTTAGTGTAGTATAATATAAGGCAACAGGAGTCTTAAATAATAATAATAAAAAAGTTAAATGTTCATGTTTGTTGTGTGAAGCATAATCTATGGCTGGTTTTTATGGCTTTTTTTAATTTTATTTGTTCGTGCATAATGAAGCAACACAATGTAAATTTAATTTATCCTGTTTGGATTTTCTTCCCTTGTTCTATTGTGGTGTGAACATGCATTATGTATATGGATTTCATTCTGCCTCTGGTTATTGGTTGTTGTTGTTGTTTGGTATGTGGTAATAATAAAAGGATTAGTTAAATTTTCCCTCCAATTCCATACTTGTTTCCTTCACATTGTCAACTTGAAAACAATTGTCATGTGTCTATGTTTGCCCTGCAATTAGCTCCTGAAAATCGCAGACAAAAGATAAGCACTGCCTGATGTGGTTGCACATTGAATGTCCAAAACTGGCCCTTTTATATGTGTTCAGTTTCTCAATCCTAAGAGCACACAAAGTTTCGATGGCGCATACCTCACAGAGCTGGCAGGAAGGAGATTCCTCTTCTTGTCATTGGCCAGAAGAGCTGACAGTTCCTACCCACACTCTTTCAAAAAGAGCACCAGCAATGAAACATCCCAACTGGCCTCACCTGAGTGTCAACGCCCGTTAAAAACTCATCTATTCATTCTTGACTTCTCAAGTTGACCTGTCTCCTAAACCAGTGGTTCTCAAACCTTTTCGCACTAGGACCCACTTTTTAGAATGACAATCTGTCCGGGGCCCACCAGAAGTGATGTCATGGCTGGAAGTGCCGTTATTGTGACGCCAGAGCCTTCCGCTTTCCTGAGGATGCAGCAATAAGTTGAATGATTTCTCAGCCATTTTCCAATAGCAAAGTGAATCAGAAAGAGAAAAGTATATTTACAACCAGTGATGTCATTCAGGGGGAACGGACCAGAACGGGCGTTCCGGATCCTAACGGGCTCCGTGGCTGGTTCCGGGTTCCTGACAAGTGCCAATCAAAAGTGAGTTCCTGTTCCTAAATCATTTGAATGACACCACTGTTTACAACCTTGGCAAAAGCAAAACAACCATACAGGCCTCCCCCTTTCCAGCATCCCATCTTCCCATATTTTCAATATGGCCGCTCTAGGTGCTTTACGACCCACCTGAAATTGGCTCATGACCCACTGATGGGAACCACTGTCCTAAACCATTTCCCTTCACTCCCCTTCACTGTAGTGGCTAGTAAGCCCAAGAGCCCTTATTCTTATGTATGTACCATGCATAGTTATTACTGTATGTTCTCTAGAAGCAACAAGATGTCATCACTAGAGGTGGGAGAAAATGGTTTATGATTTTGTGGATTTTGGTATTTTCCAAAGGTAAAAGTGCAAAAAGTCGTGTTATGTGTTTTTACTCAAAATTTAAATTATAAATTATAATTGCTTTAAAAGTGTACTAGATGGTATATTATCAGCAGATGCAGCCACAGTCTTTTTTTTTTCCAGAAATGAGAAGTGCAGAAACCAGTGTTCTGTGTTTTTATTTCATTATCACTGTTTTTTTGGGTAGTGGACTGGAGGGATGGATCTTAATGGCAAAGGTACACACCAAATCCTATTCTCCATTTTCCAGCATACCGCGTCCCCTTCCTCACTCTAGGCATATGCCAGCAACATAGCTGAGATGGGTCCAAGGAAACCCACAGGGTGATCTGAAGGCCTATGCAGAGGTAAGTTTAAACATCTTCTGTTTATCTCTGGTTGGCCTTCTTATCACACACACCCCCTTCACCATAGCATGCAGGGTACACTCCATTGGTGCAACTGTGTGGCATAGCATGGCAGAGGATAGGATTGCGCTGATATTTACCTTACAGGCTTGCGCTACAGCCAACATCAAGATAACACATGTGAAGAGCTTTATGCACTCTTTGTGCAAATATTGTGATGATGATGTTCATGATAATAAAAGAAAATGATGTGCAAAAGATGATTTGTGAGAAGAATGCGAGATCTAGTACAGAGAGAAAACAAACATCAGGAAAAATAGCAAGTAAAGAACAAGCCAAGTCCCAATAGGTTAATATAAATGGTAAATGTGGCACATTTGGAATTGGAGGTTAATTGCGGAGTCTACTGGAAAGTCCCAAGGGCTAGAATAGGTCATTTATTGACAAAAACCATTTGTGTTAACAATTAGGTGAATTATTTTCTCAAGCCTTTCGAAAGGAGGAACAGGAAGGAATTTCCCAGGAGTGAAAGAAGGCATGAAGAAGCCAATCAAGCACATGGCCGTGCAGATTCTGAAGGAATTGCAGCACCTGCAGCCTGGAAAATACGCAAGCCTGAAGAAACTGATCACACAGGAAAGTAGCAGGACTGACCATAGAAGAGTGTGCCTCTCCCTAGAAAGACAATTGGAGGCCACCATGAAATCCACATGCTCCAAGCTGTTGGCTGCCGTTTCCTCAGACAGCTTAAACTTTCTTAATAATCATATTTAAATGGATATGATAATAAACGGGTCAGTCTCTATGAAAAAAAAAATCAACAAATTTGCTACAACTGGTTGATATTCAGAAGCTACTGGAGGACCGTGGCAGCCTCTCAGGCCCATTTTGTGGCTGGCCTGGAGGTTACTCCAGCCCTTTAGACACATTCCGTGAAGATATACTGATAGCCCAATCCAGTGCAAATTCCCAGATTTGGGGCAGGGAGGTGAGGCTGTATGAGGGGGTGGATCCATTGGCAATGGAATCAAACTGTGGGTAGGGACCCACTTGGTGGGTTGCATCGATGTTAGGTGGGTCGTGGAAAGCTGGGGGCAGCCATCATGGAAACTGCAGACTTTCCTCTTGTTATATTCCTTTTGTGAGTATTAACAATTTGAATTTTCTACTGAGGGTTTTTAAAAATTTTGCTTTTAGTTCAGTGCTTTTACATCGTATTTTGTCTGCTTGATGACGCCACTTCCTGCCACAACATCATTTCCAGGTTAATGACATCACTTCCGGTGGGTCCCAATGCAAGTGCAATTCTCAAAAGTGCATCCCAGTCTAAACAGTTTGAATACCACTGGAATACAACATATCCAAGGAAACTTATTGCCAGGCAGGAGGCTTATGAAGGGGAAAGGGATTTCCTTTTTCCTCTCCAGTGTCCTGCTCTCCCCCCCCCCCCGCTGGATACACCAATGTGGCTACACCAGTTGCGGTGGGGGAGAATAAGATTGGGCCATTAATCTTTAAAGTAGTATAGGATGCTTTGTTGCTGCTATTTGGTAGCCAAAAACTATGGCACAAGTAAAACAAACCAGACTTCAGCAGCACTGGATACAGCAATAACAACCAGCAACAGAATAGATAATTGTCAAGAGACCTGGCATTTAATTAAGAATAGAGTGTGAATTCCCTAAATGGGAGAGCATGTGAAACAAATGCTATTGAATTCTCTTTAACACTTTAAGTCACTGGACACAAATAATACCATGTAAGGGCTTTTCCTATATGGCAACTATAGTTAGTTTAATTATGATACATGGTAATTGCCTTATCATTATATGCAAGAGCTCAATTGTTTGTATTCTCTAAATTACAGAGTAGATTATAAGGGAATTATTTTTGATCTCATGTGCAGCAGCCTGGAGAAACAGTTCTAATTACTGTGGGCAGGTTCAACTGCTTGTGCAATAAATTTAAAAGGAAAATGGAATCTGGGGTAGGGCTGTACTTGAAAACTTTTGTCCCAGTTATACTAGCAGGAGGGCAGATTTTGTCCGCAGATTTCAGCTGCAGGAGGATACAGAAGCTTCCCAACTCAAGAACTTACAAGTAGAACTCTGGAACATCGCCTATTCTTAAGTCCAACATCACTTCAGATTGAGCGGATGGAGGGCAGGGAGGGGACATAACAGGGAGGGTGGAGAGGGGCGGATCAGGCCCAGGAGAAGGCTGGATCAGTGGAGGAGGCCTCTGCCATATCCTATTTCTCCTCCCAAGCCTCTTCCCCCAACATGAAGCTTCTCTGCCTTGCACCAGCTTTTTTGCTGGTGCGGATCCGAGCAGCCCCATTGGACAGACTGGAGCTTGACAAGAGGTAAACATTTCCTTGCCCTGAGGAGACCTCCGGCCTGCTCAAACCCAGCACTGGTTAGAGCTGTGGGCTGTGCATCAGCACTGGAGAGAATCGGGCTGTGTTAGTAACATAAGGTACGTAGATGAAAACATTGCTTAGTTTGCCATAAAATGTGTCAAAATAGACCAAACTGGCTTTTTTTAAGCACATGCTCTTTTCACAAACCAGTGACATTCTCTACATAGTAGGCTGATTCCCACCCCTCTTTCTGCTTAACACATTCCATGTCGCAGTATCTCTTCTTTTGCATAAAATCTCTGGGCTTTCTTTCTGGATGTTGGCACCAAGTCAGTGCTTCCCAAACTTCTACAAGGGAGTTGGGAACACTGTACGTGTGAGTGGCAAAGGGGCTATGGCAGTGATGCGATCCTGAGGATTGCACTGCTGCGGGGAGTCGTCGTTTTCTACTTTTTGGAAGTGGTTTTCAATTGGTCTTTCTTTTTTTGCTGTACAGAGGCTTGGGGAGCCTGCAGGCACATCTTTGGGGCTCCCCACACACCCCAGAGACGGGCATTGGCAGAGGTAAGAAAAACTCCTCCCACCCACCCCCTGCAGCAGTGCGATCCTGGGGATCGCATTGTTGCCTTTCCCTCTGCTCCCTAAAGGGACAAGGGCAAGTGCTTCCCTAGCTGGTGGGTCACAACCCACCAGTTTGGGAACCACTGCACTAAGTGATCACTATTTATTTTTGAAGCCATCAATTAGTACATCAGCTAGGGCAGGGGTAGGCAACCTTAAATACTCCAAGAGCCATTTGGATCCATTTTCTGGAGAAAAGAAAACCTCGGGAGCCACAAAACCCTTTTGACATCTAAAATGAAGATAATACTGCATAGTTTTTTTTACCTTTATGCTATGTATAAAAAAACTATAGGGAGTGGCAACAGGATGCAAGCATCTTGTTGTTTCGTGCCTCCCTGGGGCACCTGGTGGGCCGCTGTGAGATACAGGAAGCTGGACTAGATGGGCCTTTGGCCTGATCCAGCAGGGCTCTTCTTATGTTCTTATGAGCGATCGCGGCTGAAAATCGGGTCTCGACATTCGTCATTCGCTGTCTCCAGCTTTCTCTCTCCCCACCCCCAACCCTGCTGCCAATCCTCCACAGCCTTCCAATCACGCATAAAAAAATGAACGGCAGAACAAAAACCAGCCACCACGCTGCACCTTGCAGGGCAACGCGGCGGATCGCCCGTTTGCAAAGAGCACATGCGACAAGCAGCAGCAGGATGGGCGGGCAGGGCAGACCCCAGAGCCGAGCCGAGCAGCTGCCCGTGCAACTGCTGCCACTATGGGGTGTGTTGTTGTTTTTTCAAAACGGTGGAGGATTTTTTATTTTTAGGTTTGCAAAAGGGGGATTCCAGGCTCGTGCACAGGAACTTTTGCAACTTGCACGCCATCGATGCAAACAATCCCTCCACGTTGCAGAAAGAGGGACCGGGCAAAAGATCCTGGAAAATGGGTGGGGGACACACACACACAACTGCGAGACCCAGCGCTTTCCGTGCTTGTAAGCGGGAGCTACCCCAACACATGCCAAACCAGGGGCAACTTTGCAACCCGACCGAGAGCGAGCCAGAAAGTTTTCCCCACCAGCTCTCTGCTGCATGCTGCCGCCCCCGCCACGCTCCATCCCAGCTCTGCATGCAAAGCAATGCAAACACATGGAACAGTCAACACAAAAAGCCACGCACCCTTCCAGCCGGCGGATCAGCTCTGGAGTTTCACGGGTTGCCTTCTGCACAAGGCTATCCACAGACCGAGCGGGAGCCCAGCCGCCACCACTGCCAGCACACTCTCCCCGCTTCCCGGAGCAGCGTGCAGCGCAGGACTGGTGCCGAGCGAAGAGGCGCTCTTGGTAGCAGCTCCCGGCTCGGCGGGCTCGGAGGGAAGGGGAGAAAAGGGGGCGATTCCCAACCTGCAGCCCTGAGCACAGTGCAGCCTACTGGGAGGGAAAGCAAGCCCGCGGTCGCAGCCAATGCTGGGAGCCTCCTTTGTTACTTTCACCCGGACTCCGGAGCAGCAGCAGATGGCTAAAAGAGCCACATGCGGCTCCAGAATCATAGGTTGCTGACCCCAGAGCTAGGGAATCTCTTAAAAATCTTACATCAAGAGTTCCTGCTTCTACACAAGTTGTCATCTGCAAGGATTGGACAATTCCTTCAGGGTGACATTAGACTTATACGTGTGAAACAGCCATGAGAGATCAAATGACAGCTAGGGAGCTTTCATACCATCTCACAGTCTCAGAGCGCAATCCTAACTTGGAGTTAGGCTGGCACAGTCAGGCCAGCAAAGTTTGGCCAGCAGAAGGGCCACCCTAAAGCATGTTTGAACCACTCTTGGAGTCAGGAGGGATGGTACATGTCTGTGTGCTGCCCTCTTTGATTCCAAGAGTCGTCCAAACATACTTTACGGTGTCCTTTGTGCTAGCCAAACTTTGCGGGCCTAACTGTGCCAGCCTGCCTAACTCCAGGTTAAAACTGTGCTCTTAAGCTGTGTGGAACCAGTTCATACAGTCAGCTAGGAGTCATTCGACACAGAGGGATGCACAAACAAATTAAGTGATGCGCAAACCTGTGGGTCCTGACCTTAAATATTTGCCAACTCTATTCCAGCCCTGTATCAGCATAGTCCTATGTATGTCTCTCAGAAGTTCTATATTGTATTCAATGGGGCTTACTCCCAGCAAAGTGCTTATAGGATGGCAACCTAAATGTGGAGCTATTATGTGGAGGGAGGGCAGTAGCGTAGCTGGGGGATACCTGGAACCGGGTGATGTGATAATATCCCCCTGCATCATCACATTGCATTTCATTGCATCACCCTGCGCTGTCATCCTGCTCCTCCTCCGTACATGTATGGCCCTGGCCCCAAAAACTGCTCAATTTGGAGCTATACAGGGACAAACACTAGCAAGAGGGTTGATTTCATGCACCTCCAGTAAGTCCTGTCACCCCCTAGTGGCGATTACTGGAAATCACCACTCCTCCACAAAGGGGCAATGTACCCCCCTCCCTGCCCCAGCTTAGCTATACCACTGACAGAGGGAGGAGCAGAATCAAACTTTCTGCCCTTACATCTGACCTCCATGTATTAATCGTTTACATGCAAAGGTCTTCTAGCGCCATTCTAGGTTGTCCCCAGGGTTTTCATTATATTTTAAGCATGGGCTTTGCAAATTTGGGGTTTTTTTTAATGTTAAATAGCAGCAGAATCGGGCCTCTGTGGATAGAGACAAGAGCAGAAGAACAGGTGCTTCACGCCTACCCCTTCTATAGTCCTGAAACAGATTGCCTCCCCACCCACGGCTGCTTTTGGCTAAGAAAAGGCCCATTGCTGCCTTTTTGCTCCATGCTGGTCCCAGGTGTTCCTCATTCCCCCTTCTATAGTACGCCTTTAAAAAAAAAAAAGGCAAAGCTCTCTATGATGTCACTACAGATCACTCAAAATGTTTATCAAGAGAGATTGCTATGGTTGGGAAAGAGCAAACATGTTTCATCTTATTCGTCTTCAGGGAACGTCTTCCATTTGCCATTTAAAAGAAATTCCTCACATATCGGAAACAGAGTTATCCATGACAGGCGTTACAGTGTGTTGTCGGAGAGTAGTAAAAAGGCTGTCTGTCTGTCTGTCTGTTCTGCCTTGGCAAATTGTTATGATCTGGGAGGTTTAAAAAAAGAAGGGAAATGCGGCTGGCCCGATCCTCTTCTTGCTTGCTCTCGGAGAGCTGGGAATAGAATCAGAAAGCCAGAATTGGAAAGTGACTTGGTGGGCTGTGAGTCAGAAGGGGTCAGCAGGCAGAGTTAGGATGTAGGACCCTCTGTAGTCAGTTTGCTGCTCCCGTTTAACTCAACCTAAGTGTTTCAGCTGGCTTCAATTAGAACAGAAAAAAGAAAATCCTTTTTTTTTTTACCTTGTGGGTAATTAGCCCGTGGAACTCCTGGCCATAGGGTGTGGTGATGGCATCTGGCCTGGATGCCTATCAAAGGAGATTGGACATATTTCTAGAAGAAAAGTCCATCACAAGCTGTGATGGGTATGTGCAACCAGAGGCGGATCTAAGGGGGGGGGCAAATCTGTAGGTTTTGCAAGAAGCCTTACCTTGTAGTGGAAAACACTCCTTTCCTGCACTGTTCTAGACAATCCTCACAGGGAACAGCAACATCTTGGCATTGCTTACTGGCTACAGCAGCAAGGGAGAGGAGGGATTTACGTGACAGGGTAAGGCTTCTTGCAAAAACTTACAGATTTGCCCCCTCTTAGATCCGCCTCTGTGTGCAACCTCCTGGTTTTAGAAACAGGCTACTTCAGAATGCCAAGTGTAAGGAAGTGGCTACAGGATTCAGGTATCTGCTTTTATCGTTTATGCTCCCTGAGGCCTCTGATGGACCACTTTGAGATACAGGAAGCTGGACTAGATGGACCTTCGGCCTGATTCAGTAGGGGTCTTCATGGGTGGGCTCGGTTAGCCCTGCCCACCTCTAACAGGCACCCTCTCAGCTTAAGCAGGGTGACTCTAAGGCCCAACACAGGAATAGTTCCCAGGGTGAACTGAATTTGTGCCCCAAAACAGAATCTTCAAGAGTTAGGTTGTACTCACACACGGAACTTGACCTGACTCAGTTTGGTTGCAGCAATGCTACCACTGCCATTTTGTTTGGAGACTCAAGACCAGTGCAGGAGTTAGGATTGTGGGGGAGGGTCCCAGGACGTTCAGTGCCAGGATCCTCCAGGCAAGGGTTCTACGTGCATGTGTGCCCTTGCAGCATCCAAGTCCCTTGCTCACGGTTACAGCAGCTCACCAGGGGGTTGGCTCAGCTTGGAGGTGGTGGCGACAGCACTTCCTCTCCCTCCTCCACATATCCTCTCTGCTCCCTGCTTTGGCTTGTCTCGCTTTCTCATTCTAGCTTTCTGCCCTACAAAAGGGCAAGCTCTTGCCATACCACTCTGGGTCCTTCCTCTCCTTTCAGGTGGCCTGGAAAGAAAGATGGGGCAGGCTGCACACTGACAGCCCTCTTCATGGAGCAGGAAAAGAAGAGGAACAGCCGTCTCTCATTTATCCAGCCCTCTCACAGGTCCCAGGTTAGAGTCTGAGGAAGGTCTCACCCTTCATGAAACATTCCCCCCACCCCACGATTGTGTGCAACAAGTTGAGGTTCTCTACTCTAGCAGTTTCTGCAGAGGATCAGTGGAAAAGGCTCCTTTGGAAGCAGAACGTTTTAAAGCCGGTATTCTACGCAGTGGTATTCTACCACTCTAATGGCAGAAAGTGAGGAAGACCTAAAGAACCTCCTGATGAGGGTGAAAGAGGAAAGTGCAAACATTGGCTTGAAGCTCATTAAAAAAAACTAAGATCATGGCAGCCACTCCCATCACTTCCTGGCAAATAGAAGGGGAAGAAATGGAAGCAGTGTCAGAGTTTATTTTCCTGGACTCCAAGATCACCGCAGATAGTGATTGCAGCCATGAAATTAAAAGATGTTTACTTCTTCGGAGGAAAGCTATGGTGAACCTAGACAACTTAATAAAAAGCCGAGACATCACCCTGCCAACAAAGGTTCGCATAGTCAAAGCTATGGTTTTCTCAGTAGCAAAGTATGGCTGTGAGAGCTGGACCATACGAAAGGCAGAGCACCGAAGAATAGATGGACTGCAAGGAGATCTAATCGGTCAATCCTCCAGGAAGTCAAGCCTGATTGCTCCCTGGAAGGACAAATCCTGAAGCTGAAGCTCAAATACTTTGGGCACCTCATGAGAAGAGAGGATAAAAAGACCCTCATGCTGGGAAAGATGGAAGGCAAAAGGAGAAGGGGGCGGCAGAGGATGAGATGGTTAGATAGTGTCACCGAAGCGATGAACATGAAATGGGGCAAACTCCGGAAGCTAGTGGAGGACAGGGAGGCCTGGAGTGCTGTGGTCCATGGGGTCGCGAAGAGTCGGACACGACTTAGCGACTGAACAACAACAATTCTATGCAGTCCTGAACCTAGGAGATTGGCCACAGTATAAATGCAATTTCCTGCTTCTAGTTGTCTGGGCACCTGGAAGATTTGTGCGCATGTTTTCAATAACAGAATGGCTTGCTCCTAATGGGATTTTTAAAAAGGCCTGGAGCTTGCAGATCTTCAAGTTTCATATCTGCAAATCGTTGTGAACAGTAAACCCTGGTCAACCAGAAATTCCGCAGGTTAAGCTTTTCCCCAGCATGCCAGTGCAGTGATAGGGAAAGATTAATCTGCTGATGTTCTGCTTCTCACGCAGATGCAAAAGGTACAGGACATCTGCCAGGAAAAAGAAGTTCCCATTGAATATTGATTAAAACCGTGATTGGGCTAGAGAGGATTTCTATTAGCAGATGAATGAAGCGGGCATATTAGCAGCTTCCTTTATCCTTAAACAGCAGAGAAAGAGACAGTGCAGGATCTGATCCTCAGAGGTTCTGAGCACCCCTCACCAGAATTAAGATCAACAAGCACAGCCACAGCCATGAGGCCCAAGGGGGTTATATGCGAAGGTAATTGCTGCAATTTGGCAATGAAAGTCTCCTGCAGGTGGCTTGATTCTGATCTCACAGTACACAAGAAACTCGCTGACAAGAATGAAATTACACTGGTTGTGAGATCTGTATCAAGCCTGCTATCACCTTGGCTTATCCGAGAATGAAAGGCGGATTGTCTTTGATGGGTCTCTGGCTTCCACTTAACTACACAAGGGGAGTAAAATGCAACCGTCAGGCAGTTCTGCTAAAAAGGGGGGGGGATGGAGTTCGCTTTCTGCTGGACTAAATTAAAAGGAATCATTCTTGGGAAGCTGTGAGCCAGATAGTTACCAGTGGTTTAAGTAACAGACTGCAAACCTGGGACAATTATCAGAACAGAGGGGGAATGCAGGTGCCTGTTAGCAATGACAATTAAAATAGAGAACTGGTTGCCAAAACCAAGAGATTATATTGTCATGGTGCGTTGGACCAGCCATCTCCGACATCAGCTACAAACCCTCCCACATTAACAGATGGAAAACAGACACTTTTGTGAACTTGTAACACTCCCCAGCCTGACATTTATTCTGCAGTCGCCTGTCGTGCTCAGGCTTCCAAAGTCAGCAAGTGTTACTAACCTAAACAAAGCAATTTTCTTTGTCGAACTGAATGTTTCAGGGAATATTTCATCTCATAATGGATCTGGAACTGCTTAGAAGAGAAAGAGCCACGACCTGCCATTCCAGGCCAATTGAAAGGTGAGATTGAAGTTTCACGATGAGATTTCCTGTCTCTTTAAAACTTTTGTGTTTTTTTAAAAAAAAATGTGCGTGGGTGATTCAAATGATTCATAGGAGATTCATAGAGACCATGGCACTGGAGGCATCTTTTTCCCCATGCCACTTCTCTGATGTAAATCCTTCCCCAAATCATATCTACAAGTTTTTCCCAAGCAGAAAGATGGTTCATAAAATACATTTTCCAAAGCTAGGATAAGTCTTGTGGTTCTTTTGTTCGAAACTGTGCGAACATTCAGGCAAGCAACATTGGTTTTAATGGAAATGGGAACTTATTATCAAGTGTATTCATGATTAGGCTGTAACTGAGATGGAGCCTGTAGATAGCTTTCCCTGTAGAAATGCTTCTTAAGTACTCAGTGCCCACCAGCACTTGTTTATGATGTTAGTTGTGGTTTTATTTGCAGACTTGTTTGCAACTTACAGTACGTTCAGTGAAATTATGACTGTGTGACGAACAGAAAGAAATACCCTGGAGAAGGCTCTTGTTTTAAACTGACACACTTTTGAATTCCGTAAACTTAAGGTATATTTAACCTCCTTATTTTTGCCGGCTGGATGACAGTTTTGATGTCTGGCATGATTTGTAAAGCAGAATTGCTAACTTCCAGCTGTGCATAATGGAACGGGAAGAACAAATTCTTCATCTTCACTTTTGTGGAAAATTCTATTTTACAACGCTGGCTGGTACATTTGGTAGATTTTTAATTAAAACATTGTTTTCAGCTTTGTAATTTAGTACTCCCCCAAGGCAAATGACCTGGGTAGAGATGTGATAAGTAGTCATGGTTTTTTTCAGTCCCAATGAACAAAATTGTGTTCACTGCTTTTGCAAAGAAGGATTCTGAAAAGGCAGCATATCTGAAAAAAAAAATATTATCAACAGAAGGAAATACAATAGTCCCTACTATCTTCCCTCCTTCTGCTCTCCCCAAATGGGTAGGGTTAGTAGGGTTACCAGATACAAACTGGAACAGAGTGCCTATACCTTTAACCATTGTTCAAAAGAGGAAATTTGGGCAGCTCATCATGGAAGGGTTTCAAAAGTTGCACCTGCCAAAATTCCCTCTTCTGTTACAATGGTTAAAGGTATAGGCGCTCTATCCCAGTTTGTATCTGGCATGGGCGCCAACTTGATTTCAACATTGGGTGTGCCGAAAACCACGCCCCGACGTTGATGTCACCACGCCAGGCCACATCCACACAGCAGGAAAACACCATCTTCAAATTAAATAAGCAAGCAAACAGTATTTATATACCGCTTTTCAACAAAAAGTTCACAAAGCGGTTTACAGGCAAAAAAATAAAGTTGAATTGGCTCTCTGTCCCCAAAGGGCTCACAATCTAAAAAAAAAAAAAAATGCAGAACACCAGCAGCAGCAGCCACTAGAAAAGACACGGTGCTGGGGTGAAGAGGAACTATTACTCTCCCCCTGCTAAATAGAAGAGGAGCACCACTTGGAAAAGTGCCTCTTGCACAAATCATGTGCACAATCTATTGAACACAGATAGTGTCTGCATCACTTCTGCCCCCATCTCCTTTTCCAGCCCTGAATAGTGACGAGTCCTTCTAAAACAAGGGTTAGGAGTGTGTGGGTTTCGGGTTTCCCCCCGCTAACTTTCTTGTTGTAATTAGAATAGCAAAGTGCGGTGTGCTATATGTTCTCATCTCATCCTTATTCTTGGATAGTGTGCTGGCTCCTGGCTGTGACTTTGACGTGGTAGTGAGGAGCTGCACCGGCAACGAACTCGTGAGGGGTGCAGGACACTCTCACTGAGTTTTCTCACAGAAAACTGTCTGCAGGCAAAGTAATTCTGCAGCGATGGATGCCTTGACGTGGCAGGCAGGGCAAGGAGGCGGAAGTGCCAGCCTGGCAAAGGCACATCCGCCACTTCTCTGCATGCAAAGTGATTCTGCAGCGGTGCCTTGACGTGGCAGCAGGGCAAGGAGGAGGAGGTGCCAGCCTGGCAGAGGCACATTGCTGAAGGATGTAGTGACTACTAGTGACTGAGGAACAGACAAGGAGGAGAGGCCATCCGCAGTGGCAGAGGCAATGTCGAGGGGTGCAGGACCTGCACACGACAAGAGTGCGTGGCCCGGCTGTGGCTGCCCAGCCCAAGTGTACAATGTGGGTTGCACCAGGGCTAGACAGAAGCTGCTGGGCAGGTCGTGCAGCTATGTGTCAGCCCTCTGTTTACCCCGTTGAAGGGGCAGCTGGCACTTTTGGACGCATTAAACTGGCAGGAGTGCCCAGGTCTCCAATGGAGGGGGCGAGGGGCAGCGGCAGCCTGCAGGAGTGAAATAAAAAAAGGGTCGTCAGCTCTGACCAGGAAGGATGTCCAAAAGTGGCAGCTGCAGCAGGACTGCCCAGGTCTCCCATGGAGGGGCACTGCCAGAGTGCACCAAAGAAGGCTCATCTCTGTCCAGCCCACTACAGATTTTCCAGCAGGGGCTGCACAGGGGCTGGCTGGAAGCTGTGGGCATGTTGTGGAGCTGCGTTTCCGCCATCTCTTCGCCCCCCCCTTCAAGGAGCATTTGCACAGCCGAGCTCACCCATGGATGGAGGGGCTGTGCAAGAGTGAAACAAAGAAGGGTGATGACCAAGGCGGATTTTCCAGCATGGGCTGTGCAGGGGCTGGCCGCAAGCTGTGGGCAGGCGTATCCGCCATCTGTTTGCCCCCTTCAAGGAGCACTTGGCACTGCTGATGAACCACTTTGTAGGCATAAAACTGGCAGGACAGGGAGGAGAGGATGCTGCGACGGCTGATGTAGGAATGAGCAGTGTTCAGGCTGAGTGCCTGACCATGATTAGGAGCCCAGCCCAAGGAGGCTGGGACTTGGAGTGATTGAGGAACGGACAGGGAGGGGATGCATCATGCAACCGTGGCAGACGTAGTTACTAGCAGCTGCTGTGCACTACCTCCACAAACCCTCATGGGACACTGCCTGTCTGACCCTGCCAGCCGTGAGATAATGAGCCACCATGTCACATGTTCTTTAGGCCATTGGGCCAGGCCAACCACTACCTGTCATGGTTGACGAGACTTCTGAGGTCTTCATCCAGGCAGGAGGAGCTGTAAAAATAAATGTGGTGGAATTAAGGAGTGTTGGAGGGACTTTAGTTGGAGAGCCAAGCTGAAAAAGGTCCAGAGTCAGACCATCATCACAAAGTCCAATTCCATATTCTAAAGGTGACCATTTGTGGTGCACAGGTCCAGAAAGGATCTTTGGTTTTCCAATCCACTACAAAGCTACATGGGCACGGGTCTCCAGTCTTATCCTCTGAGGTGCTGCAAACTGGAAAAAAAAAGGAACTTGACTGTCTTCTGACTCCACTCCTTCGGTTCCAAATGGGCCGCTCACGGGGCCAGTCCTGCAGTGTTCCTTCCAGTCAGTGCCACCACTGCCACCTCTTTGCACCACTGAAGGAGTATTTTGCATGTACTGAAATGGCAGACGTAGGTACGAGCCGAGGTGTGCTGTTGGCTGTGAAGTACCTGCATGAGCATACACACGGCAAAGTGCTTGACCCGGCAGCCCGGCTGGAGTCAATACCAGCAGGCGTCGTCATCATCACCCAGGTACAAGTGACGTGGTGTCTCAGGCCCCAGCTCAGCATCTCATTGCTGATCATCATTCATCACCCCAGGGTGGCTGGCTGGGGAGGAGACCTTGGTTCCTACATCTTGCCAGTGGCGTTTCTACAGGGAGGGCAAAGCTCTAAGTCTTGCAAGAAGCCTTACCTTGCAGTGGAAATCACTCCTCTCCTGCACCGTTTTAGCCAATCCTCACAGGGAACAGCAACATCTTGGCATTGCTTACTGGCTACAGCAGCAAGGGAGAGGAGGGATTTACATGACAGGGTAAGGCTCCTTGCAAAACTTAGAGCTCTGCCCTCCCTGTAGAAACGACTCTGCATCTTGCTAGATTAGAAGTGCAATATTCTGCCGAGGTGCACTGTGCACACACCTGGAACCAGCCACATCACTGGAAAGTTGACAGGGGAGGGGATTTGAAACTGGAAGAAAGGTCTGGAAAGGTTCTGCAGGCATGGTAGACTGGCCACCCCCTGAACACTAGTTTCAAGTCAGCCCCACTACATGTGGCCTTTCCAATGAATGAAGCTCAACTGCTGCAGCAGTTAACTCACGGACAATCATGGCCTTCACTTCCAAAAATTTCGGAAACGCTAAGCAAAGCAACAGCACCCCCTCTCCACAGCACTCCCCTCTCTACTTCGCCAGTGTTTTTCTGAATGAGGGGTGGAACACGCGACAGGGAAAGAAAGCAGCCAAGTCCAGACTCCAGACAGCCAATTGGAACGCCGGAGGCAGAACCTGTGGGATGCTATCGCATCCCATTGGCTCTCCCTGCTGCTGGAACAGGCATTCGCACTCGTCTCGCTACAAGGCTTTCTCTGCGCATGCAGAGAACCCGAGCATGCGCGGTGTGGGTGCCATGCCGCGCGTGGCAATCACTGCACATGTGCTGGCTCGCCTCGGCCTGTTCGCCGCTTGTGAAGCAGCCTGTGTGGACATGGGGGTCCCCACGGCCTGTTCGTGTGCACCACGCAAACAGGCCAAGACGCGCAAACAGGCCGAGGAGGACAGCACACGGACATGTGGGTGCCACGAACAGGCTGAGGGACAGGTAGCAGCGCTCACAAACAGGGGCTGCTGTGCAATTTGGGGGTGCCCAACATTGTGGGTGCTGAGCACCCATGGCAAAATTACTGTGGGTGCTGTCAGCATACCAGCACCCACAGAGTTGGCACCCCTGGTATCTGGTAACCCTACATATGGGTAACCACTTCTTCATTCCATCACTTCATTACCACCACTTCATTCCATCACATTTTAAATTTGTAACTTACAGAAAATTTTTTGTACCTGAAAAGCATGACTAGTCTCCTTGTCCTAGCCACAGGTCAGGGAAGGAGTAGCCCAGAGGAGCATCAGGTAGGGAGGAGAATGCACAGGGACCATGGCAAAATCACTTCACTTCCCCTCCATTTTTTTCCAGCCTAACAATGAATCTTCCCCCTCCCTGGCTGCCATGTCAATCAGGGTCTTAAAGCCTGCCAACAAAACAGTATTGTACAACTGCATGCAATTATTTCCCAGCATCCAAACTCCTCTCTCTGGGCTATTCCATTGCACAGAAGGGAGAAATGGCACACAATATTGCGCAAGCACCTTGTAGATCTCTGCAAAACTGTAGTGCAGTTCAGATTCTTTGCCCTCTTTCAATCAAGCTCCAGGGTAATCAGTCTTCAGGACAAGCACCTCCTCACAAGCACAAGGTCAACCACATCAACAAATAAAAAATGGCTGCTATCTTACATGTCAGGCTACAGTGGTTCCCAAGCTTTTAAGTATCAGAACCCAACTAAAAATAAACTTTCACTTTACCAGCCACTCACGCCTCTGAGGCTATAATGGTGATTGGGCAGCAGTGCTCCCCGTAAGTAGCTGGTTGTTTAACCTTTGATGCACATAGCCCAATCTGCATTGTCAGTTTCGAGACCCACCAAAAATTGGGTCATGACCGGTGGGCCAAGGACCCACAGTTTGAGAACCACTGATATACACTCTTTCCTACAAGTAAGCCCTATTGATTACAATGAGACTGATGTCTGAGTAGATATGCATAGGATTGTACCACTAGTAGCTCTTCAGGTGGCTGATCCATTAAAGGAGCCTCCTTAGGGGAAAAGAAGGTCACAATCAAGTACAAAATAGGGGGAAGTCAGGGATATTAATATTTGAAACTGCTTTACGTGGAGTTGGACCCCTGTTGCATCTTGATCAGTAGTCTCCTTTGACTGGCAGTAGCTCTCCAGGGTTTAAATAGGTGTCCTCAGCTCTATCTAAAGATGCACCTTCTGTATGCAAAACATGTGCTGTACCACTGATCAGTGGCAACCCTTTCCACAAGCATCACATGTATTACTTGTATTGCTTATCTTGTATTTGTTCATTCATTCAATGCTGTTTTTGAGTTGGGATGAGAGGAGAGGGCAAGGACATATCAGTTGGATGAGAGAAAGTGGGGATTGGGTTGTTGTAAGAATATTCAATACACTTTTGGTTTAAACACACACACACACACACACACACACACACACACACACACACACACACTCCCGTACAGCACTTGAGACACCAAATTGTCATGTCTGTAGTTGCAGTGTGGATGTCGCCTTTCTTCTATTTCTTTTCTAAATCAATCGTCTGCTGCTTTTCATAATTTGTGGAAGATGCTGTTTCAGAGGCATTGTCAAGGATATTTGTGGTGCTGGGGTATCAAAAACCGGGTATTTATGTAGCTGCTCAGCCTGCACAGCAGCTGCAATCTTAATAATCATAGCAATTCTAACTATCTCAGATGCCAGACACACACTGGGATAAGCTGACAGAAGTATGCACAGAGAGCTGATACCCGTTGCAGAGTATTTTCATTTGAAGTTGACTACAATGCCAACATCAAGACACTTATTACATGTTGTAGCTATATATGAATATACTGTATATATTCATGAAACAAATGGGAGGGAAAAAACTACTTTGCCTGCTTGATGTGGCATCTTCCTTCCCACCCCACACATGTTAAATTTCCTCCACTTTTTGCTCTCATTGTATATTTCTGTTCAGGGAACAGCAATACCACTGCTATTTCACCGGTGACCCCAATTTCTTGATGCTGGGATCAAACTCTATCTGGATATGCAACTCTGATCTAGAATAGTGGTTCCTAAACTGTGGGTTGGGACCCACCAGTGGGCCATGAGCCAATTTCAGGTAGGTTGTGACGCACCTACAGCAGCCGTGTTGAAAAGATAGGAAGAGGGGATGCTGGAAAGAGGGAGAGCTGTGCAGTTGTTTTGCCTGTGTTGAGGTTGTCAATAGGCTTTTTTTTTTCTTTCTGATTCATTTTGCTATTAGAAAATGGCTGAGAAATAACCCAACTTATTGCTGCATTCTCAGGAAAGCAGCCAGCTCTGGCGTCAATGACAGCACTTTCAGCTATAACATCGATTCCCGTGAGTCTCAGAGAGATGGTGTCACATCCGTCTTGGGGGCTGGACCGATGCCCTGGACTGGGAAGGCCTGGGGGGTGGCCTGGGGGTCCTGAGGCGGTCTGAATCGGCGCAAATAATCCTTCGCAGCCCTTGGGGGTCTTTTTACAGCCGTCTTTATTCAGGTTAACGCCTTCACATTCATCGGGCCCTGTTACCTCACAGGGTCCCGGTATAGTTTACAAAGATTGGCATCAGCGTCCCACGCCCCCAAAACCCCCATCTTTCTTGGCCGTCTCCTTGGCCCACGGGCTGGTCCCAGGGGTTGTTGTCCTCTTGGAGGCGACCCAGTGGTCGGGCCCTGGGCCTATGCTGCCTGGGGGGGCCTCCTCTGTTGGGCTTCGGCATCGCCACGGGGTCGGGGTCACCCACGGCAGTGTTGTTGATTGGGGGGCTGGAGTCTGTCCTACTGTGCTCCAGGTTGGTCCCGGGATCCTCCCGTGTGTAGGCACTCCCTGGTCTCGGCCTCGGTCCATGCTGGGTCCCGGGCGTGTACCCCCACGGGGCCAGAGGGTGTCCAGTGGAACTGAACACAATGGAACTTCTGAGTAGACATGCCCAGGATTGAGCTGTGGGTCCTTCCTGTATGTTAGGGATCCACAGTTGCAGGCCCCAGAGACCTGATTCTGACTGGCAATCAAAAGGGTTGATGATGTCACAAATCCCTTGTACAACTGAAGAAGGTTTTCAGGTCTAGAAACTAGAAAACGTGGGGGAAGCAACTCCTCTGCAGAATCACAGCCCAATCCTAACCTGCAATGGCTTAGCTGGGCTGAGTGGCCCCGCGCCATAGCCAGCACTGGCAAAGATTGGGCTGGAGGTCTTCTCAAGGTAAGGGGACATTTTCCCCTTTATCCAATGTAACGCTCCAGCCTGCCCAATGGGGCTGTTTGGATTGAATTCACTGGTGCAAGATTGGGAAGTCCCACGCAGGATGTTCAAACCCGGGACAGAGGATAGGACAGAACAGAGGCCTTTTTGGCCAATCACATCCCTTCCTGGGCCTGATCCTCCCTGTTCCTCCCTCCCACTCCTTGAATCACCCACCCCACCCACCCACCCCCGCCCTCCATGCTGCCCTTCCCAAGCCCCTGCACCACTCAGTGTTTTTCTTACCTTCGCTGGCAGCCTGGGCTCAGACCTTTCCACTGGCACTGCTTCATGGCACATTTGTGACGTTCTAGGGCCTACGCCAGTGCAGCTGCCATTGTGCCAAGACATGAGTAGGATGGCACTGTGAATGTGGGTGGAAATACCAGGTCCCAAAGAATGTAGTACTGAGATGTGCTATCACCCAGCATGCCTTCTCAATTAAGGTAAACTGCGGTGGTGGGTACATTGCGGAAGGAAATTTGATAGTTTATGACATTGTGGAACCTGCTGGAGTTTTTATCTGCTGTTTGTTTTATGCATTTATATTTTAACTGTGTTTTTTTGTTCAGGCTATTGCACGTTTAAGTATTGTTCTTATGTATGTTTTATTATGTATGTTTTTATCTTTTTATGCTGTAAACCTCAAGTGCTGTATTGCCAGAAGGGGAAGGTCCCTTTCAGATATGGCAGCAATGGAAGAGACCAGTGGAAGAAAGACAGAAACCAGAATTTATTAGCTGTGCACAAGCAACAATCCCCCAGACAGACAGAATCCTATTGTGTTTGCATGTCCCTAAGCACCCATGTGGTGCCTCCTTTTATCAATGTGTTCCTCTCATGGGCTACTTTATGGGACACATTAGCAGGCCTCCCATGCCATCACTAGATACAAGATGGATGGCATTTCCAAGCCCCTTTTATACAACTTGGATGGGGGGGGGGTATATGATGCAACTCCCTTGAGATATGGCCTTATTCGAGCAGGTGACCTTGGCTTAGTATCTAGAACATCTTGTGGTATGGTAACAGCAAGGGAGGCATCATTACCAACAAGTGCAAAAGCTAAGTGTGACTCAGCAATTTTATAGCCCAACTACCCCCCCCACACCAATGCAGGCAAGCCAATGGAGTGCATGCTACATCCCAGGGTGGGGGGGGGCAGTTACAAAGGTCTCCTTAGGTTAACTGAACTCTTGTTCACTTGCACTGGGAAAAGATGATGATCTCCTTGGTCCTACACCAATGATTATGCCATTTTGCTTATGCAGGACCGAGAAGTATAAGGACCGCAGAAAGGGAGAGGGAGAGGATCCGGCCACATGTGATTGTTGCCAAACCTGTCCTCTCCTTTGTTTCACCTACCTCTCAGCCTGCCTTCCCACACAGAAGCTCCCCTGTTTCTTGTCTTCCCTGCCCTGTTCTGCCCACCTCCAGCCCCTACTGCCAACTCCCCAACACCAGCAAACACAATTGGCTCCACTTGTGTTCTGCCAAATTCCCTTTCTTATGTCCACAGACTAATTAGCTTCCCTTTTATCCTTGCAAAACAAACAGCTCAAACCCTAAGCCCATCCAAGGCACTACAAAACACCACCACCAAACTAAGACAGTCAGCTTGCCTGCTAAGCCATACTGGCCCTCCTGCCTCCTCCAGTCGGTGGCTCCGGGGTGTGGCAGCCACACAATAATTCTCACCGGCACCCTTAGTTGCAACCACAGTCACAATAACCTCAAGTATCCTTTATCCAGTCCATCCATCCAACAATCCTTCAGTCAGTCCCAATCAGTCTGTCCGCCCGCCTGTCCATTCCAATCTGTCCGTCCACTCTCAGTCCACAACCCTTTTCCACTTTTCCTACACCCACACTTCCTTCTCCTACACACACAAAAACTGCTCTTCCCAGGAGCAGCTTTTATCCCCAGGGCCTTTGTTATCCCCAATTGCCTGCAGCTGTTAACCAGCTGCAGCCAAAGGCTCTGGGGTTAACCCTATAATTCCTGGCTGACATGGACAAAGGGTCACTGCTGATTCCCTATTTACTCAGAGTAATCTTCTGCCTTTTCCAATACAACGTGTCAGCATGCCAGGCCAATAGCAATTGTGCCAGCAGCCTTACAGTGCTGACCAGTTCTGCTAGCGTCCTCCTCCTTCTGCCAGAAAAACACAATCAGGCTGCCAAAAGATTAACCCAGTCATCACAGAATACACTGACGATTGAGAAGAAGGTGTGCAGACCCCTAACTCTTCAAAATACATATGTCTTCCAGTTCAAATGTCAGGTTTGGTACTCAGGGGAAGGTGGTATAGAAATGGCTTAGATGCCTTTAAAAAGGGATTGGACAGATTTCTAGAGGACAAGTCCATCGTGGGCTATAGGCAATGATGGGTTGTGCAACCTCCTTACTTTAGAAGTAACCTACCTCAGAATGCCAGGTGCAAGGGAGTGGCAACAGGATGCAAGCATCTTGGTGTTTCGTGTGCTCCCTGAGGCACCTGTTGGGCCACTGTAAGATACAGGAAGCTAGACTAGATGGGCCTTTGGCCTGATCCAGCAGGGCTCTTCTTATGTTCTTAAATCTCCACATAAATAAATAAATAAATAAATAAATAAATAAATAAATAAATAAAATAAACTCACATTGAAGCAGCTAGTGATTATTATTTTTTCTTGGATAATAACACCAATCCACCACTCTTTCAAATGCAGCATACTTATTACTGTTTTTGACTTCTTAAGAAAATTGCAGCCTTTCCAATCAATAGGCTGTGCAATTTGTACAATAAATTAGATAAATTATAACCTCTTGTGTATATATTATATCCTCCTATTAGCAAGGAAATGATGGAGGTTCTTCTTACTGACTTGTGCTATTATTGTGCTATTATGAAAGTTTAAAATATTAATTATTGTGATTGTGGGGGAAGGAAATCTGCAATGTGTGCCCTGGGTTAAAATAAGAATTATATTACATATTTAACCATATGTGGCTTCTGTTTATCATTCATTTGAATACTTCTCTTTAAGAAACAATTACACTGAATTTCAAATGTGAGAATTTGTGTTTTTTGTCATGGCACTAGGCTTTTGCACATAATTGTAGCAATGTGAAGACTCTTGAGAGCTGGTTTACATGCAAATTGAACTTCACACTCAAGAGTCTTATTTTTGCCATTGTAGTACAGGCACAGAACTGGCATTTATTTAGGCAGTCTCACCTCGAAGGCTCAGGTGGTTTTGGTGTGACAGAGTCTTGGACTAGTACCTAGGACGCCTGAGTTCAAATCCCTGCTCTACTTGCTGGGTTACTTTGGGCCTGTTGTAATCTCTCAGCTTAACCTATTTCAAGGTTCTTGAGAGAGTAAACATTGGGGAAATAATGACCTCGCAATAACACAAAAGAGAGAATTTAATATCCATTGAAACTTCCCCACCCTTTGAACACTGAACCAAAAACACTAAAGACTGTATTGTGGCTTTGCGGTCAGGAAAAGCCAGCAGAGTGTGGAGTTCTGGAGGCTGTGGGGTAGCTGGAGATCCAAAAGTGCAAAAGAAGGCAAAGACACGTAGGAGTTGTCTCACCACAGCAGATACATTTATTGTCGGTTCAAGGAGCAGGCAAAAAGGATAGTCTAACGTTCAGTCCAAGGTCATACACGGCAGTCACCAGCAGTATTTCAGACTACACAGAACCGCTTTCCACTAACAACCCACACCACAGTGAAGTCCCGTTCATCCCTTTATACCACTGCTGAGCCAATCAGAGAACTACCTGGGAATCGGGCTGTCCTGCACATAATCCCCACACACAGGTGATCTTAATTTCTAATCACCCTGCTCTGGGCCTGCAGTTCCCTGGTGGAAAAGTAGCCAGGCCTCCGAGACCCCTGACAGACTGAGGAACACACGGGGGCTCTTGGACAGTGATGGCGAACCTATGTGCACTTTTTCGGCATGGCTGCATCGATGTTGGTGGCTGGGGGTAGGATTGGGGCCCAAAATAACCAAAGGCCCAATCCTATCCAAGGTTTCCATGCTGATGCAGCCATGCCAACAAGGCATGCACTTAATCCTGCAGTGGGGGGGTAGATCCGGAGGCCTCCTCAACGTAAGGGAACATTTAGAGGCAAATGGAGATATGTAGGGACAGCCTCCCCAACAAAATGGTGTTGTTCATATCAAAATCTTTTTGCTTTTCATCCGACAGATGTTTTGACATGGCAACTCAAACATGCGCTCTCTGCTTGTGGCGCTTTGCAATTTATCTGTGCCTAGAAGCACAACTTAACAATTCTCTCTCATCCTTTCCGGAGCCACGTACGCAAGATTATGCATGCAGCCAATACATTCTAATTATCAAAAGTAGATTTGGATGCATTGGCAAATGTTTTTCCCCGTCTGATGAATGAAATTATAGCTCAGCCTCACTGTGTGTCATTTTTATATGATTCTCGAAGCCACACAGTTCCTCTCTTTTGAATATTTAGCCATTATTTTCTTCTGCTAATACAACCACCATTCTAGCTATACGAGTCGCAGAACATTCCCCCCCCCCATCAGTGTGGCTGCAGACAAATCACAAGGAGGTCAAGACTTAGTCTATGAATCATTCAGGAAAATGGGGCTTACCCAGGATGACCAGATCTAATGGATGGCAGAGTGCCTATGCCTTTAACCACTGTATATGAAAGGGAATTTTGGCAGGTGCAGCTTTTGAAACCCTTCCACGATGAGCTGCACCTGCCCAAATTCACTCTTCCATACAATGGTTAAGGGTATAGGCAACTCTGTTCTCCATTGGATCTGGTCTTCCTGGGCTCACTTGTTCAATCATCCGAACCCCCTGGAACCATCCATGCAGACAACATTTCAGGAGGCAATAATACATGAAGAGGGCTATAGTTGCTCAGACTAGTGAGCATGCTTGACCTGGAAACTTTTATAGGGATCCATTTGAGCCACTCCATTTGAGCCACTCCAGCCTATTGGTGTCAGGAAGGCCAGTGGCATTCTTACGGGGGGGGGCAAAATGCTAAGTTTGGAGGAGACTGAGCGCCTGTGTCGGCCCCTCCCCTTTGCCTCCAGAGCCATTCGTGGCTTGGGGGCTTTGCTCTCTGAGCTGCAAATGGCTCTGCAGATGAGGGGGAGGAGTCACTTTCCACAGGAGCTCAAGCTCCTGCACAGCTTAGCATTTTGCTGCCCCCCTGAGGAATGCCACTGAAGGTTTCTGCATTCTAGGGGGAAATATATACTTGCAAGAGACAATGTGGCTTATGGATCAATGGGATCGAGTGGGTAGCTTAGTTTAGCCTCCTGATGTCCTTTTAATCCCTCCCTGATTTCTAATTTTCCAGCTCCTAATTTCTGCAGCTCACTCCGTTCAGAGTTGGTGCTGGCCAAATACATGGTACATGGTACATGGTACATGGATAAATTGTTTAAGGAATTCATGCTGACATGCTCCTTGTCATGTGATGGACAAGTTTCTGTTCAGTGACCCATCATAATATGTACACCTGCTTTACTCAAAATCCCTGTAGGAGAAATCCTGTTTATTCCAGAACTGAGTCTATAATTCTGCTATTCCTTTATATTTTAAAGCAATATTCAGAATGACACCCAATGTTCATCTAGAAGGTATAAGGATTTTAGGCATTCCTTGTTACTATAACTTCTGATCTTAACCAGGGTTGTGAATAATATGGACACCTACATTAGCTCAATACAAATTCACTGGAAATCTTCTCAGTCCATGCTGTTTTTATTCTCTTGTCCATCCACAATCTTTTGCAAAGATTCACGTCATCTAAATGCTGAAAGCCAATGTGGAATGTACGAAATGAATGATGAGATCAGCTGATGCTCTGAGTGGCAGCTTAGGGTATAGCTACACTACAAAGTTAAACTTGTTTAATAGTCATTTCTTCTCACCCAAGAACCCAGGGTGCTGTAGATCTTGGAGGAGGGAGCGGCAGCTAAGGAACAGAGAATTCGGTGCATTCAGCCAAAATTTAGTTTTGTTTTTTAGTTTTGTTTTTGTTTTTGTTTTGAGAAAGCTCCAATTGTTATACTGCTATTTTTCTGATAATTAAGTCATAATTCATTATCTATTTTGGGATGGTGGACTGTATTGGTTTGCCTTTGCATCTGGGTTAACTTTTCAAAGCATCTCTCTCCCCCCATTTTTATTACTGCTAAAAACTGAGATCAGCATTGCATCATTATGGAATTGCTGTTTTCTCTGTTTAGAAGGGGATCCTATAAGTTGTTCTTCTACACCAGCAGTTCCCAAATTGTGGGTCCATGGCCCACCAGTGGGTCATGATGACCCAGTTTTTGGTGGGTGGTGAAACTGACAAGGCAGAAACTGACAAGGTGGTGAAACTGATTAGGCTATATGTATCAAGGATTAAATCACCTGCCACTTGGTGGAGCACAGCTGCCCAAACACCATTATAGCCACAGATGCTTAAGACGCTGGTAAAGTGAAACTTTTTTTTTAAAGGGTGGGTCCCGGTGCTAAAATGTTTTGGAATCATCTTGGTTTCTACATGAGTAGGGAGTAGGATTGTGGCCTTGGGCTTTTTTTTTCCAAAAGAAAAAGAAAACACTTATAGGATGAAAATATTATGAATTATCAATCAGTCAACAGTATTTATACACCTCTTTTCAACCCTAACCCTAAAGCAGTTTACAGGATGATGATTATGATGATGATGATAAAGTTAAATGAATATACTAATTAAATTATATTAACAGAGAATGGAAGTTTTTTGCAAAATCAGTATCTATGGTACATTTGAAAATTGAGTAATAGGGAGCATAGTCAAACAAAAATCTCATTTTTCATTTGTGCACATGGACTTATCTTTGAGGCTGACTGGATCCATGAACCTATTTTGTTGTCTGTCTGCATGACAGTCTGGAAGTGTCAGCTGGCTTGGCTTGCAATTTTGCTTACCTGACCAGACTTCGCTTTATTGAGTTCTCGCTCCCTCAACATTCATCTGTCCACCTGACTCATGTCTTTCTACAGTTCACATTGTCATCACTCTCTAGGCCACCAGGACTGAATAATGAGCCGTTTCCTCTGTTATGTTGAATGCCTCTGATGAAGTTGGACGCCAATTGTCCTTTGCAATGGCTCTCTTGCACTGCACGCAATTGGATGGAACGAAGTGGAGACCAAACTGACACTGCTTCAGCCGGCCTGCTGTAGGTGGCACTAGCAGATGGAAGGAAAAAGCCCTCTAGCTCTCTGCGGGCAACCCTGAAGTGATGCAGCATTCCTGTCTCCCTGCAGCAAAACTACTTTGGTGTCTATGGTGGCTAGGAAAAGCACCCCTCTGTCACTTTTTAGGCTCTCTGGCCTATCTAATTGGACGGATGAGTCGTTCATTTTGAGTGCCAATCCTAGTCATTCCTAGTCCTCTGCAGCCGCTTTAGCTAGTGAGTTCCTAGGATGAGAGGAAGCACAATCGGCATTCAGGGTTGTAGTCAAGAGGAGTGGAAAGGGGAGTAGAGCTATGGGGCTTCCCTGATAGCATGAGTGGTGATACCATCATCAGGTATAGTTGGCAGGTTTTGCCTTTAGGTCTTGTTTTCGAAGAACCTTACTGAAGCAGCAGCATCCATCTCAGCAGGAGACAAGCTCTGAAATTTGCCAAGGTGCATCTGTTAATATCTAGGCCACAGTCTTTCTCAAAGGCTGCCTGAGAGACTGCATGTAGCTCGTGCTACATCAAGGCTACACAATCCTATGCAAATTTACCTGGGAATAAATCCCATTGCACATACTTGCTTCTGCTTAAATGTGCACGGACCAGCACTCGGAATATTCTTGTTACATGCCTTTGGAAATAAATAGATCGATGCTGCATTCCAAATGACAGCAGCAAAGAGCAACCTAGGATGTAATATCATTTAAGGCCTGCTCTTTTCAACTGGGAAGTGGTACAAAGAGGGCATCTTGATGGGGTGAAAACTGACAGAATGAGGAGGCCACAATTTCAGACACACACACACACACCCCAAAAAGCCCGATAATCAGTATTAATGACATGGCCTTGGGTGCCCTTAAATGTGGGAGAAAGGCGGGATATAAATTGTTCCGCTAAATAAATAAAATAAAATGTCTTCTTTGGACAATTAACAATTTAAATAGAGCTTCATGTAAAGTGACCATACAAGGATATTAGGGGTATTGTCCATACAAGGAAGGAGAATACTGACGGATTCTCACCTTGTCCTATTCCATCAATAACAGCTGTGCACAGAAGAGCAACAGCCTCCCACACCTACAGTGGAAAAACTCTACGATTTAATGGAGAAGTTCTGGGGTCCACTCCAACTGCTTGCTTTCCCTGCCAGCAGGGGCAAGTCACCCTAGTGTGAATCTTATTTGGGAGCAAGAGCACTTTAATATTCTAAAGTGTAGTTCGGTGAAGCTCCGCATGGGCATAACTCAAAGATGTCATGAGTGAGAACTGACTGCTCAGGGCTTACAGCAACAAAGCATTTTTAATCAAACACAGTTGCCAGTTCTGTGCCTCTCCAATTCCATTGGAGATTTCTGGATTAAATTTGAATCTTTCACTGTACACATATAATAACCTACTTTATCTCCTATGGTTTCCCTCTTTCAATAGATATCCTTGGACAGGAAAATGCCCATTTCAAAGTGAGACTGAGCGTGCAATCCTAACCTGGAGTTAGGCCAGCACAGTTAGGCCAGCGAAGTTTGGCCGGCACAAGGGCCACTGTCAAGCACATTTGGATCACTCTCAGAGTCAGAGAGGACAGGACAAAGATGTGCGCCATCCTCACCTGACTCCGAGAGTGGTCCAAACGTGCTTTACGGTGGCCCTTGTGCCAGCCAAACTTTGCTGGCCTAATTGTGCTGACCTAACTCCAGTTTAGGATTGCGTTCTGTGAGACAGAACTGTCAAATTATGTGAAATATAGGAACACCACAAAGAATTATACACACGCTTCTCAATTCTACTCTTCTCTGCTACACCAGCTTTCTCGGTGGTAGATCCACGGTTGTGGGATTCCCTCCCCTTGGCATATTTAATTTTTAATTTTAATGATTGTAATTTTATATCTCTTGGAAAGCGGGTCCTGCTCTTAAGGCGGGTCCTGCTCTGGGTATGCATCCTGAACAGGCAAAAGGTTTGGGAATGCTACCACAGGAACTGTAAAAAAGGGGGTGGCTGGATATAAAAAGTTGGCACACAAGCCAATGGTGCATGCAATCCTTTCTTTCTTTCTTTCTTTCTTTCTTTCTTTCTTTCTTTCTTTCTT